>JARDYJ010000010.1:35854268-36222536 GCA_029215755.1 Spea hammondii | reverse complement strand
AGTTAGAGTTAGAGTTAGAGTTAGAGTTAGAGTTAGAGTTAGAGTTAGAGTTAGAGTTAGAGTTAGAGTTAGAGTTAGAGTTAGAGTTAGAGTTAGAGTTAGAGTTAGAGTTAGAGTTAGAGTTAGAGTTAGAGTTAGAGTTAGAGTTAGAGTTAGAGTTAGAGTTAGAGTTAGAGTTAGAGTTAGAGTTAGAGTTAGAGTTAGAGTTAGAGTTAGAGTTAGAGTTAGAGTTAGAGTTAGAGTTAGAGTTAGAGTTAGAGTTAGAGTTAGAGTTAGAGTTAGAGTTAGAGTTAGAGTTAGAGTTAGAGTTAGAGTTAGAGTTAGAGTTAGAGTTAGAGTTAGAGTTAGAGTTAGAGTTAGAGTTAGAGTTAGAGTTAGAGTTAGAGTTAGAGTTAGAGTTAGAGTTAGAGTTAGAGTTAGAGTTAGAGTTAGAGTTAGAGTTAGAGTTAGAGTTAGAGTTAGAGTTAGAGTTAGAGTTAGAGTTAGAGTTAGAGTTAGAGTTAGAGTTAGAGTTAGAGTTAGAGTTAGAGTTAGAGTTAGAGTTAGAGTTAGAGTTAGAGTTAGAGTTAGAGTTAGAGTTAGAGTTAGAGTTAGAGTTAGAGTTAGAGTTAGAGTTAGAGTTAGAGTTAGAGTTAGAGTTAGAGTTAGAGTTAGAGTTAGAGTTAGAGTTAGAGTTAGAGTTAGAGTTAGAGTTAGAGTTAGAGTTAGAGTTAGAGTTAGAGTTAGAGTTAGAGTTAGAGTTAGAGTTAGAGTTAGAGTTAGAGTTAGAGTTAGAGTTAGAGTTAGAGTTAGAGTTAGAGTTAGAGTTAGAGTTAGAGTTAGAGTTAGAGTTAGAGTTAGAGTTAGAGTTAGAGTTAGAGTTAGAGTTAGAGTTAGAGTTAGAGTTAGAGTTAGAGTTAGAGTTAGAGTTAGAGTTAGAGTTAGAGTTAGAGTTAGAGTTAGAGTTAGAGTTAGAGTTAGAGTTAGAGTTAGAGTTAGAGTTAGAGTTAGAGTTAGAGTTAGAGTTAGAGTTAGAGTTAGAGTTAGAGTTAGAGTTAGAGTTAGAGTTAGAGTTAGAGTTAGAGTTAGAGTTAGAGTTAGAGTTAGAGTTAGAGTTAGAGTTAGAGTTAGAGTTAGAGTTAGAGTTAGAGTTAGAGTTAGAGTTAGAGTTAGAGTTAGAGTTAGAGTTAGAGTTAGAGTTAGAGTTAGAGTTAGAGTTAGAGTTAGAGTTAGAGTTAGAGTTAGAGTTAGAGTTAGAGTTAGAGTTAGAGTTAGAGTTAGAGTTAGAGTTAGAGTTAGAGTTAGAGTTAGAGTTAGAGTTAGAGTTAGAGTTAGAGTTAGAGTTAGAGTTAGAGTTAGAGTTAGAGTTAGAGTTAGAGTTAGAGTTAGAGTTAGAGTTAGAGTTAGAGTTAGAGTTAGAGTTAGAGTTAGAGTTAGAGTTAGAGTTAGAGTTAGAGTTAGAGTTAGAGTTAGAGTTAGAGTTAGAGTTAGAGTTAGAGTTAGAGTTAGAGTTAGAGTTAGAGTTAGAGTTAGAGTTAGAGTTAGAGTTAGAGTTAGAGTTAGAGTTAGAGTTAGAGTTAGAGTTAGAGTTAGAGTTAGAGTTAGAGTTAGAGTTAGAGTTAGAGTTAGAGTTAGAGTTAGAGTTAGAGTTAGAGTTAGAGTTAGAGTTAGAGTTAGAGTTAGAGTTAGAGTTAGAGTTAGAGTTAGAGTTAGAGTTAGAGTTAGAGTTAGAGTTAGAGTTAGAGTTAGAGTTAGAGTTAGAGTTAGAGTTAGAGTTAGAGTTAGAGTTAGAGTTAGAGTTAGAGTTAGAGTTAGAGTTAGAGTTAGAGTTAGAGTTAGAGTTAGAGTTAGAGTTAGAGTTAGAGTTAGAGTTAGAGTTAGAGTTAGAGTTAGAGTTAGAGTTAGAGTTAGAGTTAGAGTTAGAGTTAGAGTTAGAGTTAGAGTTAGAGTTAGAGTTAGAGTTAGAGTTAGAGTTAGAGTTAGAGTTAGAGTTAGAGTTAGAGTTAGAGTTAGAGTTAGAGTTAGAGTTAGAGTTAGAGTTAGAGTTAGAGTTAGAGTTAGAGTTAGAGTTAGAGTTAGAGTTAGAGTTAGAGTTAGAGTTAGAGTTAGAGTTAGAGTTAGAGTTAGAGTTAGAGTTAGAGTTAGAGTTAGAGTTAGAGTTAGAGTTAGAGTTAGAGTTAGAGTTAGAGTTAGAGTTAGAGTTAGAGTTAGAGTTAGAGTTAGAGTTAGAGTTAGAGTTAGAGTTAGAGTTAGAGTTAGAGTTTCGTACTTTATTACATATTAATACAATATCATAGATAACAATACACAAACTGTTCATTCAAATCTCCATACAGAAAATGTTGTATCATGCCACATCTCATTCACTTACCACATCAGGTAAATAACCCAGAATCCTGCAAAGTTGCTGCAACATAGCCACTGGAGATCAACAAATCAAGATTCTGTACAGGGCTGTAGACAAACTCAACAGTAGGAGGTGAATGTTTAAGCAAATGGTAGACAATCCTTAAAGGAAAGTTAAAATTGTCTGGTATTGTTACTTCATACATGAGTGTGACATTCCTGCCCACAAACACAAAAGTGCAGTCATCAAAAGGTCTCTTTTCCATTGCATTACATTGACAATCTTTATTGACCGACAAATACATTCTCACAACAGCAAATGCACAAGTTCATCATAACTGTTCATAGCACCTGGGGATTATCCAAGGATTAATTATACATTTGACAAGATGTCAGAGGCTGCAGTAGATTGCCATACCCCCCCCAGAGAAAAACAAACAAACTTGTGGCCATAGAAAATGTACCTGCAACCAGTCAGCCCTTAAGATATATAGGTTAGATAAAAGATGGGTATATGTGTTCAGTTTTCATATTTTGGCTTTTATATTCTATTCACTTATTTCAGAGGGTGTTGGCTTCATACATGACTGATAAATTTAGACATTTAAAAACACAGAAAGGAGTAATTAAAAACAGTGAAAAGTAGAAAATGTTAAGCAACAGCTAAACTGGTGAGTGGGAGAGAACACAGCTTTGTCACTTTGCATCAAAGGGAAAAAGAAAACAAAATACATTCAACCATGCTTAAGGTTTTACTTTGAATTGCAGACAGACAAAATCTTTAGTTCCAATTGTACACACAATCATTGCTCCCCAAATTCTACACACACTCCCCTAGCACAACAGAAAACATAATTACTGCAACTCTGAACAAGTGCCTATTGAATCACTCATTCAGAAGAGTAGTGGATTTAGCACCGTTAAAAAGATTAGCGCACAAAAGGCTGAAAGTTAATGTAAAATTGCAGGATAAATATATTACCGTTCTGTTCTACTGTGAACATTACTTTTAAATCAATAAATGGTTGATACAAGGTTATCTGGAAGTTTTTCAACCTGTGTTCAAGACTAAGGCAAATCAGTTTTTAAATCCATACATTTCTGTGGAAAGTTGGAGACTATTAGTACTGGCTATTACATCAAACAAAAATATATATATATAAAAAAAAAAATTAAAATAAAAAAATAAAAAACACAGGAAAGAAAATAATGTAGCACCCACCCCAAGCTAAATATTCAGACAACTCAGCACCAGTAAACTCTCCTTTAATAGCTCAGGTCAATCTAATCAGGACATGACACTATGTAGCTGAAAAGGAACAAAACAAAAGTCAACGAGGCTCTTCAACTAGCTTCTTCACTCGATGTGGATGCCACATCCAAATCTATGGATCCGTGATTAACCACAAGACGTAGTCTCTTGGAAGGTGTGAAAGGGCTAAAAGTCACATTCCTTTTTTTTGTTTCTATTACGTTTTTTAATTTGGTCGAGCCGCTTTCCCGTTTTAAATGGCCCACAGCCCCTTCTGCAGTCAACACAGAGTTAGGAATTCCTCCGGTACCTGAGAGTTTCCGCTGGAGGTGGTTGTTGAAACCCAGCTCAACGTATGGCTTTAGAGACAATTTGGGATCCAAGTGAATTAGAGAGCTGGGTTCCCTCTCTCCATCCAGATTAAGTTGATGAGGTATGCTACCGGCAGTCCGAGTCTTCGCGTGTCCATTAAGGTTCGGGTGACTTTGACCTGGGTTAACATATGTTCTTTGATTTAGTTTCAAGTCTATTTTGCTACTTGCATCCAATCTCTCTTTAAACATCACCCGTCTGGATCTCAGAGAGAAGGTTTTGCTCGTATATGGCTTGTTTGATGGCAGAGGTCCCACATTTGGAGTTTCTGGGTGGCTGTGTGCTTCAGAGATCACCCTAAACATTTGACATTTTAAACGGTCCTGTTGGGTCTTCGGTAAACTGTCATCATGCGTTGCATCTGGACAGTTTACGATTGGGCCAATTGACTTCAAACTCTCAGGTTCTGGCACGATACGTTTGCCAAGGTTGACAGTAACATAATGAGTTAACCCAAATTGTTTGGCTGAAAGGGTGCTTGATTTTGAGAACCCTGCATCATTCAGCAGGCATGGAGTGTTCTCAGCTAAAGAGCCAACAGGTACAAAATCAATCTCTAAATCACGAGGTAATGTGTTACTTTCCAACAATGGCATTGGAACATCTTGTTCACAAACAGACCCTAGGGCACCTCTGTCGGGTGGAAATTCCAAACTTGGAAAAGAGCACAAAGACTCACCTTCACTCCACACATCTATATCATCCTCTCCAAACCCATTTTCCTCTAAACATGGTTTATACCAAAATCCGTCTTTGGCATTTTGATCGGTAACAGTTTCAGGATCTTGGACTTGACGATTTGCCTGTCCAACCGTTTTATGAGGACTGATAGTTTGTCGTCGAAGAGACACTACAGGCTCTTTTCTTAGTTTACAGCACTGGCCGTCACGTGGACTCTGGAAACGGGAGCAATCGTTACACCTTCTGTAATTATGGAGGACGATACGCACATCTTTCAAAAGAGTCCCCTCTGGCACTGCTACCTTCATTGGCAAAACTGGATTTATGCCACTAGAGGGCGAGTACCTCAATGAATTAACATAATAAGTTTGGGAACGAGGAAAAACAGGCGAGGACCCAAGTCTTAGAAAAAGAGCTGTGTTTCTGCTGTTTGTTGGACTCTTTTTCAGGCTGGGTGATCGCCTTGTTTTGGAGCCTGGAAAACAAACATAAATTTCAAATACTTATGTGTAGAATTCAAGAAGCAGACAGTACGCAACACAAGAGACATCATAGATATAGTCAAATAAATAAAATAAATACATTTACAGTAATTTCTATTTGCTATTAAAAAGGCCTAATAAAACAAGAATATATTAAGAATGCACACTGTACAAGAGTGACAGAAAACTTAATATTTAAGACGAGCATCTTTCATTGCATAAGGGGCAGATGGTGGTAGACTGAGGGAGAGATTTGAGAACATTCTGCTTTATAGAAAGGGTATATACTGTGAATAGACTTTCCAGTCATAGAAGTACAAAAAAAAAAACACCACTGTAACTAAGGTGATAGAAATTTACAGAGTAAAAAGGGTAAGCAATTGCCTAAAGACTTGCTACTGCACAAGAAGTTATGCTGGCAATTATCAAGAGAGCCCCATCAGCATGAAATGTAGACAAAGGAAAACAACAATAAATATTCCATTAGGATAGATAACAGAAGTGGTGGACAACAATGCTAAATCAAGTTGCTATATACACACACACAAAAATAAAACAAATGAAAAAAGCCTGTGAACTAACCGTGGTGGCTCTTTTGTCGCCCAGCACCATGTAGATTTGGTTTGCAATTGCACTTTCTCAACCTTTGCAAACGGCCATCAGTCTCTCTGAACTGGTATTTCTCCAATGAGGTAGATTCAGGCTGATTTTTCTGCAACTTAAAAGCCCCCTCACCTTTTCTGCAAGAAAAACATTCCAAGACCAATATAAATAAGTCTGAACACACAAGTGGAGGCAACCGTGACATTTATACATTCAAACCAGCAGATGTTTCAAGTGTACATTTCCCTCATGAGCTACTGTGAACAATGGGATCGCCCTCTAAAAATTCACACACATGAGGTTAAAGGGTCACATTAAAGATTGCGTCCCATGTAAAATATTCTGCTTCACCATATAATATAGTAAATGTAGCTTTGTATCAACAAAATGTCCCTTTAAGTGCAGAACAGCAGCACACAAATGGTTAACCCAGAGGAAGACTCACCTCTCACATGTGCAGCATTCACACAATTCATTCTTTTCTCCAAAAAAGCTGTCTCCATAGAAGCATGTAATTTCTTCATCTGGCTTAATGTCCCTGAGAACTTTCACGCAAGCAGTGTTTCGCTCTGTTGGCACAAACTAAACAGAAAGTTTAGCTCCTGTTTTCGTCCAGAAACCCAACAGTTTCTTAAATGGACATTCCAGCATACGATAGTCGAGAGGTCTCGAAATTTACATAGTGTTCCCCTTGCAAATGCATGTTGCCAGAAACCTCATACATTTGCACCTTTTACACACACACACTTCTTTTCAGGAGTTGTGTTCAGGCCAAAAAACACCCATAGTGCACATGCACAAGAAGCACGCCAATTGATTCAAAAGGGAGCTCTTTCACACCACTGATTGGTGGACGATACTGCTTGGAGCAGCCAAAGATAGCTTTTACAGTGGGGTTGCTCATGATCAGAAGATCTCCATAACAACCCATGATCCCAACTCCACCAAAATCAGAACACATCGGAGGTATGCATAAACATGGTGTACAGGGCTGTACAAGGTAGTATTTTGGAAAGCATCCCCAAGGGGAATTGTCCCAAGAGACGTATCCATCAACAAAAGGTGCAAGGTGTTATAAAACATTAACTACATCAATGAAAAATTAAGGCTGACAAGATAAAACCTACTCAGAGAATCACACAAGTCTATTATATATAAGGCATTGGAAAAAGTATGGGTTACCTTGCAGTTCGGCCGACAGTCTTCAGTGATCCATAACAAATGGAAAGCCAAATAAAATAGAAAGGGAAAAATAGAATGTAAATGCTTTTAATAAAGGGAAAGTCAGCTATTTTTGAGCAGATTGAATGTAAATTCATAATATATTTAGCACAGTTTGTTTGATCAAAACAGTACCATATTTGCTCGATACAACAAGGTTTGTTTTAAGCAAATGCTCTAAAATATATTCCTTGTCTTATATTCAAGGTCAGCTTATAATCAGACCTAAAATAGAGGTCTGACTATAAGAAGACTAAGATCCAGATCCCGTGCAGTGCTGCAGGGGACCTCGATCCTTCCCTCTAGCAGCCAGTGGAGATATGCAACCTCCGCTGCTGCCGGCACTTCCTCTGGGGCTTCGATGAGGGGGTTAAAAGGCTTATAGGGGGTGTATAAAGCATATCTGGGGCAGAGTGGCAAATAGGGGGTTAAAGAGCATATCTGTGAGGCAGAGTAGCATATAGGGGGCTATAAGGCATTTCTATGGGGCACACTGCATAATGGGGGGGGGGCAGGTTGACAAAAGTTTTTATTAAATATGAAAATAGTTAACATGTGAATATTTTGCCTAAATATTCACCTTTGGGGGGGGGGGTCATCTTATAATTGAGCAAATACGGTATATATATATATATATATATATATATATATACACATACACACAGCACGTGTAGAAGACAGATGGTAGTAAGATGATGGAGCTTGAGTGCTGTAGTCAGTTAGAGTAGGTTCTACCATGTATGGGCAATATTGGAATATTCCTAGTCATATCAGACCATTCATGTAATATACTACCATTCGAAAGATGATCCTCTTACAGTTGTCACGTGATCAGAAACACATCCTATTCCTAGTACTCAGGCCTAACGTGAGTATATGTATAGGGAACAAAACAAAACATGGATTTCTTACTAAACCTATTAGTTTTTTGTGATCACTTACCATGATTGATGAAAGCAGCAGGCCCTAACCAGAGCTGTGCGCATCTCTTTCGAGTGGAGTACATGACACTGAAGTCATTATCACCAAAACGAAGGAGGCTTTCATCTGCTTTGGGTAGTTCGGCAATACACCCAACAAGCAGTTCAATTTTTTCATTCTTTGTCCTAAAGAAAAACAAAGTGAAAGAAACCCCTACGGTCAAAAAGGGCTTTCGACAAATTCACTGACAGGCTCCAACTTGTAGTGACAAACAAGTCAGGCGTGACAACCTCACAAGATGTACATTTTGCTTATGGAAATACATAACATGACAAAATTAGAATATAAAGACAGCAAACAGAGCTCAAACAGCCAAAAGTTTGGTTTCACCCCTTCGTGACAATGGTTGATTTCATTTTTGGTACCCTTCGTGACAAAGGCCATTTTAACATTCCTGCGGTGCTCATGTTTAGCTGTGATTTTCATCTCATATTTACTGAACCCTGGTTTTGTTTGTTTGTTTTAAGGACAAGACATTTTTTGCTTTTTCCACACACACACACACAACCATTTTACTTCATGTATGAATTTATAACTCCTGGTATATGCCACTGTCACACAGCACCCCAATATGTGTTTAGCAACATCCCCCCCCCCCCAGTACAGTGAAACCATGCATAGGTTTGCCTAGCTATTTGGGAGCAAAAGGGACCCATTTGGGGCATGTGCATTTTTACAATCGGATTTTAGACCTATGGTCATCCTTGCTTGTGTGAATTCCTGTTCTAGCCAGGATCCACATCAAAAGCAACCAGGACATGTTCTAGAGTATCATCCTCTCTAGACAAAGTAGACTGAGTGGATCAATATCTGACAAGAAATAAAAAATATAAAAAAAACACCAAAGGTATATAACAGATTTACCATGACTTTGTAGATACTACTTTGCCTCCATTGCTTTCCTGTGAATAACGATTACAGGAAAGTATCATAAAGCCACTTTCCGGGAGGAACATCCGCAGATAGCGGAATATCTGAAAATGAAACAAAAACACTTGATGAGAAGGAAGTAGCTAGTTCATTTCCAAAAAGGTATTTGCAACTTGTGTTATGTCACACTTTATAGTTGGATTCTAGTGACAAAAAGATACAATTCCTGAAAAGGCTTATTTGCCCAGGAGAATGCCAGAGGCGCCCATCAACACAGCTGAGGTTGCACGTATCAAAGGGCTTCGGCCCACGTCCAGCACCAGGAGAGAATATATACACAGATAAAATAAAAACTAAAAAACCCCAACAGCGCAACATTGCAAGGAGTAGGTCAGGACACGTAAGAGACGCACCGCAGCAGCAGCCAGCAAAACCCTGTGATAAAGTAAATAAAGATAAACAAAATAAAAACAAAACAAACAACAAAGTAGCTCACATGAGCCACACGACCTGCATGGCGAGAGTAGCAAAGTCCCCCAAGGTGCAGGGCACCATAGCGGCGACTGCAGCTATCGAAAAAAGGCAGGCACGTAGGCATACAAGCTGAAGCGGTCGGGTCGAGGAGGCACGGTGCTCGACAGTTAATCCTCCCGCCGTGAGTTCCGGGCGTGCTCCGCTGCGTCACGGCCCTCGGTCGACGGTCTCCACGCTGGGGCAGCCCCAGGCCCGGGTCCCTGTCAAAACAGTCCTCCGCTTCGACAGACGGTAAATCCAGTGCGTGCAGAAAAGGTGCAACATCAGCAGGAGTCCGGACCGTGGCGGTAGCGGCACCTCCGCGCGCCGTCAAGGTAAACGGAAATCCCCATCTGTAGGCGATCTGGTGGTCTTGTAGGATCGCAGCAACTGGTCGAAGCGCCCGTCAAGCCTGGAGCGTAAACCGAGAAAGTTCCTGGAAAAGGGAAACCTGGTGTCCCTCAAAGGACCAGGACCGACGGGCTCGTGCCGCCCGCATGATTTCCTCCTTGAGAGCAAAACTGTGCAGACAGCAGATGATGTCCCAAGGAGGGCCACCCGGTATCGTAGGGCCCTGTGAGCCCAGTCAAGCTTGATGGGTTTTCTCCCAGCATCAGCGAGAACAGGCGGTCCAGTAGGCCCTTGAGATCTTCAGGGTGCTCGCCCTCGGGCATACCCCGCACGCGGATGTTAGAACGTCAACCCCTGTTATCCAAGTCCTCCAGGTGGTAGAACAGAGTGGCGAGCTGGGAGGAACAGGAGCGTTGAACTGTGGAGAGTTGGCGATCCACCTCGCGAACCCTGGTTTCGGCAGAGGTGACCCTCGCGTCCAGTCTCGAGAGATCCGCCCGCAGCGCCGTGACCTCAGCCCGGACGGTTTCCTTTACCTCAGTCACGAGGAGGCTAAAGTCATCCTTGGTTGGGAGCGAAGACGCCAGTCCCTGGCGGAGGGCTCGGGGCACTTTTGAGATAAGCCCTCGTCTGAGGCCTGTGAGCACGTGGAGGCCCACGCCATTTCTGGTTCCTCTGGCTGCGAGTGTAGCAGGGCCAGGGTGTGGAAATATTCCCAGAGGGACGCCGCAGGAGGCTTGCTGCTGGTCCCTGGGGTACCAGGGTCCAACGGGGTCTTTTTATTTCTGCCCATATCAGGCTTAGCAGGTGCAATGCGCAGATGTAAAGACCGGGTGGTGAGGAGCTCACAAATTAAGCAGCCATCTTCCTTGGCAGGCTAACCACGCCCCCTTAAAGTAGCTTTCAGTTGTAATATGAAAGACATTTTTAAAATGCGCCATCATTTCTGTAATAAAGCAGGGCTGTCAGGGTTACTTCGGTGAGAACACCTGCTTGTTACTGGTTTTCTTAAGCATTAAAAACAGAGCTTCTTAACATTTGCATAGCGTATTTATCTGACCCTTACAGACCTTATGCTGTCAGGTAACATTCCCCTTACACTATATTAGCTGCTCTGGTGCAAAAGTTGTAGGACATAAAATGGCAAATTGGTTCTAATTTTGAAAAATGACTACTCCCTTAGCAGGTCACCTGCGTGGTATTGCACCTAGGGGGTTATACTTATTGGCTAATACAATGACTAGTTAAGTGTGTAATTCTATATCAAAATAGATTTGATGGAACAGAGAAAAGATCCTACACAGTGAAGTAGCTTACATGCGTCTTAAGTGCGAGTTCTTGCTGTTTTGTACGGTTGTGGAAGTATTGTTTGGCCCAATCTCCCATCGTAAGCAGTCGAAATGCTTCATCCAGGTCCTTTTTCTTACGGAATGTTTGGAGTGCTTCACGCAAATGATGTTGCCTCCTTATAGAAGGCATTGGACTGCAAAAGTGAGAAGCACAAATGGCAAGGATTACAACAAATACAAAATAAAACAAAACAAAAAATGCATCCACGAAGCAAGCGCTACATACACTTTAATCCTAACAGCAGACAGATTTTTGCCTCCTGGGGTTTTCTGGTTATGAAAGTGGGACACTGGAATTAGCCCGTTAATGTAATTGACAATAACCCAGCCACTTCTGCAGATTATGTTTACTTTCTCATTAAAAAGCACCAACGGTTTTTTCCGGGGGTTTGAAGAATTTTTTCGGTAAAATATGCATTGCAGTAAACCAATCACAGTGAGTTTCTCCTGAAGATGATGATTTGGCCTTAAATAACGGATGGTTAAGGAGAGGAGGTTATGTTCAAAAAACCTTATTAACTATGCATTGTGTTTCCATGCCGCGGCCGTGCACCGGGGTATGAAATGGTATCCTGGAACTCTGCCCTAAAACACGATGTGGCTCGAGCAAGAAAGCACTGGTAGTGCTCTAGCCAGAATTTAAACATATAAGGTTTTAAAATGCATGTATGGTATTTCTTCTCCAGCTTCCAACATAACCATCTAATAACAGGACAGCCTCAGTGGAGTCCTGCTAAAAGCGTATGTTCTTTAAAAGAACCTTAAAGGGGAACTCCCACAACATGCTATTAGTAGTTATAATTTCAAAAATATTGTGATGTTTACTAGTTTTGAATAATTTTGTTTTCAGACAGCCACAAGTTAACAATTTAGGCATACGCTAGAATAATGGACTTTCACCCAGCTGGATACGCTAAATAATAAAAGTTTATGGAGGAACAGACTTCATTAGCATTGCCATGAAGAATCAGCTCAGTGTCATGTTCGAGCAAGGAAATTCACCCAAAATGACTGACAGTGGTCTGCAGATGAAGGAGGTTTACTGGATCAAAATGAGATCAAAGCAAGTCTTTTTTTTTTTTATACAGCACTGTATATTTTATGCTAAATGAGAAAAATGTATGTTTTCCATAGGATTGTTGCATTAAATTGTAGAGCACCTGAAATACGCCTCCCTGGTTCATATCTGACACGGGGAACTCGTGGCCGACGTCTACAAAAACCAGCAACACACTTTTGCACATACACAGGGAAAGAAACTCACCTAATTTTCATTTTGTGGGTTCTGAACCCCAAATATGGGTCAAGCACCAAACTAGTCGCCAAATCGTCATTTTCACAGAGCTCGATTGCCGTCACTCGATTGAAACTCATAGTATTATCAAGCCTTGTTTCATACTGTTCTCGCCTAAACAAAATGGAACAACAAATATTATAATATTCAGAAGTATTACAATAATTATGTACCATAACAAACCAGGGTTGTCCAAGTTTTCTGCAGTGGGCCACTTCAGCAGAATTGTATATGTGCGAGGGCCACACTCATTTTTCACTGTGAGAAAATATGGCCTTTAATAAGAAGATATGCAGATTAAAAAAGTAAATGAAACAAAACCTTTACTTTTCCTCTCACTGATTTCTGGCCCTAGAAAGGTTTGTGACTACAAATTCAGGATAATTAAAAATGAAATACTTCAATTTATTCTAGGGATGCACCAAAATGAACATTCTGGACCAAAACATTCACGGTTCACTTAGCCAAAACCGAAAGACCCCCCACCTTTAAAAATTAAAAAAAACCTCACATTTTTAATAAAAGTAGGTAACACCACAATTGGACAAAAAAAATTAGCAATATGACTTGGCATGATAGGAGTGTGATTGCTGTTAGCAATCACACTCCTATCATACCCAGGCAGCCAGTAAATGCTGGTACAGGGTCGCTGTAAGTGATGCATAGACCCCATACTGCTGGCAGCATCAATACACAAGGGGGGCAGCTAGCTAGGTTTCAGCATGTACTGGATGACTTGGTATGATAGGAGTGTGATTGCTAACAGCAATCAGTCCCATCATGCCTAGGTTCCAGCACTTACACATCCATGCTATCACACACTCATTCACAGATTAATTCCCTCAATCACGCATACTCATTCAAACACCCTCCCCACCCCCTTACCTGCACTGCAGCTCCTCGATACCACTCAGACTTCAGCAGAGGGCGCGGCCTCCCTCTGCGTTCTCTGGTACTGCACAGAGGAAGCAGGACTGGAGCAGAGTCATGTGATGTCACCTGGACTCTGCTAGGTTCCGCTTCCTCTATGCAGTACAGAAGACCCTCCCACAGGTAAGTAGCAGGGCTCGAGGTGCGGCCCGCGCATGATCGGTTGCCCTGGCTGCCGATCTTATGCGGGCCGCACCTCGAGGGCCACATTTGGCCCGTGGGCCGCATGTTGGACGCCCCTGACAAACTTAACAAAATTGCAGCACAAACTCTTATAGGTCACAGTTTTATGCAATATCTTCATCTTGGTTAGCCTAACTCCACCATTTTTTATTTCTAGGATCAGATAAAAAATACATTTTCAATACTATAATGTTTTCAGACAACCACGTATTCTCCTCCTTTGCGATCTTAGCCCATTCTACTAGACAAACATCATACTGACTGTGGGAAACAGAACGGCTCTGTTTTAACCCCTTCAGGACCGGCGTTTGTCTTCAACCGTCAGCTGAAGACCGCAGTTTTTATTTTTAATATCTTAATTCCGTGCTCGTGATTCGCTTCAACGCAATCGAGGGGGGGGGGGGGGGGGGCGGCTGCTACGGATCAGTAGCAGCCGCCCCTCGCGATCCCAGCTTTCATAACGACGCTGGATCGCGCATCATCGATGACGTACCTGGTACGTCCCAGTCTGGCAGTGACCTTTGACCAGGAAGTACCAGGTACGTCCGGGTCTTGAAGGGGTTAATCACCCTGGTGAACACTGACTCATAGTCTATAGAGGAAAGGACTTCATTAGCATTGGCAAAGAATCTGCTCAGAACGATGGTGTAGGAAAAGTCACCCAAAATGTCACATGACTGACAACGGCAGCCTCCAGGCCAGCAGATAAAAAGGTTTATTGGAACAAAAGGAGAAAACCAGGTTTTGGTCAATGCCGACCAATACTATACCATAACATATCCAGCACTGGCAGTTATGCTCAAGGAGAAAATTATTTTCCCACGGGACTCCCACTTTAGGATTAAATACAGATTCCTCCTCAGTATCAATTCCCAAAGCTATACCAACAGGGCACAGTGTGCTCAACAGCTATTCTAAATCATTTCTTCACCACAAACCCACCTCAGAATGGAACCTTAAGAATTTAATGTTAAAATCCTTGCAGAAATTAACTAACCGTTGCTAATATCCTAATGAATAAGCAAAGTAAGCAAAGTAAGTGTCTTAAGACAAATGGTTTCAGAAATTTATACCAACACCAGCCTAACAGCTGAAGAAACTAATCAATGTCTGGAGAGCCCTTTGCAACCTTGGAACACACTTACCCTTTACTGAATTTCACACGTTTGTGTAAAACATTGTTTCGGCGTTGCTTATAAGTAGCGACAGATATACGTAGATTTAGTTGTATCCATTTACGTGTAACATTAAAAACACCTACACTGACAACCGCCGACCCACCCAAGCCTTGTTGGATGTTTGTCTGCTGCCTTTCACCTACAGAATCATGTATGCTCTTATACTCTGGGGCCTGAATTAAAGATACTCACTACACACAGCTCATTAGAAATAGCACTATGGGCTACTATGCCATGTTTACACCTGCTGCTGCAGCGGGCTTCTCCAGGGATGAAGTCAGAGGTCTACACAGGAAACGGTTTACACCTTAATGCTGGAAAGCCTTGTTCAGTGAACTTGGGCTCATTTGCATTGTTATCGAGTAGCATTAGCTGGCACCTAGAATATCAAACTAATGTAAAATTGCCTGTGGGGTTGTGTATGTATGTGTAATATATATATTTCTGTAGTAGCTGACTGTGTATGTGTGATATATATATATATATATAATGAGACACACACACACCAATGACTGGGTCTCCAGCATCTTCAGTAAGCCTTTGCACTGGGAATTCACTTGGTCACTGTTTGAAAAGCGCAACCGGTGATCTCCTAGAAAGGTTGTTGCACATGTAAGGTCGCCCACATCAACTACAACTTTCAACCAATATTACCTGTAGCGACCAGTGTCAGGCAGCTGCTGCTAAGGCAAATAAAATCATGGGGTGCATCAAAAGGGGCATAGATGCCCACGACAAGGAAATAATTCTACCACTGTACAAGTCACTAGTCAGACCACACATGGAATACTGTGTACAGTACTGGGCACCAGTGTACAAGAAAGATATAGTGGAGCTGGAGAGGGTTCAAAGACGGGCAACCAGAGTAATAAGGGGAATGGGAGGACTACAGTACCCAGAAAGATTATCAAAATTAGGGTTATTTAGTTTGGAAGAAAAAAAACCCAAAAAACTGGTGGGGGACTTAATAACTATGTATAAATATATAAGGGGGCAGTACAGAGATCACTCCCAGGACTGTATCTATAACAAGGGGACATCCTCTACGGTTGGAGGAAAGAAGGTTTCTACACCAGCACAGACGGGGGTTCTTTACAGTAAGAGCGGTGAGATTATGGAACTCTCTGCCAGAGGAAGTGGTAATGGTAAACTCAATAAAAGAGTTCAAAAGGAGCCTGGACGTGTTTCTTGAAAGCAATAATATTACAAGTTATGGATATTAGATTAATAGGGACAGAACGTTGATCCAGGGATTTATTCTGATTGCCATATTTGGAAGGAATTTTCCCCCTGGTATGGGGCAATTGGCATCTGCTTCAAAAGGGTTTTTTGCCTTCCTCTGGATCAACACAGTAGGGACACAATATGTATATAGGTTGAACTTAATGGACTTTGGTCTTTTTTCAACCTTATGAACTATGTTACTATGTTACATGAAAACAAAACACAGTATTTTTGCTACACAATGTGGACATGTTGCAGATATCCTGAGATAAGCACACACACACACACACACACACACACATTATTTTTAAACAAATACCGGGACCCACCTATGCACCTCTGAATTTGATGGCAGATCAGACCCATTCAGCCATCTAGTCTGCCCGTCTTCCCAGCGTAAAGACTCAGACCCTAATCAGTCCTTGGTCTTTGATTCAGGATAGCTTTACACCTATCCCATGCACATCTAAAACCTCACTGTTGGCCTTTACCACACACACTGGGAGACTCTTCCACTTATCCACCACCCTCTCAGTAGAGTAAAATTAGATTAAGAGGACTGTTCAACATGATAGCTTTGGGGGTATAAATTTGTACATCTAACAAGGTCTGACCAGATTTACAATGGGATTTACATGAGATTTGTGAATACACAAGCTGCTTTCCTAACACTATTAACCCTTTAACACAAAAGGTCTTAACTAATGCTTCTGCAAATAAAAAAACCCAAATCACCATAACTACCAAAAAATGCTATAAACAGAATGTAACTACGGATGGGGAAGAGGGACATTTGAATAAAGGGGTTCAGTGCATAGTGCATGTTTTTAATTCATGCCACAGAAAAGCAGTACAGTGCTACAGAATACGTTGGTGCTATATAAATCAATACATAATTCTAGCATCTCAGATTACTGCTAAATTAGCAACACCAGACTCATTAGGAGCCTACTATACAATTTATTACTTATCCAACTATTTCAAAAAGCTCATCAATGAGATTGCCTATAGAATACTTTAAATATTAGAAATGAACACTCATTCATAAAACACATGTATTAAGATAGACAAAAAAAAAAGCCCTTCACCACACACACACACACACACAGTGTATTTGTAATTACAACATACACACAATCTAGGAGGAGCGACACCACAGTGTATAAGGCCTGGAAAACGAGCTCATTTACATAGACGGGCAACAAACACGCACATAAAGTGACTTATTAAGCCACAGGAAGCAGGCGATTTAAAATAAGAATTTTAGAGCCGTAAAGTAAACACCTTATATACGCGGTGACGGTTGAGAGGATTTGTGAGGGGAAAGGCCTTTTCCAAAGGGAAATATGAATATATTACGAAAATCCCACCTTTTAAACAGCTCCTTTATGGGGGTTCCGCTAAAGAACAAACCATAATGGCGGCCGCACGATAACCCGACTGGAAGTGCTGGTGACATCAAGACTCACGTGGGAATATTAGCCAATCCGAGCGGAGCTGCTAACAGCCAATGGCAGGCGTAACCAAAGCAGGCCGAGACGTTCCATTGGGCGGGGTCAGTTTGCCGGACAGCAACAGAGTTTAGGTAGCAAAGCAAGCGCCGGAAGTGCTTGCAGTTACATTAAAGAGGTAATATATTGCAGTCTGCGAGATGTAATTATAATATATATACACATATTTATATTTATTTTGAGATAAATATGGATAATAAGAGGATTCTGGTGCCAAGAAAAAGTGGTGTTATCCCCATAACTACTGCCACTTTACATTAGTTACCATTTCAATCTATGCACCAGCAATTACTTTTTTGACACACATTTCCTATAGTTGCATTCAGTGCAGAAAAACTATATGGGTAGGAAGAATGTATAGACCAAATTTGTCTGTTATTCTGATAAAACAGTATGCCTTATGTCTCTGCTCCCCGGATGCCCCAGTTCAGAAAGTATAAGTGTATCGCGGGGTTCTCCAGCTCTAAAATGTACAGCAATGCATATGTAAACAAGGTTAGAAAGAATAACTATAATTCTATGTAGTTTTTTTTTTTTAATGTATTGTGTAAATAAAATAAAGTATTCCTCTAAATGCAATAGTCTGTTACATAAATACCTATCACAAATGGAAGCCCTGCACAAGATCTCAAAGGAATTACAAGAAATTTTGCACACTGATGAAAAACTTGAAATGTATAGTGAAGAGCACCATTCACAGGCCAACTGCAAATGGCACCTCTCCCTGCCAACGAAAGAGATGCGAGACCCGAGTACACATCCGTCCCACAGATGAAATACAGATACCAAGCTCACACTTACACCACAGAATCAATGGCTGCTTTATGTGCAAATCATCTAATGTGGCGTACCTCATCATGTGTGCTAGATGCCCCACAGTGATGTACGTGGGGGAAACAGGCCAAGCATTACACAAACTGTTTAATTCCCACATACATACCATCAAACAGAAATAAACAGATACACCTGTTGGAGAACATTTCTGTCAGCCTGGACACAACATTCGGGATGTGAAACTGTCAGTACTGACAGGGAGAGAAAAATATGGGAGGTCAAACTAATATACAGTTTCAATACCCTACTCACTGGCCTCAATAGAGACAGATAATTCATCTCCCATTATAACATTACAAACCATTAATCCTCTTTGTTAACGTGTGAATTGTGCTTTTGTATTTAGAAAAGTCTGCGTTGCTTCATTAATGCCCGAGGAAGGGTCCTAACAACTTGATCTCGAAAGCTCGCAATTAAACTCTCAGCCAATAAATGGTATCATTTTAACTATACTTTTCTCATAAATACCCATCAACAGCATAGGGACCAAGAAGATCAGTCTTTCCTGCTAACATCAGCTATGGAGGGAAAGAACGGGCTGCATATCCCAATTGGATGAGCATGCAGCCTCAGACCGGCATGCCGGGCAAACGCAGATCTGCTATTCTAGCGTGAAGATACAAACATAGCATGCAACTGCACACTGCACATATACAGCAACAAAAGAAAAACCTTGCCTGTCCGGCACTTACTATACAAAGGATGTCCCTCACTACCAGCGGGAGAGCTTCTCTCTGCCAACTTAACATAATATGTCCAGCAACCTTTACTCACATGTCTCCCCCACAGACAGGCTTTCTGTGTCCTCAGCCAGAGAACTACCTGCCCTCCTGGCTTCCCTTTTATATCCGCCCTCTCATTCACCTAAATTAATCACCTAGCAGGTGGAAGACTCAGGTGTTACTTCACATAGGAAAGGAATCTAGGAGAAACATACCTCCCTTCCACCACCAATCCTACCTGAATGTCACACATTTTAGACATAAAGCTATCCTCACTATGGGAACAGACCAAGGACAGAGAGTGGTTTTAACCCCTTACATCGGGAATCTGCTGTCAAATTCTATGTTTCTATCAGGAGAAAAAAGGAACACAACTCTATATAAAGCTGAGTGACAACCTAATAAGATGTGACCTGGTACCTTTTTTCTAGTTGTGAATAAAGTGACCTAAAACATAAATAAAGCCAATAACACTGAAATTGACAATTTTGTTGTTGGTAGATGTTCATTTTTTTAAATTTAATAGATTAATCAAAGGTATCAAGAAACTTAATTATAAATTGCCACTTAGAAGCCATAGTTATTAATCATTTATCTTAACATCGGGATAAAAGGCCTTTTTTCATACACTGTAACATGCCGGTTACATAACATAGCGCCAGTTGCCAGGGCAACATCATCTACCCAAAATGTCATGTGCTATTCTGACATGCATAACAAATCAATAGGCCTGCTTGTTGTGTTTCATGTTCAATGATGAATTAACCAATAAAGTAAATATTAATAATAGGTAGATGTATCACACAATTTTGTACAATTAAATGTGTACAGATATGGGCAGTAGATGCTTATACGTGTCCTATATATATATAATATATGTACACAAGCATCTGACAATCCTAAATCAAACATCCTATTGAGCAGTTTAATTAATAAACCAGTGTAATGTGCTTATAATTTAAAATAAGCATTATGGGTTGGTTAAGTAGAAGTGAGATGATTAAATAGAAGTGAGATGAGCAGAAAATGTTTGTCACCATCTACCATAAATCTAATCCTTAACTTTTAAACTAACTGTGAGCATGTATAACATAAAAATGATGGGCTGTGAAACATGGAAGGTGGAGAGGTCAGTTCTTTTATGTAATGCTTACCAGTAGTTAGTAGTAGTAGTAGTACTAGTAGTATCGTTTATTTATTTTGATAGTTTAAGGGGACACTCTAGTGTCACAAACAGCCTCCTAAACAATGAATGCTATTAAAGTGTAAGCTGCAGAGCTGCGGTGGAATCCCTTATCCTTGCTCTGACATTTTGTGCCGGGGATTGGTGTGGGAGGTGCGATATAATAAAGAAAGGGTTAAAGAAAAACTCGGATGTCCACCATTGTATGCTGACTCTTGAAATGTTAAATGGATTAACTGCCAATGAGACCTAAATTTGAAAAGTACTGGACAGCCTCCAGGTACTTGATGGGAAAGTGTATAATTCAATGTAGTATAGTACACAGAAAATTACCTATAATATATTGAAAATAAACTGACCCTTCATCAATAAACAATAATGAATTAAGCTTATAGAAAAATGGGGGTTCAACAATTCATGAATGTGAGTCAAGTTATTGTGAATAACCCAATACAGACATTAAAGTTCAGCACCATGGAGAGAGGATTCTGTTACTTACTGTGAGTCAGAACTACGTGGACGTTAATTCACTTGAGAATGACTTAAATAACACAGTAAGGACTTGTTAAATTTGGATTTACATATTACCAAATCCTCACAAAGTTTCCAAAAGCCCATTCAACTTACTTCGTACCACATGTGTTAGCCGTACGGATTTCCACGAGCCATTCTCAAAACGATAGATATTGTGCCTTACCTTCCACAGCTCCCCCAATAAACTGCCATCATAAGCACAAGACTCATCTGCAATTTGGGACTTTTGGTTACGGACATTATGCACTTTTTGATGAATCCAAAGTCTAGGTGTTTGTGAATTGAGAAGGCTTCATGTTTGTGAACATACTACATCCAATAGAATCATTGCTTATCATATTCTAAATCTTTGGTCTTTCATAGAACTTTGTATTTACTAGACTTGGGCACCAGGGGGCTCTTCGTGTTCGTCTTCGTCTTCGGGGGGAAAAAAACCTTCGTATTCCGTGAATATTCGCCCGTTCCTGTCTTCTCTTCGGCCGAATATTCGCGGACATTCTTTGTGCTCGTTTAATCTTCGTTTCCTTCCCGGTTGCCTAGCAGGGGTTAATACGGGGTTAACAACACATCGGAGCAGCAGCAGCTGCCGTGAAGGAACGTGTGTGCAACTCTATTGGTCGTTTCGGCAGGGGGCTGGTCTGGCATCAACTAGTGAATTGCAGAACGCACTTCATTCGTTAATGGCAGGCCAGCCCCCTGCCGAAACGACCAATAGAGTTGCACACACGTACTGAGGTGTACTGTACACAAAATGACCTAGAGACAAATGCTCCAAGGAACTTGGCCTCCGTTTATCATACACAGTCACACATCCATAGATGTTTAATAAAAGAATAGGGATTATTTTACATTTTTAAATTGATTTTGGACCACTTGTAATACATGCCTAACATTTGCTACCTATTCACAATGGCATACTTTGCAACAACCCAACTTTTACTGGACAGGACTGGAAAAAAGCAGGACTGTCCACCAAAATCTTGGGTGTGTTGGCAGGTATGCGGATGGAAAAATGTTGGACAAGAACTAAAAAATAGCTTAGGGTTAATGTACGGTTATGTTTAAGATTAGTAGCAGTGCACTGGTTTGGTTAAAGATGTATTATGTCTAAATAATAATTTAATTTTAATTTTAATGGGTTTTAAAAAATTAAGGGGTTTATTTAAATGTATTTTAAAGTTAGATTTATTATTTAGTACTTTATTATATTTATTTAATGTTTATACTAGTGCTACCTACCGAGCTATAACTACCAACGTGTATTTGCATACCTAGATAGCTAAATTAGATGGGACAGGACTGGAAAAAAGCAGGACTGTCCCTGAAAAAGTTGGGTCTGTTGGCAGGTATGTGGATGGAAAAATGTTATAGTATGAAGTGTGAGTTATAGCGTTAATGCTAGTGAGTGTAGAAGTGAAGGCCAGGACAAATAACAAGAGGAAAGGTCCTTGTGATTTGTGCATTGTACGTGTATGTGTTATGTGTGTTATGTGTGTTGTCACTGTGTGTTATATGTGTTGTGTGTTATGTGTTATGTCACTGTGTTATTTGTGTTATTGTGTGTGTTATGTTTGGTTGGTTGGTTGTGTATCAGAAGGAAAATAATGAAATGGAAATGGAAAAGGAAATGGAAAAGGCGAATGAGTGGGCAATTGGCGACCCACTCACCTGTTTCACCCCAGAGCAAAGCATCCAAACACTGTCAGTCCTAGACGTTTGGCAGCGGACTTCCAGAGCTCAGACACAAGGCCCTAGCGTAAGCTGGCCACTCCGGCGGAGGTAGCAGGTGTTGCCACACCGCAAACAGACGCAGCCAGGGGGGAGAAACTGCCCTTACCATTAGGGACATTTGAGGCATGACACTAGCCAGGAAGCAAACTGGCATTGAAGAGACGCTGGCACCACCAGCAGCAGCAGCAGAATTGGGAAAGGCGAATGAGTGGGCAATTGGCGACCCACTCACCTGTTTCACCCCAGGGCAAAGCACCCAAGCACTGTCAGTCTTAGACGTTTGGCAGCAGACTTCCAGAGCTCAGACACAAGGCCCTAGCGTAAGCTGGCTACACTGGCGGAGGTAGCAGGCGTTGCCACACCGCAGCAAGTGCAACCAGGCGGGAGAAACTGCCCTTACCATTAGGGACATTTGAGGCATGACACTAGCCAGGAAGCGAACTGGCAAAAGATACTGGCACCACCACCAGCAGCAGCGTTGGAAACGGAAAAAGGTGAATGAGTGGGCAATTGACGACCCGCTCACCTGTTTCACCCCAGGGCAAAGCATCCGAAGACTGTCAGTCCTTGGCGTTTGGGAGCGGACTTCCAGAACTCAGACACTAGGCCCTAGCGGAAATTGGCTATACCGGCGGAGGTAGCAGGCATTGCCACACCGCAGCAAGTGCAACCAGGGGGAGAAACTACCCTCTCCATTAGGGACATTTGAGGCATGATTTCAGCCAGGAAGCGAACTGGCAAAAGATACTGGCACCACCACCAGCAGCAGCGTTGGAAACGGAAAAAGGTGAATGAGTGGGCAATTGACGACCCGCTCACCTGTTTCACCCCAGGGCAAAGCATCCGAAGACTGTCAGTCCTTGGCGTTTGGGAGCGGACTTCCAGAACTCAGACACTAGGCCCTAGCGGAAATTGGCTATACCGGCGGAGGTAGCAGGCATTGCCACACCGCAGCAAGTGCAACCAGGGGGAGAAACTACCCTCTCCATTAGGGACATTTGAGGCATGATTTCAGCCAGGAAGCAAACTGGCAAAAGATACTGGCACCACCACCAGCAGCAGCGTTGGAAACGGAAAAAGGTGAATGAGTGGGCAATTGACGACCCGCTCACCTGTTTCACCCCAGGGCAAAGCATCCGAAGACTGTCAGTCCTTGGCGTTTGGGAGCGGACTTCCAGAACTCAGACACTAGGCCCTAGCGTAAATTGGCTACACCGGCGGAGGTAGCAGGCATTGCCACACCGCAGCAAGTGCAACCAGGGGGAGAAACTACCCTCTCCATTATGGACATTTGAGGCATGATTTCAGCCAGGAAGCGAACTGGCAAAAGATGCTGGCACCACCACCAGCAGCAGCGTTGGAAAAGGAAAAAGGTGAATGAGTGGGCAATTGACGACCCGCTCACCTGTTTCACCCCAGGGCAAAGCATGAAAGTCTGTCAGTCCACGGCGTTTGGGAGCGGACTTCCAGAACTCAGACACTAGGCCCTAGCGTAAATTGGCTACACCGGCGGAGGTAGCAGACGTTGCCACACCACAAACACGTGCAACCAGGGGGAGAAACTACCTTAAACATTACAGAGAAAAAAAATTAACTTTCCAAGCTAAGAGCTGGGTAACCCAACTTGGGCAGATTGAATTTAAGAAAGGCAATCTCCTCCATCAGATGAGGTGCCATGCGTGAGCGCTGTGGACTCAGTATGTTTCCAGTCATAGAAAACACGCGCTCACTTTGAACAGTGGTTGGCGGACATGATAGTAGCTGCTGCGCAACCCATGAGAGTGCAGGCCACACACTCTTCTTTTCATCCCAGTAGCTAAGAGGATCAACATTAGGCGCAGAAGGAACTTCACAGAGGTAAAGTTTGACCATTTCAGCAGCACTACTCTCCTTTCTGCTGCTAGCTCTGTCAGATGGTCCAACTATACTCCCAAGTGCCTCTTCCCAAAACGCAGCTGCTCCACTCAGCTGTGTTGTGCTGCTTGTGGCACTGCTGATGATGCTGCTGCTAGGAGTAGCAGACCACATCATCTCTTCCTCCTCCTGCACCTCTCCCTCCTCGGACAGCATTCCCATTTTACGCTGCCAGTCACGCACCTTGTTGACCAATTGCTCCCGGTAGCTACTGAGAACATTAAATTTCAAAGCTAGCTTTCCCTTAGTTCTTGGATCGCAAAGGCACGCTAGCATCATTTCGGGACTCTCTTCCATTCGTTTGCGAAGGTGTACTTTTAGCAGATCCTTCAGCTTCCTGGCTATGGCTGCTACGTCAGGATGTAGAGTGCCACCTTGAACAGCCTCACGGTTTCCAAGGAACACATCCATCTTGCTGCCTAGATGGGAGAACACTGGGATTACCTGGGCCAGACTGGCAGTGTTTGAGCTTAAATTTTCTGTGGCATCCCTGAATGGTTTAAGGACTGCCACTAGCTGGGCGATCACTGTCCAATCCTCCCTATTCAATGGAGAGGTAATCCCAATATTGTGCTCTGAGGCAAGATTATGGATTGCCCTCTGCTGCTCCAAAATCCCCTCCAGCATGTCTAACGTGGAGTTCCACCGTGTACTGACATCCTGGCGTAGGCAGTGTACGGGAAGACCTGACCTCTCTTGCTCTTCCCTCAAAAGTTGGCTAGCCTTAACACTATGGTGAAAGTGCCCAGCGATCTTTCTGCAGCGGGACAGAACTACTGCTGCCACATTAGTTCCTTCTGACATTGCTGCCTTCACTACAAGATGGATGATGTGGGCTGCACAGCGCACACCAACAATATGACCATCTCGCAGCGCTTTCACCATATTGGCACCTCCGTCAGTTACCACAAAACCAACTTCAACATTGGTGCCCGCCTCTGCTCCCACCCAAAGGCTAAACATTTTCCTCATTGCATGCAGAATATTTTGGGAAGTGTGCTTTTCATCCATCACTTCTGCATGGAGAAGGAAAGATCGGTAGCCTGCTGCAGCAGCTTCCTTAGACACACCGGGCTGCCACCAGTGTGCTGTCAAAGAAAGAAAGGCATGCTGGCCGCTAGGTGCACTCCACAAATCTGTAGTGAAATGAACAGACTGACCAGCAGCCTTGGAAAGCTCCTCTTTCACTGCTGCAACACAGGACCGATACAACGAGGGGACAATGTTCCTGCTGAAAGTGGAACGTGACGGAACTGTATATTGTGGAGCCACAGCCGCCATCAATTGTTTGAAAGGCTCCCCTTCGATCATAGAGAAGGATGCCCCTCCAACAGCAATGAACTGACCAATCAGTCGCGTTACTTTATTGGCCTGCTGTTTGGGCATTGACCTTTTGGATTGGAATGCCACAAATTGTTCCAGGGTGGGCTGGACATGCAGTGCTCCAACCTGCCTTGGTCTCTGGCTGCCAGCACTAGCTGCTGCTGCTGCTGCTGCTATTGACTCAGAAGAAGAAGCTGTTGGGGTTTTTCCACGGCCACCAGCTATGCTGCCTGCACTAAGTTTTACTTCTGCATCTTTCCCCAATAGCACAGCGTTGTGTTGAGTGCTGAGGTGATGCTTCATGCTAGCACTGGTAAAATGGCCAGACACTTTCCCTCTGCTTATTAGCTTCCCACAATGTTTGCACTTTCCATAGCACCCTTCTTCAACATTTTCAAAGTGCTCCCAAATTGGGGCGCGCATAGCCTTGGAGTGTGCCTTGGGTGCTGCTCCTACTGCTCGGGGTGGATGAACAGATGCAGAACTAGTGGTGGTGGGACTGGTGGTAACAGTACTGGCCATAGTGGGACTGCTAAATGCTTTAGATTTGCTAGGTTTTGCTGCTGTATTTCCCTACAAAGGAATGAGATCGCTTTTGTTTGGGACCCCTCTGAGTCTTGCTGCTAATTTGGCTCTGCTTGGTACCTTGCATGCTGCTTGTGGATGGGGAAGATGCTGCTTGGGGCAAAAGGCACTTCTTTTTAGTCACTGGGCTGGTACTACTTGTGCTACCCTTTAACTTTGAACGTGCTTCTGGTGCTTTAGGCTTTCCGTAAAAAACCATAGAGCTTGTGGGCCTAGCCGCACTACTACTGCCTGCTTTTGGTGCCTTTCCTTTACTTGATGATCCTTCAAGCAATGCTTCCCCAAATGATAAGCGAGAGCTTGGCCTACTTGGCCGACTAGACTGACGCAAAGGCTGCATCTTAGAACTGGTGGTGGTGCTGGTGGTGGTGGTGGTGGTAGATGGAGCTTGTCCCTCCTTAGTCCCAAAAGGAGGATCCATTTCAAATTTTGTGTTGTGTGTGTAGTGTAGTGTTTAAAAAAACTATAAAAAAAAAAAAAAAAAAGGAAAAACAAATTAAAGACAAAAAAATTAGAGGAAGTTCTCTTCAGTGCTACTGCTTAAAAAGTAAAACTATGCACTACTGCACTGTGCTGTTGTGTGCAATCTGGCAAAGTGCTAAAGTTATTTAAATTATTAACTCAAGATTAACTATTTAATAACTAGCAGTATTTTATTTTTAATTTGAATTTACACGGGCCTAAGAGCTTAGCCTACTACTATGCTAGCCTAAAGCTATATTTCCTTACTATAAGTCTACCTCTAGGCAGACGCTCTCAAACCCACTAAGCTAAAGTGAGGTTAAATCAGATTCAGTATGATTTATTAATTAATATATTTTATTTTAATTAATATATTATATAATATTAATAGATTAGAAATAATTTACTTATATATTATGTATTATAGATAGAAGAATATAGATTATGAATTAGAATTTAGAATTAGAATTACTTATATTATAGATTATGAATTAGAATTTATATTGTTATATATTATTTATAATATATTATAGATTAAGATTAAAGAAGATTAGAATTATTTGAGTACTACAGCTAGTAGCTTGAAGTTTTGCTTAGTACAGCTCGTCACAGTCAATTTTTCTTGAAAAGAATTAGAAATAAAATAAAATGTCACAGCAAAACAGTTAGCTTCACTGCTTGCTGAACAAAAACACACATTACTTATGCGGCTGCACTCACTAGCCCAACAAGTTCACGTCACTGATGGACTGAGGTGAGCAAAACACTAAGGGTACTTTTAATAAAATTGAAATAAAATGTAAAATAAATGAGAAAATCTTTGCAAAACAGTTAATGTCACTGCTTGCTGATCAAAAAAAACCACAGCACTTATGCGGCTGCACTCACTAGCCCAACAAGTTCACTTCACTGATGGACTGAGGTGAGCAAAACAAATGAAATAAAATGAAAGATTATTAATTAAGAAAAATTGACTTGGTCTCTTGCTGTTGCTAAAACAAAGCACTATAGAGCTGCAGCACCAGTACTAATAAGATTAGCTAAACTATACGCTAGTAGTAATTAATTAATATTATTACTTTTATTTAAAGCTAATTTAATTAACTATTAAGATAAGAAAGAATTATAGAATTATTGATATTACTGATTTTAGATTAGACACTAGTAGATGTCTTGAATGTCTACAGTACACTCTACACTAGTATACTATTACATAACTGACAAATATATATATAATTTTATAATGAATTCAATTATTAATTATATTAATTAATATTACTGATTTTAAATTAGACACTAGTAGATGAATGTCTACAGTACACTCTACACTAGTATACTATAGTATATATATATATATGACTGACAAATATATATATATATAATATTATAATGAACTATTAAATTATAGACTCTATTAAATTATTATTTATAAATTCTATTTAATTTATTTAAGCAGGACAGGCAGTAGGCACTAGTGCCAGCCCAGGGCAAGGGCACCCCAGTGCCACTGAGACACTGGGTGCACTGTCAACTCAACAGCACTTACACTACAGTTGATGACAAATTAAATAAAATAAAATAAAAATTAATCAAATTATTATTATTAATTATATTAAGTAGCACTGAAGTGAGGATGAAGTACACTGTGAGAAATGGCAGGCTAAGGCTTACCAGTCTCACACAGAACAGAACAATCTCTCTCTGTAACGCTCGGATGCAGCACAGCAGTGTTGCCAAAGCAGTCACAGCGAAAAATCAATGGATCTCTCAGGCAAGCTCTGGTCTTATAAAGGCGCCTTCAGAATTCAAAAAACAGCAGCACAGGCATTGGACGAGACCCTTAGCGTGACGTCACAAGAGTGAGCTGATTGGACAGATGAGATCAGCTCACTCCTGTTTGAAATTTTGGCGGCTGCGCGGCAAAAACGAAGACGATCACGAAGAATCTTCGATTCTTCGTGGCTGTGAGTCTTCTTCTTCGCCTACGTTTTGCCGGCACTGTATTCTCTTCGGCGTGTCTTCGGAACGAACAAAAAAACGGCCTCTTCGTGCTCCTTTTCATGTTCGCCCGAAGACGAATGCGCAAGTCTAGTATTTACCCTTATCCAAAGAACTGTAATTTGGGCTATTTGACAATTGATTAGATGACACACATAAATACATGATTGGATTACTTCAGAGGATTGTAAAATTACTGAGTTAATTAAGGACTATGCTATTTTTGTCTCAGCAACTTTTCATTCACTCCAGATGGAACAATCATAGGATATAGATCTATTTCCCAAGTGAGATTCCTAACAAATAACCCTAATAATTAGTTTGTAACAATCATCAACATGTGCTTCTGAACAACCATCCCCAAGCCTCCCAAAAGCACAGAACAATACCAGGAAATTGTACAAGATATACCAATGCTGTCTATACCATAATACTGCCTCATCAGATCAAGCATGAATACATGCTTTTGGCTAAGATCAAGTGAGTACCTGTGAGAGAGGCAAAGCTCTGGCCTTAAGGCTGGGAATAGCATCAGAAATCGGGGGGTGTTATAGCAGCCCCTAGCATGGATTTGCTGGGGCACACGGCACTGTGATGGGTGTGCAGGGGTGCACTTTTGTATCACTTTGCATGGGTTGGTAAGCATGTTGCACTTTTTATATACCCACCCTTAAATTGCCCTGGCTTATGGCTGGTGGTGGAGGGTGAATTTTTTAACTTACCAGCCATTGGCACCAACACCTTTCAGTTTTTTTCAGATTCAGAGCACATATGATTTCAGGTTTCGGACGAGTTAAGCATCATTGGGTCGGCTGAAGCTACATTGAAGCTGAGCCCCCGAAGACTCAGTCCAGTTTTGGTAGGGGGAAGGGTGAGTGCCTCCTGGCCCCCACTCCATTTTGTACGGGAGGACGGGAAGACTTCAGTGGATCTCCTCTCGGAGATAGCCTAGAAGATTTGGCCTACCCAAGGCTTCTGTCTGGGTGGGAAGGAAGGGGCTGCATATCCCTTTGGGGAGTGCAGCTTCAGAAGACGAAGATTGGGAACTCGGGTCCACTGTGGCTTCACAGTTTGGATCACCGTATCACCTTCTTCACTTTGATTTGTGCACCGTTGTAGAAGACAGAAGAGCATGACCTCAGGCTCTCATAAAAAAAATAAAAAAATAAAAAGGAATACATAATAAAGCCACAAAGCGAGCTCACTATTGGATCGTCACTGTCAAGCACTGGCAGGCGAGGATGTGGGAACATGTTTCCGACACAGTTTGCAGCTGTACTGTCTTAGACTGGCTTTAGAATGAAGAAGGTAGGCAGGAGAAGTCAGCATCAGAATGTGAGTGACGGTTCTTGACCTAGATAGACCATAAGAGAATGATTATTATGTAAACCATATTTTTTTAGAAGTGAGTTTCAGATCACCATTTATTTACACGCAAAAAGAAAAAGCAACTTTGCCGGCCTTTTAAGCATGCTTTCTGCATACGCTCTGGGGTGCCGACATTAAAGTCAAAAGTCAAACCTTGTGTAGAGCCCAGAAGACATATATAAATAAGTCTAACACACCATAGAAAATGGAAATTAGTACCTTGTATGGACTGTAACATTAAAAGCAGCCACAATGGTACTTAGATGTTAAATGATATGCCATCACATAAAAAGTTACATAGATTTATTTATTACTTCACTAGTCACCAATCAAATAGTTTCACTTTCCTCAAGAGAATTGACACATAAATGTAATTATGTTTTTAAAACTCAACAATATCGGTGGACACATTGTATTAGCTTCAAACAGGGCCGGACTGGGACTGAAAAGCAGCCCTGGAAAAATTTGGAGACCAGCCCCATATAGTTTATCTCACGGTGAAGCTCTTCTACCCACACGCACCCCTTATACATACCCGCGTCACACTATTCGCCATTCTTTTTATCTCATTATTTGTCACTCTGCATCCAGAAATGCCTTATACCCCTATATGCCACTCTGGCATATAGGGGGTTAAAAGGCATATCATGGGACAGAGTGGCATATAGGGGGGTATAAGGCATTTCAGGAGGCAGAGTGGAATAAAGGGGGTTAAAAGGCATATCATGGGGCACTCTGCCTCCAGAAAAGCCTTATACCCCCCTATATGCCACTCTGCCTCCCTGATATGCCTCAACCCTCCTATATGCCACTCTGTCCCATGATATGCCTTCTAACCCCCTATATGCCACTCTGCCATATAGGAGGTTAAAAGGCATATCATGGGACATTTTTGTTTACTTTATATGGCAAGCCGATCCAGCTTGCCATATTAAATAAAAAATAATATATGCCACTCTGTCCCATGATATGCCTTCTAACCCCCTATATGCCACTCTGCCATATAGGGGGTTAAAAGGCATATCATGGGACAGAGTGGCATATAGGGGGTATAAGGCATTTCTGGAGGCAGAGTGGCATGAAGGGGGTTAAAAGTCATATCATGGGGCACTCTGCCTCCAGAAAAGCCTTATGTCCCCTATATGCCACTCTGCCTCCCCGATATGCTTTATACCCTCCTATATGCTCCTCTGCCCCATGATATACCTTTTAACCCCCTTTATGCCACTCTGCATCCAGAAATGCCTTATACCCCTATATGCCACTCTGGCATATAGGGGGTTAAAAGGCATATCATGGGACAGAGTGGCATATAGGGGGGTATAAGGCATTTCTAGAGGCAGAGGAGCATATAGGGGGACACACTTACATGCACACACATGCCGATTTTTTTTGTTTTTAACAAATACAAAAAACATTATACAGTACAAAAAATACATTATTTTACTCACCTTCTACTTCTCTTGACTTCCTGGTAGCTGCACACTGTTCTCCTCTATGCTGACAGGATGCCACTGACCTGACATCCGGTGCTGCAGCAGTCTGAGTGCGAGGGGGCGGAGCTTCCACCTCACGCTGCTCCCACACTATGCAGCCATCAGACTGCTGGGAATGTAATCTAAACGGCCGATGCGTGCTGATGCCGCCGGCCGGAGCTACTTTAACACTTTTTTTTTATTTATATGGTAAGCTGGATCGGCTTGCCATATAAAGTAAAAAAAAAGTATTGAAGCAGAGGCGGCCGGCGGCATCAGCACGCATCGGCCGTTTAGATTACATTCCCAGCAATCTGATGGCCGCATAGTGATGGGAGCAGAGTGAGGGGTGAAAGGTCAGTGCGAGGGGGCGGAGCTTTCACCCCTCACACTGCTCCCATCACTAGACGGCCATCGCACACAGCTGCTGGGTGCTGATGCCGGCCGGCCGCGTCAGCACCCAGCGGCCGCTTTGATTAGATTTCGGGCAGCCTGGGGGGCAATTGCCCCCCTGCCCAGCCCGCCCCTGGCACCGAGGGAGGCGTTCAATGCCATTTGCAGCCGCTCAGCGGCTGTCTTCATGGTTAGTCTGCGGCCGCCCAGCCCACGGACCTTCCGGCCCACCGGGAAATTTCCCGGTATCCCGGTGGGCCAGTCCGGCCCTGGCTTCAAAACATTATATATATATATATATATATATATATATATATATATATATATATTTAAAATAGAGACAAAGAGGCATTAGCAGAAACACCAGAAATCATAAAACTGTCGACACTAATGCCTCCATCACATTGGTTGCAATGAGCTTCATCTGTGGCAACAACCTGCACTAACATTAATTAGAGATTTTCATTTTATATAATCATATGCACAATAATTATAGGTGGGATTCTGCCCATTGTCTGCCCGTGTTTCCTGATGTAAAGACTCAAACCTAAATCGGCTCTTACATTAAGGAGCCATATGCCTATCCCACGCATGTTTAAAGTCTCTCACTGTATTAACCTCATGCTATGGGAGGATGTTCCACTTCTACCACCCCCTCAGTAAAGTAAAGCTGTGGTTACGACATACACTTGCTAAATGTATAGATGCATTTGAGAAGTTTGTGGTAATTTTCGGAGAATTTGTGACCCTGGCTTTTGAAAATATGATTTTAAAATATGATTTCAATGTGTGATCTTCGTTTTCAGAGAGGTCCGGGTTTTAGACATGTCATTGATTTGAGCCAAAGAGTGCGGCTGGTTAGACATTACATTATATTACATGACATAAAGACTATATAGCTTCCTACTTTATTAGGTGGGATGAATCTGCTCATGTGATCAGTGGCATATTCTGACCCAGGTCAGCTAGGTCATCAGTTCCAGGGCACAGCAGCCTCTCTGCCACATAACTGGGGGTGCAGATCACCCTATTGGTCAATCAGGCTTCCCAGCACACCACTGCTTGATGGGCTGTTTGGGCTTCCGTAGCAATGTTCGTCGGCGCACCATAAAGCACAACGGATGCAGAGCTACGTTATAGAGGGCTGGCCTGGGTCAGGCCTAGGAAAATCACTGTGCATGAATGAATACCGTAATGAATGTCCACACTGCTATAGCCATATAATGTAGCCATAAAAATTACTTTACTTCCAGCGACACCTAGTGGCCAAACAACTGAAGACTCACAGTCTAAGCATAGAAACCCAAACTTTGATGGTACATAAAAACTATTCGGCCCGTCTACTCTGCCTATTTTTCCTGATGTAGCGACTGAGACCTTAATCCATTGTTGGTCTTATTTTAGATTCAGGAGCTTGCTTCCAAATCTTGCATGTTTAAATTCCCTCACAGTTTTAGCCTCTACCACTTCTAAGGGGAAGTTGTTCCACCTCAGTAAAGTAAAAGTCTTAATAGTATCATAGATAACAAAGTAGATTCTGGTATGTTTTGTAGCATCTCTACTATGTATTCTACCCTTCTAGCGTCCCTGTAACACCACTAGGCCTCTGCAAGCTACGATCTCACTATTAAAATTTGTTTAAAAATGAAGTTTTGTACAAATCAGAATTCACAAGCTTATTTTACAGTCGTATGCATATAAACGCTTGCATCTGTTCTTACATGTTAAAACAAGTGATACATATGTAGTAAAATATGTATATACAAATGTATCATAACTTCCTGTCTTCAGGATATGCCTGATTATTCCTCCTCGTTATGCTATTATTATCTATTGTTAAGTTGCTGATTGTTGTTGATTGGTTTAGACAGACTTTGTAAAGTTGGGAAAGGATAGAGGACAGGAAATTGATTAGATAATGCAAACCCTGGCACTAGTCTCAGCATCCACGAGGTTAACATCCCCTGAACAATTACACTGATTGACCTGATTGACCTAAAAAAAGGGACAAGCAATAGATTTAATTAATTACTTTTGTTATGCTAAACGCAGTGACTGCAACCATTCCTATTTAATGAGATTCCCCTGTCGTCATTTAGGTGTTTGCCATTATCGTCACTCGCTATTGTTTTCATGTGCTGTTATTGTAACTTCCCTACTATTGTTGTGGTTGTGCTGTATTATTTGATTACCCCGTCTAGCTTCCTATATGCCCCTAATTGTCCATCATCTCCCCTCCCCCCCCTAGTAATTTTACTACATAATATGTGCAAAGTTTGACTTTTTATTGTTTTGTCTGTATTATTGGAAGGAGCTTTGTTGGGGAGCCTTGTCTTCTGCTCTGCTTGCTTGCAGAGAGGACCTCTTGGTGAGAAGTAGTCAATAGAGGGACACGACTGACAGGTAACTCATAGTATTTCGATGAAGCATCTGGATATTGAATGAAGAGTAGTCTTAAAACTCAATGACACCATTTTTCCTCTACAAGAATGATTAAACTAACAATATTCTGCCTTTAAACAAGATTAAGCAACAACTTTGGGATGATACTGATGAAGGTCCCATCAGAATGGATAAAAACTTGCGGTTGTGTCACGGTTTATTATAATTGCACAGCAGCAGAACTAAACATTATTGTCAACAGATAGGAACCATGCAGACCATCTAGACCACAGCTTCTTCTATTTGTATTTCTTCCTGTTTTAACTATACTCCCCTCCTAACCTTCTCGCAATCCCATTTAAACTTCTCTTTCACATGTCCCTTTTCTTAAATCTTAAGCTAGAAATTATGAAGCTCTTTTAGTCCATTTTTATTTTTGTCCCGCGATCGATGTCCAATTTAGGCTGCTGCTCACTGCGCCCTTTGCAGAATACGTATATTCTTTTTGCCTGCAGTACTGTACTAATTCTTTTGGAAAGGTTAGATCTCATTCCTTAGTGTGTGTAGCTGGTTCCATTGCGCATAAAATGTGACGAGAGATAAGACCCATCCATGCCATCTAGTCGGCCCATTTTCCCTGCTGTAAACGCTCAGATCTAAATCAGTCGTTGGCCTCGTCTTAGATTCAGGAGCCATATGCCTTTCCCCTGTATGTTTAAATCCCCTCATTGTATTACTGCTAAAGATGCGCCCTCTAAATATTTTTACTTAGAAACCCTAATAACCTACATCTTCCCCTGCTTCTGCTTAAACAGTAATTGCTTCTGATTTGATGGCGGTTGTGAGTAGACCAGAATTCATGTAGTAAACCAGTCTGTGTCTGCATTGCAACTGCCTAATCCAATATCTATCTCAGCAATATATTTGCATTGCAATGTATAGATCAAGTGTATTATATGTACAATAATGTATATGTACACTGTCGGGCAATACTCCATAATGTTATTATGAATATGAATTATGGATGTTAAATGAATACAGTGTAAGTGAGTGTGTAAGTTAAGAAACAATGTTTTTCATCCTTTGTTCAACTATATGAGTCTATAACTAAATTTCCCATCCAGCGACCCCAGTAAGTACCCCCTATTCACATTCCTACCAAACACAATTAAAATTGGGTGACAAAGTATAACAGCCTTTTGCGATTGTGCTGTATCTTTTGAATACGCTACTCTAGCTTTCTATAAGAGGCTAATACAGTGAAAGAATTTAAAAATGCCTTGGATAGGCATGAAGCTAAGGCAAACTGATCAAGGTCAGAATAGAGTCTGAAAAGACAGGCAGACTAAATGGGCTGAATGGTTCCTACCTGCCATCAAATTCTATGTTTATACTTGGAATTTAAAGTAAATTAGGCACTGGAAGGTGTGCATGTACCACCAGCTGAGGAACACCGGACTATACTATACCTTTCTGTGCCATGAAGTTCGTGTGGAATATATGAGTTTGAACCCACATTACTTGTTCCGGAACTTCCTACTGTGCGGCTGTATAGTAAATACACACGGTGGACTTTTTACCTTTACGTAAGTCGTTGGAAGGAGTGGCCGGGACCGGCTCTAATGAAAGGTAGAAACAGTATCCTGTGCCGGTGTTAAGAAAGCCTTGAGAATACAAACGATCTGTTTCCAAGACATTGAAGGAAAATATTAGAAGGACACCTCATCAAAGGTGAGTTAGAAAACCGCAAGGGCAAAATCCTATTCAGTAAGGAGCTTGTGAGTCATTTAATCCCAGTATATAAATACTACAACAAAAATGAAATAACTAAACATGAAACAAAATACACAACTAGGAATCGGTGAAGCTTGGGGCAGTATTGTCACAATACTAGCATTGTAGCGGTTTTATGACACCGTATTGTTGGAAAGTCTATTTGAAATAAATATGAAATAATAAAGCTGGTCGGATGAGACGTTGGTAGGAAGCTGATCAGATGTTTGTTGACTGTACAAGTAAGAGAATGCATTACAAGTCTGGGTTCTTTCACTTTCCTTTGAAAGGAATTTAAACCAGCGATTTTGTAAAGAAATTGGTATTTTTTTTAATAAATGCCAATTTTCTATATTATGTGATTTTATTTTGTGTATATTATCACTATAACCTACTAGTCATATTATCCTTAAAACATATATACGTGTGTGTATATAGATATATATATATATATATGTGTGTATATATATATGTGTATATATATATATATATATATGTGTATATATATATATATATATATATGTATATATATATATATATATGTATATATATATATATATATATATATATCTCTATATATAAAATCTTAAATTATCCTTATCATATATATCTGCTACCATGTCCTTCACAATAACATGAAATGGATCACAGATCCAATGCAGACGCTGGATTATTGTAGCTGGAAACGGATATGTATATATTTACAGGTGTACATAGACCCTTTATCACTCCCATCACTCCTGTGTTCCAAAGGCACGTTGTGTTTGCTGATCCAAGCTTAAGTTTAAAAAGCTAATTGATCGTTGGAAAACCCAATTATGTTACAGCTAGAAATGTCCTGTTTTGCTTGTTGTGTAGTTATGTGACCCAAGAATACCAAGCTATTTTGCCATTTTTCATGTTTGTTCAACCATGATTTCCCTTTCCTCTGAATAGTGTACCCATTATAATTATTATTATTTATTGTTTTACATAGTGCCATCAAATTCCGTAGCGCTGTACCCATGAAAACTATATATTGTTTGTTCAAGGAGATCTAGATGTTTAGTTGAACAATCAGTATGAATAATTTATTAAAAACTATAGAGAAAAATAGAAAAACACAATTTTCATAGATTTCTTATGTACACCCCTAAATTTAACAATTCAGGTGTCCTGGTTTTGTAAATGCCCCAGTTGCATGTGTTTTGTATGGTTTCTTAGATGTTGTTAGTTGTGTAAGATTTGATGTGCCAATTCTAAATACCCCCAAATTTCCCCTTTATTTAATGACTGCGCCTCAGCAGTTAAGAAAAAAAGAGAATAATATATATTTAAAAAAATAAAAATTCAAATTCTCCATGACAAGGCTTCCCAACCAAATTAAGAAATAGGCAAAGGGGTCACGGCATTCAACATTAGTAAGAATGAGGTTTCCAATGCCACATTTAGTTACTAAAGTGTTAAATTCAGCAGAACATCTCCTCCAAGTTGAGTAAAACTCACCAACGAGATGAAAGAAAAGGTACAAAGATGTTGATTACAGCAGTTGGCTAAAATCCCAGATTTTTTATGGGAACTCCGTCGGCTCTTTCTTGGTATGTATAAGTTATCATAGAGCGGTTAATGGCGGCACGCTTGGTTTGTACTCAGTTGCCCGGCGAATTGATGAGTAAGAGAAACCGTTACGTTCCTGATAAACATATTTCTAAACCACGTCTCGTTTAACATGTGCGTGAGATATCTATGTACAACCGCATGTAAATACATCACATAATAATTATTCCTAAAAATAGAAACCCGATAGTAGAAAGAAAGATAAGGGAATGACGTCTTGTACTTTGCCTTATCTCCGGCAGCAATGACAAACACTGGGCGATATTGAATAATTTAATGTCATAAAAAGAGGGTGTATTGTTGCGTAACCAGGTTATTAGCGGCTTTAATCAATGGGTAAGATTCATAAATCCAAAAGACTGAAGAAAGGAATAAACTAATGCTTAATAGCACACCAAAAAAAAAAAAATATTGTATATATTGTATATATGTTCACATTTGTATTTTGATCTATGATTTGAGTTTAGTTTGTATTTAGTGATGTGTTACTTGTTTTGCTTTGATCAATGATGACGGGTTGCGATAACTAATATGAACTAATTCATATTTCAGTCGAGGAGATAATATCTCACACTGAACAACGTATTACGCAGGATTGAGAAACTTGCACTGCGTTTTATGTCGTGAAAGGGGTATGAGATAGAATCGGAACTCGTTGAAAGCCCCGGTTTAGCAAATAATCCCTCTGTGTTTCTTTAATTACAGGTTTTTTTCATAATGTGGGCATGGGCTCTACTTCCTATTTGCCTGAGCATCTGGGCCATTGTAGGCACATGGGTTGTGTAAGTATCTAGGTGGCAGAACACAATCGCTAATACGTGGGTTGGTTAATTGGACATTTCAAGGCATGAGCAATGAACCATGTTGTAATTAATCTGGTAAGATCCAAGAAATCTCAAAGATTTAACAATATCGTATGCAGAGCACATAAAGTGTTGTCTCTTATGATGTTGTTAACGTTCAATGCTACGAATGTAATATCAACAAGATTAAATAAATATTAATAATTAATATGAAATATTAAATAAAGCAATACTTGGCTCCTTTCATAAAGGCCAATGATGTTCCCCTAATTATAAAGATATGCAGCTCCCTTCACTACGCTTAAAGATAGTTTGAGGGGTAACAAGAGAGAACTATTCTTGCAGTGATTTCGTTTCTTACTTCCAGTCAACGTCATAATGACAGATGGAAAGCATCAGACTGGCCAATATCTAGCGGGGATGGTGCTGTCACCTAACCTGGTTATATCAATTATATCAATAATCTCTATTAGAAAAAAAGAAATCACTTTAAGAGTATTCTTGTGATAAAACAACAAACAATAAGTCTACTGGTCCAATATTAATGTTTTACCAGGCCGTAATGGTATGTAGAAGATACAAAATAGGGTCCCTATGAGAGGACACTTAAGCTATATTGGCAATGCTTGCTGTGACCTATGTAAGGGCCTCTTATATTCATCTCATTCCTTTATAGGTATGTAATAGCTGTGAACAATGGCTCAGTGAACATCACAGAACAGTTTCCTTACATCAGGTAAGAACACTAATGTGTTGGCGTTCCACAATTAAACACATGAACGTGCATCTTAGAGAAAGAAGGGATTATCAGTGGAAAAGAATAAAATTTAATAAAGCAAATTACCAGTAGTTTTTTTTTTAAATTCAATTTTAATTCTTCTCTATTCATCCTACCTTAGTCTTCCCTATTTACTACAGCTAAATCCCACTGGTCATGCTCAGATGTTTTCCGCAGAGGTTAGCATGCTGGAGCAATACATATATATATATATATATATATATATATATATATATATATATATATATATATATATATATATATATATATATAAAATAGACTTGGAATTTGTGTTTCCTGAAAAAATTATGACACAAAATCAAAGAATTTCACAATATATACACTATATTAAATACAATATTAGATAATTGGGCAAGCATAGGCCAGCAGAAATATACTGTAGAGTATGTTACCGTAATACTTATGGCAAAATATAAAAATTGTCTCCTGTTTTTTTTGCCTGTAGAATCTATGTAAAAATCAGCAGAAACTTTTATTTTATTTTCTCATAAACAAAGAAACTTCCCTAACCTAATCAGGTAATTTCTAAACAGCGAAAATATACATTTTTTTCCCCAAGTAATAAGATTATGATCTCACACTTCTTCTTCTTTGACATAAACTTCCCTCCTGTACTTTGTTAAATCACCTTGAGTATTTAAATGTTTCTATCACATCTTCTCTTTCTTTTCTTTCCTTCATGCTAAACATATTGGGATCCCGTAGTCTTTCACTAGACCGGACAGTACAGGTAGAAGATTTGAGTATACTCCGATATATATGTAAACACTCGGGCGTAATGGTCTTCTAAACACAGACTGGTCTGAAATAACAGACTATCTTTCCATGTTATGTTACTTTGAATTCTAAGAGGGTTTGAAATGTTCAATGAATAACTGGATCTTCTTCTTTTGGACAGTACATGCGGATCATACCCTCCTCAGAGCTGCATATTTGCACAAGTTCTTAATGTGGGTGCAATGCTAGGTAAGCGTCGGTTGGCTTATAGAAATATTATAGTGAGAAATATGTACCCCCCCAATAAGTATTATTATTTCAAAGACATATTGTGAGATCGAGGGATTACAGGTCTCTGTCCGTGAGAAGTTCATGGAGACAGATGATCTCACGGCACGTCTAAAGATAAATATGGCTCTCAGAAAGTTCCTATTCTGGTTTTACGTGAAGAACACATCTCTGCATACACTCTTTAAACACATCAAAAATATGGTTTCATATTGATATTTCATATGATAATCTAATTATGTACATTGAGGAATAAACACGTAAAGAAACAAATCACCAGTATCCTCCTAATAGCTTGTTCAAATTGCTGAATGAAAAATTAACATTTCCACTTTTTCTGCCATCTTTCATTAGCTGTATGGATCTCTGCCATGAGGTTTCAGCAGATCCGAGACCGTGGTTTCCACTCTCATTTGAACTCTGTAAGTCTAGCAATGGGACTTCTTACAGCTCTGGGGACTTCCATTGTCGCAAATTTTCAGGTGAGCCCAAGTCAAAATGTAAACAGGCACCATATTAATGACCTTGTTTGACAAAATCATCCATACTTGGATGAGGTATTGGACCAGAAAAGTGAGGCTACCTAACATGTGGAATTAACGTTGTATTTCCCAGCAATCCAATCAGCTTAATTAACGCACTTAATAGGAGCTTTCCTAGCCTTCTTCGTTGGCACCATCTACTTCTGGACACAGACAGTTTTGACCTTCCAGATGAAGCCAAGAGGTTCTGAGCGTATTGTTGGAATCCTGAGATTTTGCTTCAGTATTCTTTGCACTGCACTTATTGCGATGAGTATCCTTTACAGCCAAAGTTTTACAGCTGAACAAGTCAGCAGCTTTATAGTGAAAAGACACAGGGTAACAAAACATATGCAAAATACAGAAGGTAAAATGCCAGAACAACATAGCGAAGAACAAATAGTCTTCACTACTGACACAATTTATCCACTTATTCTTTTGTCAATAACTTGTGTTTATATTGATTGATGGACACGGTCAGAGAGACAGATTAGTAGAAACCATTTTTCTACTTTGTTCAGGCATAGTACATACTACCTTAATACTTATAAAAGTATATAAAATTATATAAGTATAAAAAAGAAATGGGGTACTAGAGCAGATTATGGAATTGGTAAATATATATATTACAGGTCTTGTTTTTGTGTTAAAATGTAGATCACTTTACATATTTTCATTTCAATTTGGATTTTTTTTAATTAAAAAAGAGGGGTTTCTGTGGCACTTAAATATTAGGAAGTGAAGGCACTTGCTTCCCTGCATACTGTTAATTAGATTGGAAAAGGGCAAAGGTTGATTGCCCTGAAAAAAACTAAGTTTTAGCCCTATCGTTCCTTAACTCAATCCAACAGTGATCGCCTTCTTTGCAAAGCGCATGCCATCGGAGGCTGCCATATGTGAGTGGATCGCTGCTATGATTTTATTTCTTCTTTACGGATTGTTCTCCTTTGAATTTTACTCTTTTGATGGACATTTCGTTCATGTCATGAAACGGCGGATCACAATACCCAATGAAATGCAAGTATCCACTATCACCCTGACAACATAGGATTTGAACACCAAATCTGGTGCAATGGCCATAGAATGACACATCCTTTTCACGGGCTCGTGGATCTTGAATATCTGTACCAGAATGTTGTGGGACAAAGACAGAAGCACAAGCAAGTGTTACCAAAAGACTAAAGATAATATTTTCTTGGACAGTCCGGTCTAGATTTTATTTATAAATGATCTTTAATGGCATTGACATATTTCCTTACAATATATCACCGAAAGAGATAAAGAAATGTTTCTCTCCAGGATCCAAGATTCTTAATGTAATGAACTTGTTATTTCTGGGGGTTCCTCTGTGATCCACCAGCCTAGAGGCTGGTCTGTGTAGCTTAGATATCCACCATCCAGACTCTTGAGTCTGCCCATTCATGCATTTTTGTGAAGGCCATGTAGACCTGAATACTTAACTAGAGAACTATATCCTTAAGGTTTGTATAAAGGTTTGCCAATGCTCAACTCAAACGCCCAAGCCATGTTGCTCGCCAACCAGGGGTGCGCTAAGGTGCGTGTGTTGCACATGCGGCAGGTGGTAGAGTGAGTGTTGTTAGTAAATGGTGTTAGCATATCTGTGTGCGTGTTACTGAATGGTGTTTGAATGTGTTTGGTGTCAGCATGTGTGTATGGTGCTAGCGTGAGTGTGTGTCAGTATATGGTGCTAGTTTGAGAGAGAGAGAGAGGATAGTGGGTCCTCTTATTTTAATATCTTGGGTGACTACCAGACGTCTTTGTTTTTTTGGTGTGTTGTACTTGCAGTTCCAGACACTGGTAATAGATGTCTAGAATAAAGAGTTTATGCAGTATATACACACCATGTCAGGATCATTGTTGTGCTACTTTCTATACAGTCTTTTTTATCAATTTGTGTTGGACAGTTATGAACAATGTACATTAAGCGTGTTGCTTGCCATATGTGTTTTTGGGGCACATGGCCGCCTATACCAGATGCTAAAACTCAGTGTATTGTTTTCTGCTCATAAGCACACAGTGTTGTTCTTGATGTAAAAAAAAAAAAAAATCAGTGTTCTATTTAAAGATTAATATGACCCGGTCAGCATTTATGTTTTTTTGTGAAAATGTTTCTTTGTGCTAGCAGGAACACTGTGAATGCTGTTGTCTCATTGTCCACACAGATGAACCTTTGGGAGCCTGAGACTGCAAGATAAATAACTTAATATAGGGGTTTGATTTACACGCCAACCCCTGAATTATAGATGATTGAAAGAAGCTAATTAGCAAATTAGCACCCATGTTTTCTACCGGTGCTCCGGCGCAATGAAAAAGTGCTTCTCAAGGCAAGATAGCAATTCCTCCTCCACCTGAATATATGATGGTTTTTAATGCTCAGAATCTTAAAAATAAATTTAGGTAATCATATTAATCAATTTTAGACCTGAACTGCTACATTAAGCCTTTTAGTGGTGATTCTCAATCAATCAAATGGATTTCATAAGTTTGTATTTTACAGGCTGCTTGGATAGCCTCAAAAGTTAGCTGTTTATTTTGTTAGGGTTCAATTAGGCTTTTAGTAACTGTTGACTGCACAGTATACTATTGCCAAAGCCTGTTTGCCTCATTGATGCTTGGGGGAAAAAATAGGGCATTATTTTCTCCAATTTAGGCTTTGCTCTTTAAAATATGTATATTTTACTATAGTGTAGGCTTGGCCTGGCAGGTTACGGGGTACGAGTGTGAGCTGGAGTCAGGCCAAAAGGTGGACCTAGCTAAAGCACCTTGCAGTCACATTGATTCACGTGGCGGCCCATGTATAGGAATAGTTGTTGGTTCGGCTAATGGGTTCACAGTTCACTGGTTGGAGTCTGGGTTGGCTACTCGCTCACCTCTAACGTTCAATTAACATGGGATTCTAGACGTTAGAACCAAACCTCCTACGTTCTTTTTTGTGTGCATTATACCCAACCATGGATAGGTTGTAAAAACAGATTTGTGTTAACAAGTTTGTATATATATATATATATATATGTATATATATTAAGGGGGTAGCAGACGCATTATTAAACACTAATCCACACACACCAGCCACAACTGCAAGGGGTATATATATATATATATAAGTGTGCAAATGCATCCATTGGTTTAGTACCAGCTGTGGCAGAAAACACGTACATTCATGATACAATTAGTATTGCCTTGAAATTCAGTCTTGTGTTCCTAAACATTTCTTCTTAAACTGCTTGAAGTATCAGAGTATCAGATTAACAGTATTAAATATATATATGTGTGTGTATTAAAATGCAAATAAATATGAAACTTCCTATATTAATGTGTGTTTTGTTTTTATCATTCTTGTATGTAATGTTTTTTATGGGAGATTACACCACTGGGAATAAACTTTAATATACATTGAAAAGGCCAAGGATATCAGTCATATTGTATATAATTAAAAAGGCCAAGGATTTTTTTTTTCGGGGCACAAATTTCTACTTGTACACCTGTAAATTGTTTCATGAACACGTGCCTTTATCTGAATGTCCTCAGGTAGTGAGGAAGCAAGACTTGGAATTGCTATATGGCGACCAGGTGGACCATGTGCACTCACACCAAGCTACAGGTAGCATTCTGTAACAAAATGGAAAGGGTTACGGATGTAGAGTGTCTAAAAGGTGTCTGTTTTAACCAGCATTTTGGGCATTTTTAGTTAGCCGTAGCTAGAGACCTCCTCATATAACTTGATGATGGTTGCCTAAGTAATAGTGTGACAATGGGCCTGCAAAAAGCTTCACGCCAGGGAACCGGGCCATATATTCAACAATACGCATACAAAGGTATTTTGTAAGAATTTTAATTTGTATTCTTAAAGCCCGGGAAAGGCACATGGCTCCTGAATCTAAGACGAGACCAACGACTGATGAAGCTTCAAGTCTTTACATCAGGAAAAAAGGTGCCGACTTTGATGTAAAAACTAATACTTATGATCCTGACGTTTTCTCCGGACATCAGGCAGGTGTTGATAACGCCGCTTGCAGTGGTTGTTAAAGAGATTTTCATACAGTAGCCTGGATTGCATTTTGCAAGTTGTTATATTGTAACCGGTCCAAAGTTAGTTTAGAAATAGAGTTCAACTGATCATCTAAAAATAGCTACTGATTACTGGTCTAATGACCTCGTTAATCACACCTTTTATCACACAAACATATTCAACCTGAGACTGCGGAGTTAAAAGGTATGTGTGGCCTTTGCACATATTGTTCGGTTCTTTCTTATCAATATATTCATATACAGTCTGAGTACAGGACCATTTCTTTCAGGTCACCAGGATCATCACTGGTCTATGCCGTGCTGTTAAACTGGTGACTGCAAACATACTGTTTCTACTGCGTGAATGGCTGCTTTTATGTTACATTGCACACTTTTGATCATGGCTGGGGAGATATTAATCAATTATCCTGGTTGACTATTTCTGTGTTTCCCAACCTTTCATTGATCTACACCTGAGATGACCAGAAAGGTCCTTTGTGAACCCATTGCAATTATGTTTTTTATTTAAAAACAATGTAATTAGTAATGTTTGGATGGCAAGTGGTTTAAAAGTAATTGTGAAAAAAAATGGGTACTTTAGCGGAGGACATTTGAGTGAACTGGTTATTAAAAAGTCCAACTAGCAAAGTCACTAAAGCTAAATTCGCATTAGCACTCGCAATAATTAATTATCAATTTGTAATTTAGGGATAACATAAAAAAATATTTTAAAAATACCCCACCCCACACTTCTACTAACCCTGTAGGATGATATATAGGCTCAAGTTCAAGGGCATTATTTTCAAGAGCTCAGTTATTAAAAGAAATAAAAACTGAGGCCAGGCAAACAAAATGGCCGCACATTAACTGGGCTCCGCCTTATTGGGGACAAAAATGCTTATTGGGCTATTAGGAAAGCTGTTGGAATTCCTGCAGTTGCTCTATAATTAGCATCTCAATGGTACAAGAGAGCAGCAGCAAAACTCTGTTCATAGTTTGCTCCGAAGCAGAAATCAACGGACTTACCTGGTGGATATGAGCTTGGCACCATTGGAGGTGGACTGTCTTGGGTGATGTGGAGGCTGACAAAGTAAGGGCTTTCTCTGAAACATCAGCTTCTGTAGAACAGAAGGAAACCATGATGAAAGACCCACTGACCCATCTTGGAGACCAATCTCTATATATATGGAATGTTAGGACGGACACAAGATAAATAGGCACTGGGGAAACTCGGTAATTCTATTAAAAACAGTAAACTGCCAGACTGCCAGGAGAAGCATTTCTCACCCCATCTCAACTGTCACTCTACCTACTAGAAAAATAATTCTAGATCACTCCCATCGCTATCCTAAATCCAAAAAACTTAAAAGAGATGCCTAGGAGAAATCATAACCTGAATAAATGTTTACAGAGAGTCCACCCAAACACTCACCTACCATGGAAATCTGTGAACCTCCAACTTTCAGGATCAGGAAAGGTTTCAGGAACTTTCTCCTTATACTATAGAAAATTAAAAGGCATATAGCAAAATACAGCCAACCACAAGAACCTACTGGTGTGGTTTTCAGGTAAAGGTAATCATAAATTGAATTTAGGTCATGAAGATTATTGAACCCATGGATGAGGGTCACCAATTGCTATCTATTTGTAGCCTGGTGTCCACCAAGGCCCCTCCACCCAATTCTACTGAAAATAAAAAAGTAAACCAGTTACCAGGAAAGAGCAGCACACATTGGAAAGTCAGCGTTCCATCCACCAAATCCTTACTTGAAATTCTCCATTACTGAGGGGATCATAGAGCTCAATGCCAGAAATGTTCCTTTATTTATATTGCAGGTCACCATGTCCACTTGTCAGCATACTGTCTCAGGCCACACATTACAGTTTAAGATTGAGGCTATACCGTCCTTTGGCTAGAGCTCCTGTTCCATGGTGAAGGAGCTGAAGTGTGTCATTGGTTTATAATGGAATACAGAGTGCGCCTGATTACATTGAACCTCAGAAGGAGAAGTCCTGTTATCCCGGGAGGAGTACTTGCATACAATGGAACCATTTTTCTGCTCCAACATGATGGATTCAAAATGGTGGAATACTTAAAGTAATACTGTTACTTATCCCATGAGATAGCATGTTCTACCTATTGGTTGTACTGGAAACCAAATGCATGGAGCACTTGTGCTGCTTTTACTAACACTTCATATCATAGTAATTTGTGTAAAGGAGAAAGTAATCTATGTGAATACCTCTACAGAACATGACCAACAAGGATTTATTCCATCATTAGTATAAAGTTATAATCACACTTTACTTTGCTATAATCCAACAGACTGGAATTTCTGTGGCAACCTGAGATACTTAACCCCTTAAGGGCAACAGGTCGTCCTTAAACCTATTAATGACAATGCATTGTGAGCCCGTACATGTACCGGCTTTGTTGTGAAGGGGTTTTAAGCAAGGTTTTCTACATTATTGTGAATCTTCCCGGGTTTTGGTTTGTGAAGAAGACTAAATGTGTTAAAAATTATACGGTACAAGAGCTTTATGATGTCTGGAGGCATCATTAATCCACAATTTTCAATTCCCCCCCTTTTTTGCTCTTTTTTCGTTTCTCTCTTCCTCCTTTTTTCTCTTCCCTACTACTATGATTTTTATTTCCTGTGTTATAAAAAAATAATTATTTAATTAATTTTATGTACTCAATTTCTTTAGCATCTTATATTTTTGGGATTTTCTTATGGAAATAGCTATTATTCATAGTTAATGAAAAATGCAAAACAGATAATGAAGAGGGTCTTAAAGTAATCCTAGGGAAATACAATGAATATATTTTCTAGATATTAAGGCTAGTGGGCCTTAAAGATTTATGGATAGTTGCATGAGTGAGACCATCGATTTAAACCTGAAAGTGAGCAGCTGAGTAGATAATGACCTAATCATAATGTGCAAAGATTAACTGATGTACAATATTTACATTACAAAATCCATGCAAACAAATATATTTATTAGATGTGATTTTTTTTTCTTTTTTTTTACATCAGCATATATTTATTTGTCAATAAAAAAAAAGGAAAGAAAGAAAAGTACCAGTAAACCGGTTTTATTCATTGTTGGTTTTTTTTTTGTTTCTTTTTTTTTTTTTCATTTTCTCATTTGCAACTGGTTTTAGAGCATAGTTCGAACTAAGAGAAAAAATGCAATTTAAATAAAACAGGTAAATAAAAATAAATGTAGCACAATAAATCATTTGGTAAAGCATAAAAAGATGAGGGAGGAGGCTGGAAAATAAATTTTAATGGATTGTTATACAAATATTTCTATTAAACTGTCATAAAGTCAGAATTTATGGAGGAGGAGGGCAAATGTGCAGGAGAAGAGTGTGATTAGAGTCTGTAATTTATTTCTTAAACATCACATTCTTCATAATCAGAACATTCTGAGAATAGGGCAGATAAAAGGGGCATAGTCTGTGGATGGAAGACAGAGAGGGGCAATTTACATACAGAAAAGCAACACGTTATGTTGCGTGCCCCTTATGGTCTTTAAAGGGTTAAATCTTTTGTCTGAATCAAGGTGACATCTTACATCAGCACATGTTACATTTCTTTTCATCTGCTAAAATCAAATGAAATACAAAGCAAAGGTAATGTGTTATGTTGTTCAATAAAAAAATCAAAAGAAAACATACATTGTTGATAAAATTACATTTGGATTATATAAGTGCAACATTCTCTTTAGTTTTACCAAAATCTTGTTTTGTTGGGGGTTTTTTTGCCACCGGTGCCCTACTGAATATCCATTTCTCACAATCGCTTGAGTAGATACATTGGGGATTTCATCGAATAAAGAACATTTTAAAAATTGCTATTTTTTTTTTTTACCTTCAGATTTTTCAGAATTCCCATTTGGAAATCAACATTGCACATTGGACCAAAACATCATAGGACACATGGATTTATTTTTCTATAGCAGCCTGGGCAATGATATATTGATATTTTATAGATAGAGATATAAAAGGTGGGAGGATATTATCATCATCATCACAAAAAGAACCTAGTATGCATTTTACAGAATTGATAAATATAGGTATTTTTTAATAATTCTGATGCATGGTTTCAGCCACTTAAGCCATCACATCCATAGCTTGCAATGCTAGTTTTAAATGATTAGAATAGGCCGACATATGCTATTTGTCTTGTATTAAAAATCTATTCCCATGTGCTTTCAGCCAAAAAAAACAATTTTATTTGCATTCTCATCCCCAAGTAATATTACTTTATTTTAAATATGTACTGACGGGGAAAATGTATCAAGTTCTGCTTTAATTCCCTGATACAGCTCTATCCACCCAATCCCAACAAGCAATCGCCAGATGGATCGTCGAGTTCAATGCCAGCAATGTTCCTTTCTATTGGCCAACAGGCTTTTTGCTCATATATATGATTTCATATCTAATTGTGATTTCAAGTACTGATTGGACATTCATTTTTTTTGAGAGCAGTGACATCTAGTGACCACTCTATGAACTACATGTCTTAAAGGGAAATTATAGATGGGGAAAAAAAGTCAAGATAACCATTAAAAACCTTTTTGTAATTTAAAATGCAGTTTATTAAAAAGGATAACATTAAAATGTTCCAAAATGTTGGAGATTTTATTTTATTGTATTTTGCTGTAAGTTTTTTTTACCTTTTTTTTGGCTGTTATTTTATTTAATAACATTTTTATTGACAATTTCCCCAAATTTTAAAGAAATTTAGTTATTACCATTGGCCATACCCAAATAAGCCAAGCTTTATGAGAGAACAAGATGGTCGTACCTATACCCTGAGCCTTTGTTTGGTTATTTTATGTACAAAACAAAACAAAACATACAGAGTTAAATGGTTTCTTGCGGTCAATGAATCTTAACTTATTTTCTGGATATAATTTCCCAGTAAAAACCGTCTGCAGTAAGGGTGACTTACTTGGCCAGCTGAACAAAAATGCAAGAGCTTTAAAATGCATATATTGTATATTTTACATGCAAGCAGTCTAATTCTATTACAGGTAAGAATGATTAGATATTGGCTTTAAAACATGCCATGTTTGCACTGTTATCGTAGCTGCCTATCGCAGATGTAAAACATCTGTCCTGCAGTGTACATTATAAGAATAAATCACATAAATACAAATACTGCTCGATATCAGTATGCTGCTGCCTCGCAAGTCTCCGCAAGTCAACAATGGCTGCTCGCAAAGCAAGGAAACCCCAAATGTTAATTCATCTGGTTAATCCAAAGAGAATGATGTACTCAGTACGACAGACGAGAGCGACCCAACCCTGGGGGGGGGGGGGGAATTTGCATAAATGGCTGCAGGATAGTGAGGTGGTCCGAGTGGGAGAAAAAGTAAACTATCGCTATGTTCATACAGGTGTCAGTGGGTAAGGCAGACACGAAGAATCCATGGGCCTTGAAGATGAAAGGGCTTCTGTACATGCTTCTGTGCCTTTAGCTTACTCGGCACATCTGGCTGAGCGCTTTTGATCGGTCTTGATGAAATTGTATGGATGCAAGATGGGTAAACCCTCGAGAAAAAATAGAGAAATACTTTGCTTTGGGGGCAATATATATATATATATAATTTGAATGGCAGACCCCTGGGGTCGATGTTCCGCCAGCAGCCTTCCAGCTTATCTTGGCAACACCTCCCACCATCCTCACCCAACGTACGGTTATCGTCCTGCTTCGGTTAGCTGAGGGTGATTGGAGATATTGTAAAAAGAAAAATAAACATAGCTGGTGGTCACAGGTCGCCCACGTGTTTTATTCCAAAAGAGTCATTACAGGAACAAAATGATGCATGTATAGATATAGTATGCCAAGAGGCGCAACTAAAATGACCTTAATACAAACACATGGCTGCATACGTAATAATACCCTTAAGGTCAGTGTAAGGTAGCTAGTGTGACATAGTTATGATGTGGCACCACGTGGGATTAGAATGCTATTTGAAATCCCACTCTATATGTGCCTTATTGCCATAGTTATTATGTTGTAGCAGCTAATTGAAAAGAAAAAAAATATATATTCATGTAAAAATTAGGCTAACCAAAAGGGACTGGTAGCAGACGCTTATCCTTTTTGAGAGCTTGTATTATTCTTGGACCTTCGCATATGAAAAGGGATCAATTGGCCCCATAAAAAAAAACAAAAAACGGCTATTCTTTTGCCGCTGCAACATATCACACACGAAGACAACATACGTATTGTACGTATGAACAGGTAAGGAGAACATGTATTGTAAACAGTTGGAAATAAGACATTTAGGAAATCACCAAGACAAACAAAGTAGAGGATGTGTCTGCTGTTACAGATTGTTGTTGTCGAAGAAGAATAAATCGGTGGGTTCTGCGCATATTATGGCACTTTTCCGTTTGCACATACAGGTCATTCATTATAGAAACAAGCCTTTTGATATTAGGGCTTATAAGGTAGATAGAGGTTCAGATGGTTGAGCTAATGTTAAGCCCTACTTCTTGGCCTTCAGGATCGCCACCCAACCATGGAGCTTTAGGCACATGAATAGTTGGGTGAATAGAACGTCTCTGTTCCTGACTCCTGCCATAAGATATTGCAACTACATACATGTGCAAATAAGTGCTGCAGTTACACCGAAGGATTAAATTCACATGAAGGGGGTGAAGTTAATACGCCCTGTAATAAGGGACACCACTTTGGGATGTGCTAGAATAGGCCAGGTCTTTTGGCATCTTCTGCTGCTGAAAAAAACACACAAAATAAAAATACAGAAAGTAAAGGAAATCATAATGCCCCACTCCCAGACATTTGCAAATAAATTAATAAATAAATATAAAAAAATATTAACTTAGAATTTCAGTTTTGTCATAAATGTGTTTCCTTTCCGGTTTCTTCCCTTGTTTCCATTTGCTGTTTACAATTTTTTTTTTTGTCATTTTTGATTTTTTGGAAATATTTACATCTTCACAGTAACGCCAACATTTAGTTCCTTTTGCTCTCTTTTCTTGTTCTTCTTCATATGTGCTCTTTTTGCTCGTGCACTTGTACATGTCTGTGTATCAATGACTTTGTATATCTTCAGGCGTTGATTTTGTTTGAAATCCTCATATGCATGGGTGGGGTGCATGTGTACATCTGAAGTAGAATGTATGCATGTGTGTGCCTAATCATGTATGTAGATATATCCACATGAAATTTCTCCCGGACGTCAGGTGCTGCTGCGTTCTCTTGCGCTGTTTTGTACTGGTTGTCCATTGATGTGCCAGATCCATTCTCTGGTTCTTAACATTTTTTTCTTAGGTCATGGCTGTGTTTGTGTTCCGTTGGAAGCCAAAAGTTTCTTGTCCTTAGAAGACCCTCTCCGGTGATGTTCTGCCATGTCAGGCTCCGAGCGCCGTGAGTTCTGGCAACTTCTTGTTGGAGTGCCTGGAGGTCGGCTTTGCTGTCCATTCTTCTCATCTGGTGGCAAGAAGAGAAGGTGATCCAGGGAACACTCCATCTGGGTTCTTGTTGTAACATTTGCTCCTAAATGGAATCATCAATTGCACTTATCTCTGACATAAGCCACACTCACTTCAATTCCTTGTATTTTAACACATAACCAGAGACATGCTATACACAAAAAACAAACCTGAGCTCTCTTTAGAGTGTAGATCTGTGTTGAGCTGTAAATGGATTCTAAAATGTGACTACTTGGTAATAATAATAAGTTTGCAAATAGATAACTCAACAAATTTACTTCCCACCTAAATGATCACAGCTCTGCTGAGTTGATTTACTGTCAACTCCAACTGATCAAGAGACTCAATGGCTAAAAGTTTCATTATTAAATTATTTAATAATTAATTGCTACTAAACATCAACGGATTGGCTGGCAAACCTAGGTATACTTTCTATAAATTCTATGCATAGAATGTGATCAGTGGGCTATATATTTTACTAATTATACACCAGCCTCTATATGATTTAATAGATTTTACGTACTTGCCCCCTGATTACCGCAAGTTTTAAAATAACTTATAAATGGCTTGAAAACCAAATAAACGGCAGCCAGTCGGTGTGTTCAAAACACTCAAGACACGTTTACTCACCCGCTAGGGCCTGAACCGAGGGCTGGTCATGTGTGCTCAGCAGTTGTGCCTGAATAGTTTCTACGACTCTTTTAAACCTGCGGCTGGGACCTGGTAAAAAAATTAAGATAACGATACTTGAGAAGATGTTTTGTTTCCCAGCATTCTCTCATTGCAATTAGCACTTAAATTGTAATTGGTGGCCACAGAGAGAAAAACTTGCGGGAACTCAATAATAAATCCACAACAAAAGCAATAATTAATTAAGAAGCATTAGTACCAAGGCACAAACAGACAGAAATGGAAAAATACCACTTTCTGCCCATCAAAAACTCGTCTCCACGGTCATTTGCGTCACAAGCACCGAGATGTCAATGGCACAGGACTGCTTTTGAAGTTTCAGGGAGCATTGGGTGCTTTTAGTGGGTGGAAACTGGCAGTTTTTGCACTCTTTAATGTTTAAGCAGGAGCCACTGAACAAGCAGTCAAAAAACAAGATGTTTCCATGGTAACTTCTGCGGCAACATTTCTTCAACTTTTTCTCCCAGCTCTGAACACTAAAGTTCATCTGCTGCACCAAGACGCTTCCTATGGGAAGCATGAATTTTCATGCTTTGGCCTAAATACGGCACTAAAGCCTCATAATTATTATTATTATAATTATTGTACATTCATTATTGTGCCGTTTGTTTTTTGCACTTAAATATCTAGTCCATGGGTGATCAGTCAATGTTTCTAATCTGGTGGCAGGGCCGGCCCGACAATGGAGCCGAGTGGGGAAACTGCTCCAGGCGGCACTTTTGAAGCCCCAAGCCCCCCCCCTTTTTTTTTTTAAAGCGACAGAGAGAGAAAGGGGCGCCGAGTGGTTTTCGCTTACCAAGCTGTCAGTACCCACTCGGCGCCCCTCTCTCCTCTGCGGCGAGTCTCCCTGTTCGGTCTCGGTGCCGGCTTGTAATGCTGAGTGCCGGAAGATTATCTCATTTCCGGCGCTCAGCATTACAAGCCGGCAACGAGACCAAACAGGGAGACTCGCCGCAGGACTGCTGAAAGGGAAGTACAAGGCGGGGGGGGGGGGTAAGGGTAGATAATAGGGAGGGAGGGGACGGAGGGAGAGGAAGGGTAGATAAGGGGGGGGGGGCGGCATTTTAAAATTCGCCCCAGGCGCCATTTTGTCTTGAGCCGGCCCTGTCTGGTGGTGACACCTAACATGACTCTCCCCCTGTTTCAAATTACCAAAGAGGGACACATTTGTATCATGGGCTTGGCAACAGCTTTTCTATTCACTAAAAGACAAGATGCCATTGAGCTGAGTTTTGTCGGGCTTGAAACTTTTGAGGCTCCAGTAGATTCACACTATTGAACTCAACCTCTGTCGAGTTTCTGTCAAGCATCAGCTGTCAAGTCGGCTGGTGGAGAATTACTCAACCCTACTCGCTATGCTTTCCACTGTATTGGGATCTCCACTGACTTGAGATGTGGTTGAGTTACGGCTTGAATTTACTTAGGGGCTTGAGTGTTACATCAAAGCGTCTAGTAGAGTTGGCCTCAGCAACTTGAATCACCTTCTACCGTAACAATTAATGATATCAAGCATCGACCTGCAACCAGAAGCTACTAATATAAAAAATTAAATATGTATTAAACATATATATTTGTAATGTGTGTATGTAATTATGTTGGAATGCATGTGTTTCTTAAGGGGCGCCGTATCCATGTATGTGTCCGAATTTAGGCATATTCATCATGTCTTTGAGTGTCTATGAACAGTTTATCAGCTTTGCAGCACACTGAAGGAGGCAGAATCTCGGCTGCTATGACATGTGCAAAGAAGAGTGTTGTTTCGCATGATGGCCGCATAGCTTTGATTGCGGCGTGCTTGGTGTAACCTTACATATGATTGCTGAGTAGATAACTGGCTGGGAATTTCCAATGCCAGGCTGAATTGGATTATTAAAAAGAATCCCACCAGAACTTGCTAATACAACTGACCCTGTTTTCCTCCCCGATTAGTATGTTTTGACCTTTAGATCGTGAATACCTGATATTAGAGTGAAGGTCACAGAGTAGATTCCGTTCTCCTTCTGTGCCTCGGCTCCCTCTGAGTAACTGATGTCCACCTGAAATTTCACGGGTTTCTGAAAGACCGCTGGGCCCCCTGACGACTTATACTCTGCTCGAAAGCTGGTCTGAGATATCACACTGTGACTTAAGCTTGGAATCTGGGGGAGGACAAAAAATGCATATATTAAAAAAAACATCCACAACTATGTAGAAAAAAAATAACAATTCCATATACTGTTACAAGAAAATATAGGTATCACCTTTCATGAATACTATATTAAATATTGTATATGTATATTAAGTACACTTTTTGCTATTTATTTATTTATTTTTGTCTTTGTGCAACTTTCCCCGTGGATCTTCATTGAGAATCACAAATGATGTGGCTGGAAGCCTCCAGGTTTTACAATGTTAGTCTGTAATCAGTACCTACCGAAAGGAACGCATGGACAATGTCAGCTTTAATGGAGCTAAGAGGCTTGTCTTTAATGACCACAAATATTTGTTCTTCTTTGTCGAGGTTGATGAAATTCCCAAACCAAGACTTTTTTGCAAGCCTGCGATGGAGAGAAGAAAATGAAGATTCTCAAAATCATGTATCAGTACACCCTCGACATGTTTCATGACATCAGCCAACTTTTTTCTGTGTTTAACTGTCCAAATGAATTCCCAACATCCTTAAAAAAAAAAGTCCTTTTGGATCAGTGGACAATCTAGAACAACTCAAGTTCTTGAGAGGTGGAATTCAATGTATCCTTCTCTGAAGACAAGTAGTTTACTGAATTTTAACTAAGGTGCCTCTACTGGGAATCAGAAAACTTGTGGCTTTAGAGTACTGGGATTGTGTAGCCCTGGTTTAGAATATACCATTAACGTGTTTATTTCTCTTGCATCATACAAAGAGCTGGAGGTCTTGACGTGACTAAGTCTATAAGCCAATACCACATTTTATGATGTCCCTCTATGATCCCATCTATCAAGATAATTCTTCAAGGAGACATTTTCTTTAAGGAGATCTCCTCTTTTTTAAGGAGACGGTCTTTGATGAAAAATTCCAAAACAATGAAGGTTTAATTTCCTATCTATATCAGTGGGGCCTACCACAATAGGTAATATGATCATTCATTTAAGGAGATAAAATAGGCAATGCTGTCTATGAAGTGGCAATTAATGCCACTAAGCTTGCTACTGCACAAATTCCAATTGTCAATCTTAGTTCAATATTTGTTAATATCTTTTTTATTAACACCTTCAAACACTTTATTTAACTCCTTTATTATATTCCATTTATATTTTATTAGAATTTGCTATTTTCCATACATATATATATTAGACTTGGGCACCAGGGGGCTCTTCGTGTTTGTCTTCGTGCTCGTCTTTGGGGGAAAAAAAATCTTCGTGTTCCGCGAATATTCGCCTGGTCCGGTCTTCTCTTCGGGTGAATATTCGTGTTCCTTCTTCGTGTTCGGTTTTTCTTTGTTTTTTCCGGTTAAGTGGTTAATACGGGGTTAACGCAGCTCTGGCGCCAGGAGTTTAAATGTACGTATGAGCAACTCTATTGGTCATCAGCAGGGGGCTCGTCTGCCATTGGTTGATAACAGACGAGCCCCCTGCTGGCGACCTAGGGTCGCTCGTACAGACTGTTAAACTCCTGGTGCCATAACTTACCCTGCAGATCCCACTGGCCCCCCTGTTCTATCAGTTAAATGTCCGTACGAGCGACCAATAAAGTCGCTCGTACGGACATTTAACTAATTGAACAGGGAGGGAGACCAGTGGCATCTGCAGGGTAAGTTGCAGCATTGGGGTTTTAAAAGTCTGTACGAGCGACTCTGTTGGTCGCTCGTACAGACTTTTAAAACCCCAATGCTGCAACTTACCCTGCAGATCCCACTGGCCTCCCTGTTCTATCAGTTAAATGTCCGTACGAGCGAACAATAAAGTCGCTTGTACGGACATTTAACTGATAGAACAGGGAGACCAATGGGATCTGCCGGGTAAGTTGCAGCATTGTGGTTAACTTTTTAACTTTTATTAGGGGTTAAGGGGCGGTGCGAGTGAGCCTATTGGTCACCTGCAGGGTCTTCCTCTGAGGAGGAGGTCCCTGTAGGTGACCAATAGGCTCATTCGCACTGCCCTGTAACCCGTGACGGCGAACCTGCGGATTTCCACTTCCGTGAACTGCCGCGATGCCAAGGTAATTTTGGAGGTGGGGGGGGGAATGGTAGACAAAGACGAGGACGATCACGAAGATCTTCGTGGTGTGTGTCTTCGTCTTCGCCTACGTTTTACCGCCGCTGTCTTCTCTTCGGCGTGTCTTTGGAACGAACACAAAAACGCACTCTTCGTGTTCGTTTTCATGTTCGCCCGAAGACGAATGCACAAGTCTAATATATATATATATATATATATATATATATATATATATATATTACTAGAATTTACTATATTCCATATATATTTTACTAGAATTTCCCATGTTCCATGTATATTTTACTAGAATTTACTATATTATATATTTTTTTTACTAGAATTTACTATGTTCCATATATATTTTACTAAAATTTACTATATTCTCTATATATTTTACTAGAATTTACTATATTCCAGCGAGTGCCTTGTATCTTTATACAGTTCTGTAAAGGGTAGTCAAGATCTTTTGTGATTCTTGACAAATCCTAAAGAAGTACTCACTCTGGAGAGGATTCTGGTGTAAGACTTGACATTTCTTCAGGAGTCGGTACTGTATGGGAATAATAAATAGATTTTTTAGAAAAACAAATTCGAGTACTTCACTTAAAAAAGACAAATGTAGCTGGAAAGTCATCAATAATTCATAAGTGATGAAACATAATGTGTATTACTTTTAATAAATAGATGGACGTTCATTAACACTGGAAAAGGTTAAGGTGACGATCAGGTGGAATTCCTCCCACGTTTTCTTATTACCAGTGTTAGTGATATGTTTTTAAAGAATATTGGGATGTTTTCTTTATTCCTGTTTTCAGACAGATGAATGTTAGCCATTTGTATGTTTTGTTGCTTTATTATCTTATCCAAATCTACTAAAGAAAGACCCTGACTCCCTTTCAGACTGCTTTGTGGGTGAATGGCTCAGTTTTAATCACCCAGCAGGACACTGACTATTGAAAGTATATGGAGGAACAGACTTCATTAGTATTGCCTTAAAAAATCAGATCAGTGTGGTGCTGCAGGGAAAGTCACCCCAAATATCACACGACTGACAACAATTGTGGCATCAAGGTCTACAGATGACCTATATCACTGTATACAGAAGTAGATGTCATGCTCCAGGTGAAAATATAGGAATATATGGGAATATAGGACAATATGGAAAATCTGAAGAACAGGCAGTGATGTGCTTCAAATTAACTTCTTCTATTATCAGGTTTCATTACTGGCTTAGTGTTCCACAGTTCCAAAAGACGGGGACGTGTGACAATTAGCACATCATAGAAAGTATGTAATAGAGAGAAGAGGGGTTCTTTTAGGTATAAAATGATCAGACACCCACAGGACCTTGCGATCATGTTGTTGACTGCTCATTTTGGCCTTTGTGACATGTGAATATAAATCCAACATGTGCATGTTCATCCAATACATACTGTAAATGTCATGTTGAGACTCTTGTGGGTTGTATTTGTATTTAAAGAAACATTGGGTATTATAAAGATCAATAGTGTTCAAAAGTGGAGCAATTTTAACATTCAATTAGTTGCTATAGTTTATGTACAATTTCCACGAGCATCACCTCATGACTTGTATATGTATGATGTACCCCCCTCAACACGATCCCTTTCTTTAGAAACATTTACTTGCAACCTCATAGTATTGACATATCCACACAGAAGAATGATCCTGCTGAACTCTTTCTTGCACTAACAAGTTGGAATATCACTTGCAGTCTCATTTTCAACCACTAGATGGAAACCTTCTCCGTAAGAGACTTTACCTTGTAATTTCCGACGGTGGAAACGAGGGGATCCAAGAAAACTATTCTTGATAGAGTTGAGCCGTGTCTTCCAAGCTACTCCACCAACACCAGGACTTGAGGGAGGGGTGCCACTGGGCGTCCCAGTCGGGCTGTCCTTGGGCGTATGCACTGGGGTGCCCAGCGGGGTAGGGAGGGGGCTACCTCGGGGAGAAGGGTGAGGGGTCACCTGCGATAAAGGGATAGATTTGGTGGTGGATTTAGTACCAGGGAAAAAACGAGCAGGCAGTGAGGAGGGGAAAAAAGGAGGGGATAAGGGGGAACGATGGGGTGAAGATGAGGATTCATGCGGTGGGGAGGAAGCAGTCATGGTAATGGGTAAAGGATTGGATTTAATGGTTTGGAGGGGCTTCTCTCCCAGGCTGGTCTTAGCCGGCAGTGTTTGGGTCTTCGGGTCAGGCTGGCGGTGAGCAGCTTTGGATTGCCAGATAGCACGGGGGTCCTCCCCATCAGCAGCCTCCAACGGTGTGGGGGAGAAAGTGAAAACGGGACTCTGGCAAGGGGGGACAGAAAAGTGCCCAATGGGCATTGATGTTTGACAATGAGATGAAAAAACGTGGAAGGGCATGGTGTTTTGTAGTGTGGAATGTTGTTCTTTACAAGTAAAACCAACGTGAGCATTCTCAATTCTACAACTCAACATAAGCATTGCAAAAGCACTACAATTCTATCCACAATGCTACTGGTCTACACTTAAGCAAAATAGTTCTTATTTCCTCAGCCATGGTAGGGGGTGTGATGGAGAAGCTGCAGTTTTCTCACCTCTGTTGCCACACCAGGTGCCAAATATTGGCACAAAATTATACTACACAAAGACTATCAAGAGTCCTAACTGAAATTAGAACGGACCCTCACAAACCATCCGCATTTGTATCGTGCTTTCCAAATCTAATAAAGCCTACTGAGGCTGAAGTACGTAAAGCATGCTTCAAATAAAACCTTTAGGAAGAAGGCCTGTCTGTATGGCAATCCTTTTTTTGGCTTCCTGTACAATAACCACTTAATTATAAGGTTTTCCCCTAAACTCTTAAATAGAATGTGGCTAATGGGATTAAATAAAAACGTCTTAACTAAGGTCAGAACAACATTGTGGGTTTCCGAGAATTTCCAAGGTTACAGGGCAAGGTCAAACATGTCTTCAAAGAACATACACAACATGTTTCGGGAACAGATGCTTTTTATAGTAATTTCATTTCTCATTTCCTTTCCACCACTGTTTGAGCTGTTTAAGCTTAGTGAGCTATGCTACACAAAAGGATGTGTCTTCCAGGATAAGACATGTATGTGCATATTGACAAAATATATTTCATCAGCTACAAGAGTGTGGCATTCACTAAGCCTCAGAAACTACATAAAAGAGAATGGTAGAAAACCATATGAAATAAATGACAATTTACGTTTGTTCAATCCAATCAGAACCACCGACGTGACCTAAACCCAACTTTACACTGAATGATACTGAATGGTTTTCTAATGTGCGGTGTAAGAAGGTGATAATGTGTGCTGTGATGTTGTGTTGGCAATGATTGTAGGGGCTTTGCTCCAGTGCCGCATCGGTTATTTCATCTGTAGAAATCAAAGAGGCTCTCAAAAATACTTACCCTTGGACTGCTAAGGGGACTCGATGAAAGGCCAGTTGATGCGCCACTCACGGATCTCGACCTAAGAAAAAAAAATTAAAAATCAGAAAACATATATTAAAGGAATAGTATAAATTCTTAACGACAATGTTTATCCATGCGTAACTATAATACACATATGTTAATATTAATATTCTGGTTGTATTCTTTACATTTTTAAGCTCTCCCTTTTCATGCTTATCTATCTGAACAGAGGGCATGAATAACTGGCTGGCCATTGTCCTTGGTGTTCTTGTGGTTGAGGAAGGAAACCTGAGCTTTGAGCTCTGAACACCAACCTTTTGTGGCTTGCTACATCAACATTCCACATCTGCAGACACAGACCGTCTGAATCTGGTGCTTATTCTCTGTATTTGCCCTTGTGAGGGATGAGACGCACATCCCCTGCACCACTATTAGACCTCCAGGCATCAAACTCGTACAAGTACCAATGTACTGCCAAAAAGTGTCCAGGCCTTTAAGTCACTTTTCTGCATAATAAAGAACCATCCCCAAATGAATCATTAAGGCTAGACCCACCTTTGACTGTGCTGTGCCATTTCAATTGCTCGTCGAGCAGGAACAGGGGAGCCCCCATCGGTCACACTTAGGACTTCCATAGATTTTCGTTCAGGTCTGCGCTTTCCATGCCGGTTGAGCATTGGAGAATCCACCCTCTTGCGTGGAGGATCTTTTGGGAAAAGAACATGTAAGAGTTCATAAAGAACTATGAGGGTCGAATTAAATATGTATTCAGATTTAAGCGTTACATACAGAGATGCTTACAATGGTATGAATGTCAGAATGAAAAAGGGCATGGGCTCTAATGGGAAAAACAAAGACTGTGTTGAAGACTTTAGGCATTTAAACCCCACCTTCCAAAGCTATAACCCTGCAAATTATGGAGGACACCATCAAGCTTTTTGATAGATAGATAGATAGATAGATAGATAGATAGATAGATAGATGACTTGAGTATGTGACATGATGATAGACAGGGAATCCTGTCCAGGATACTTAGCCACGTTTACCTTTACCTATGTCATTTCTGGGTGGAAGGTCTTCATCCTCACAGCTGGGGTATCTCTCTTTGCGATCCAGAAGAAGGTAGTAAATCATCTTCTCTTGATTTTCCCTGCAAGAATTAAAGAATTTTTGTGAGGACAAGGCAAATCAACCAGTTTACTAAGTTTAAAGCACTTTATAACTAACGATCGTGTACACATCAAAAATGGCATTTCCCCAGTGAAAAGCTGGGTGTTATTCTTATGGCATGTTCATCAAATATTGGGTTTCAAAGAAAACTAGTTAAAAATACACTGGACACTATCAGGATTCAGTATAGCTCAATGATTTCATTTTTATGACCCAGGCCTGTTGTATCCTGTACAGATTACTTGGGTTTATATTGTATTCTATTCAAATTTGTTTAGTTTAAATGTACGACATCACCAAATACCGTCTGATATACAATCCCCAAACTGTGTATTCTCTGCCTCTTGAGAGCACATGCTGCTAACAACAAATAGGTGTTAAACCGAACAACATGTAGGGGTGTGAGATAAGACCTCACACCTACTGGACCAGGAATAAGCTTTGGAGAAATGTCAGACGGGAGAAGCAGGGAGAAAAAAATCAAAGATGAACTATTTGAGATTTTGAAATTAAACTTAAGCTATAATAATAACAATAATTCAATAATGCCCTATAATAATAACAATAATTCAATAATGCACTTTTCCGGCCACCGATATATCGGTGCATCCCTAAATATACACAGACACACAAACTTCCTGGCCCTTTATCATACTTCCTGCTGTAAACAATAGAATGGCTCAGTCTTAATCAATCATCCAGACGCTCTGGCTGATGAAAGTCTATGGAGGAACAGACTTGATTAGCATTGCCATAAATAATCAGCTTAGTGGGGAGTTTGAGGAACGAAAATCACCCAAAGTATCACGTAACTAACAACAATGGCAGCTTCCAGGTCTTTACTATACTATATCCGGCAGGATCTTACATTAATTTTAGCCCATTTTTAATAAAATATTGTATAGTTGTTGCAATTATCTTAATGGTAGCTCCACTGACTTGCCCTATACTCAGAACACTTCTCATACATCTAGAGCCTCAAAAGGGGTAATCTTTCTCTATTTTAGAGCATGGGGGTACCAGAGGTATTTTATGATTAACTCAGCCTTCTTTATTAAATTCATTGATGTTTGTTGCTGTTCTATCTCTATTATACAAAATGATCTAGTAAAATTTCAAAGGATAAGCTTTTGTACTTGGTAATTACAGCGTTCAGGACAGTAATAACGATAATTTGTACATAGGCTCCTTTCATTACTATTATTAGCGACAACACCAAATTGGGTAATTAAATCTTCAAGTCTTCCCAATGTGCTTATAAGACGTTATTTAGAAATTTTCATTGTTTCTTTTCTGTTGCCTGCACCTTGGACATTTTTAGTTGTGCATCTGGTTCTTAGATTTCTTTTTTTATAGAAAGTTATTAATCAAAGCAGCTTCTAAGACGTAAAAAAATTGACAAAATATGATTCATTGTTTCAAAGTCCTGCATCCAGTGCCCTCTATTTCCTCCGACTTATGCAGCCCAAATCTCAAAGGATGTTACAGAAAAAGTCACAGATGCTCAGTTACCGACTTAAAAATCCTATGTAAGCATATTGTCACAAAGTCATTTTTGTAGCCTCTGGTTGTTCTTTGACTTCTATTTCCTTGCCATTTTCCTTCTTTTTCTACTGACGCCATTTCTACCACATACCAGAAGCACCATCAGCATTTCCATAACACCCATTCTCCATTCACTGTTTTCAAAGCATTCACACGTCTCTCAGTACATTCACCCTTCATTCTGCAGCATTTTAATTATAATCTTTTTTGTTAATTCTCTGCATATTCATTCCTTCACACTACATTCTTACACCTGTCGACATTCCGTCCTCCTCTATCACACAAATGTGGCAGATGCACTCTGCCTATAATACACTGATGTGGCACGACGCCCAGTCAAGTTCTTCCTATGAATGCCATAGTCCTACTGACTATTTTGGCATAAGTAATGTATTTTTCCTGCGCATGGCATTATTACAACACAAGCCCAGTCCCAGTTAGAAGACCATACGGAGATACTTGTTTTGTGAATTCCGCTATGCACACTAATGTTTGAAAGGGATTGAGGAAAGAGGAGGGATTAAATGTTGTACCTTCGACGGTTCAAACAGTTAGTTGTGTAGCATAGGCCTCTGCAGGACCCGTAGTACACGGGACCCAGGTATTAGGATGCTCTAAGGCTACTTGATGCACACGTGGACCTTTAGAAGCTGCCACTAATGACTTCATTGATTATTTATTACCAGGATTGCTTGCTATTTATTACCAAGGCGTTTGTTATCACTGAATTATTTTTGTTCCAAATGGTCATATTACTTTATTTTCACTGTAATATAATAGCATTTAGGTGAGCACCAAATTTACACATGATGGGGTGCTCTTTCGGGTAACATTTCCATCACTTGCTCACACTAATTCCATGTGTGGCAATATTCTAATCTACACCATCTCTACATTCTGCCAATTCGGTCACACATTCTCTATAGAGCAACATTAGAGCAGCCCACGTTTGAGCTTATTTTCAGCATACTTACTCTTCATTCTGTAACTCTTGTTTCAATTTGGTTTTATCTCTGAAGCAGCCCAAGGAATGCATGCTATCTAGGACATCCGGGTCAAATTCGCTTACTGAGTGGATCCTCCTGATGGATACTTTCCGAGGTGTAGGTTGTTCAGGCTCTGGTTCATTTTTGCCGCCCCTGTAGAAACATTAGATAACATTAATTATCTACATGAGCACCCGAAACAGCCACACAAGGATATCACATGTACAGGGTGCAGAAGTACATTTTCTCTTCTAATCCTGGGTTATCTAACTGGTAGCCACCAAACCTCCATGCCTGGTTGAGAAGAATATATTGTATGTATCTATCTAACTTCAAGCAAAGACTATATATACAGAAACACAAATAACATGTTTAAGATACATCACTAATCCTTGAAATTCCTTTTTCCAATTAATTGTGGCAGTAATCCTAATTTTCTAATAAATAGAAGGATCCGTTAATAAAAGAACGTTTGAAGACCCCTGTTTTTTCCATCCAAAGATCTTAATGCATATCTTCATCACTCATCAGTCTTACTAAGGCCACAATCATATTGATTATAATTTGAAATCTAACTTAAATAAGTGATAGGAAGGAACGTTTTTTTTCCCGTCTGTGAAATATCAGCCACATCCAGATGTTCATTTCAGGTATACAATGTTTTTTAGTAGAAGCAAGATACTTACATGGTTTTTATAGTCTGTCTACTGTACAGAATGTTAAAGAAATACATTGGATAAAATCACAACCGCACAGACCGTTTGCAAAACAATATGTAGTTCAGCAACAGTTTCAATCAATATTGAGGATAATAATGGATTTTCCTCTTTCTTTTCTTAAGCCAAATCATTCTAAAAGTAGGAGCCCACCAAGGACGACTAACAACATAATGGTTTACAGCCCTGGAAGGCGGTTCTCATAATATTCTGCCGTCACTCAATATTTAAACAGATGCTAATGAAAGCAATCTGCTGACAGCACAAGAATGGCGCTCAAGTCACGTTAACTCTTTCAAACCCAACGATTGTTTTCCCAAAGGCAATTAGCCAATATGAACAGATTTTGCAATAATAAACTCCATAGTCAGTTGTTATTGACCCGTAATTACACAGCTTGATTGAGCTGCTCAGAATATCACTCAAATGCACCAAAAAGCATCGTTGCCTAATAATTATACTCTTCCAAGTGTCTTATTGAAGCAATAACTTGTAGCGAAATAGATGAGGCTGTTATTGGAAAAAGAATGAAGCAAAGTGATGAAAGGAGATCCATTTATTTCAGCTTCATAACCTAGTTCTTAAATCAAAACACAGAATACCGAACTCAATACGACCACTAAATGTATCTGGCTTTGGATGAGATGACCGGGGAAAGCTCTGCTAATTTTATTGCAGAGTGTTGGTTATTATGCCAATAAATACTCTTCTGTCCTATTCATTCTACAAATGGATTCTCTGTTTCTCTATCATCCCAACAATAGCAAAGTATCCAATGAAAGGGGTCTTTACAAGGAAACACAATTCTGATGAGCAGCAGATTTTCTCTAAAAGCTTTAAGCAACATTAACAAAATAAAATTATATTATATATATATATATATATTTATATATATACTCATTCAGAATCGTTGCTTGTGATGAATTTAGATTTTTTTACATTAAAAAGAAATACGCCGTTCATTGGTGAGTTGAGCTGTAATCAGGTCTAGAACATGGGGCAACATTCCACCGATAACAAAGTCTTTATGGGGTGGAAGAATAGGGGCTTATAATGTATATGCATATACATTGTGCAATGGCACAACTGTAAACCCTCTGTGTTTGCCCCGGAGTCTCAGGGTTTTTGCCCCAGTCTCAGGGTCTCGGGGCAGATTCTCAGTGTCACACAGTCTCAAGCTGACTCCTTCCTATTCTACACGGCTAAGTAATCATATAATGTGCCTTCCATACAAGGCCCCCCAGGCAACAAAATTACATGAATATAAAAAGATTGCGATTATCAAAAAAGGGAAGATATGAAAATCCTCTTATTCTTTCTCCAGGGACTTAAAATTACATTTTTTCTTAATGAGGTTAAAACGTCTTTATATATTCTGTGCTTATACTCGTCGGCTTGGTTTAATGATTACTTATGTTTTTAAACTTGTTTTACAGTATAAAGTATTGTCGATGATAAGATGCTTTTGTTCCATTACGTGACAGCTAATGCAGAATTTCAGAGAATAGGACATAATGCAAACCCCCGTTGCCATGATTATGTGCAGGGCTGACAAGGGTTAAAGGCAATGAGGTCAGGCAGCTGCGTGTTTGGCCAGACATGATCGTTATGGTCTCCCGAATTCCGTGCCAAAAGCCTAAAATCGCCAAAAAAACAAACAGCAGAGGGGATTCTGCGCATATGGCGCTAATTAAGCGTTAACATTTTAAATGTCTGTTATTTAAACAATTTTATTCCCTAATTAGTTTATTCCAGATTCTTTCTGCAAATATTGTGCAATGGCAGGGAATAGCCATATATATACATAATGCCTTTACTTTAATATGTTTATTGCTGGAGGGCCCATTATGTATCACTGCGGAATAATATCAGAGTGTTTTTGCTGTGGGCAGGAAGGGATCGGTATGGCTGCGACAATTATTTAGCCTAATTCAAATGATAACTTCAGGCTGCTTGTAATTTTATTGCATTAAATATTCTTTGTAGCATATTCTGCCCTAGGCCACATCGGCTTAAGCCTAGGGTGGCAGGTCCTAGCCGAAACCGGCTCAGGAGCGCTCTGAACCCGGTGCCACGCGTCCCTCAGACGGCAGCCAGTGGCCGTGGAGCTGAGCCCAAGAGGTGGTTAGGGCCCTGCTCTAGGTAAGGCCTAAGGCCCAGCTCAACTTAAATACATCGCTGAGTATTCTATGTTTTTTTTTCCCAGGAAAGGAGTAAAGAGAGAGAGAGAGACAGAGAGAGAGAGAGAGAGAGAGAGACAGAGAGAGAGAGAGAGAGAGAGAGAGAGAGAGAGATAGTAATGTAATAATAGGGTACTTACAAATACCACGAGTGTTTCTGGATCTGTTCTAACTGCAACAATAAGAGATACGTTTGAGAGGTGGCCATTTTATTATTCTGATAAACAGTCAGGAAGGGGCAGGAGGGCATTGGCAGAAAAAAAAAAAGATCAGGGGAAAGGGGAATGGGAAGTAAAAGCAGGGGAAGGGAAGCAACGTCATGATAAACAGACAAAAAGAGACATGCGAGTGTGGAAAGAGTCGAAGCGGAGGGTAATAAGGGTATAGAGATGTGGCAAGCAACTCCAGTATTTGCACACCTCTGACGGCCATATTGAATCTCGATAAACAAGGGCCGGTCGCTACGGTTTCATTGCTGAAATCAATGAAGTAGGTACGGTGTGAAAACTGGAGCTGCCTATTATTAGACAGATGGAAAATGTTAAACTAACACTGAGTCTCTTCTCTGGTTCCACCTCGATCATGCCCCTCAGCAGGTTCTGACAATCCGGAGGAATAAAATGAGGCATGTGGAACACCCCCCGTTTCACCTTCTCTAGAAGTTGCCGCAAGTTATCGTCATCGAAGGGCAATGCTCCCTGGAAAACAACAAGCGTTTTAAACACTCACACTTATTGACAGAGTTGTTGGGTGATCGAGACTATTTACATTTATTCACAACACTAAGAAAAAGCACGTCTATGTAGAGTAGAAGCATGGGTCTTACCACAAGGAGTGCAAACAATATGACTCCACAGCTCCATACATCAGCCCGACGTCCATCGTACTTCTCCCCCTTTAAGAAAAGAAGAAGCGATTGCCTCAGTAGGTTCTCTATTTGTGTGTTAAAGTTTTCTCGCATATCTTTATATAAATAGGGATATTCTACGAGGCTCAGACCAGATCTGCTGAAGGAAACACAATGCAAACACTCCACGTATTGCAACTGCATGATCACACGCAAGGTAATGCTTCCAACCAGCCTCTTCTGTGGTGGGCACAGTGAGCACTCGGATAAAGGGCATCTCAATTAGGTTTTGCCTCTTCTACTTAAGGTCTATTCCAGAGACCTCTTAGTTAAAGTAGTAGTTTGGAATCTTTCACCGCAACCATCCGTGATTTTGGAGCTATTCTACGCCACGTGCTACGTACAGAGCAATTGCCAAGAAAACTCATTTCTCCACATTTAGAAATGTGTCTGTTTACCAGGTTTGCCTGATAAACAAAGTATCATGAACTCAAGAACTGGACACACTGGGGCTACTGAAGCATGTTCTAAGGGCAGAGCTATTAATATTATTTACATTCAAAAGTGTCTATCTGTAGAGAACATATCCATGACCATGACATGAACACGTAGAGAACACATTAAGTGAACATGTTGGAGGAAATTCTGCTTTTATGGTACCAGTCATGGATACCACAAAGAAACATGTTTACTTATGAGCTCTGCGTGTTGTGTGACTCCTGCAAGAAGGGATGTGCTGGCCCTGTATAATGCACAGTTTAATACTGTTTGCACTAAATGTTCACTGGGGTTAGACCTTCATAATGCATCATTAAGTTGCCGAGTTAAAACCGCAACTCCTGTTTTAGTGAATATTGTTAACAAAACTAGCAAGGATGGGAGTGGCATATAGTAACAGCTGTAGACTCTTAGCAATTAAATGAAATGTATATACACACAGAGTATGAGCATCATAAAAGTGTCCTTAAAAAATAATAAATGGCATATGATATAGTCTGATATCCCATTCCCTATTGCACCTACTCCCGGGGCACTTCAATATCTGCTCTTGTCCTTTTTTTCCTGTGTGGGGGGGCATGAGATGCCCGTAATGGTCTAAAAAAAAAATAGCTAAGAATCATTTCTAAGAATTGTTTCATTGGGGTCCCTCCCAGATCTACAGACTTCCTCGTGCAGTTCGGCATCTTTATCATAAGCGGCGTCAATTCACATCAATTGATCTCATTCAAGATTAATGAAGCTGTCAGTGCAGAGGAAACCTAAGTGGAGCGAGTAAACCTGCTGCCTCTGAAGAAATATTGCAGAATTCACCGACGTATTGCAAGAATTCCTTCAGTGTGCTATATTTTTGTTAAGAAAGGGCAAAATATTAACTCCTTCCTGGTCTAAACAGCGCTAGAAGCATACAATGCTGAGATCAATAATTTGATGTATGAAGTATTAATTCAAACATGATTACCCTACACGGGTAAATGCCAATCATTCCCTGGAATTACAAATGAAAGCATTTGATTGGAGCTCCATATTTAGGGTAAAATGAGTGAGCCTTTTAGGCTCCCGGCGACCTGGAGTCCCCCCTTTTACGGCCAGGACTACCTGCTGACGTTGCAGGCAGTCCCACTGACGGTGGGCAGTCCTAATGATGTCAGTGGGAGTTCCCTCCCACATCAGTGGTGCTGTGGATGATATTAAATTAAGGCTTTGATGCTTTATATACTTCAAGGTATACTGTTCATAAAATTATCAAACATTTTTGTCACCGGGAAAGTAGCATTACACATTATTTAAGTCTTTCAGACACATTTAAAATATCTCCCAAGATGTTTCTAAGATATCATATCTGTAAACTGCCATACAGAATAGGACTTCTATAAAGCATATCAGAATGAAATATGGAACACAGACCTGCTGTCCATTTTGGCACACGTACAAACGTATGTCAGATCTGGCGCAAGTAAAAATGAATCAGGGGGACCTCCTCTGGCATCCTTAGCTTGACACAATGGCTCTGCTTCCTGGGCACCATGTATTCACTTTTGATTACCTGCATAAACATGTCACACGCCTGCAGCTGTTGTGTAAGGCCACGGTGTCCCTGCGTGTCATATCAATGTTACCATCATACCATGCCGTGTCACTTTGTATGACACTGCAGAAAGCTTGATATCTCTTTTACTCTGTATCATTAACTGCTGGGAACAAGGTGTACTAAATGCCGTGGTTGTAAATCATTCAGACATTTACTCGAGACCAGAAGCAGACATCGTGGGCCATCTCCAACTCTTGACGAACTACAACGACCGACCGCAGTCAAGGACCAGGAGGGCTGTAGCTCATTATCAGGTGGACACCTGTAGTTTGCCTACCCTAGTGCAAGATTATCCAAATACTTGTACGGATAATAATACTGTACTGTAAATTATAGCAGTTATTGGTCTCAATGGCCTTCTAATCAGCCAAGTGTCAATAAAAATAAAAAAACAGCCATATACTGTATAAATGAAACATATGGAACCATGAAGCTTTAATAAGATGTAGAAGTATATACAGAGGATGAAATAACATAGCCCCAAAAGTTTAAAAACATCTAAGACTTACCTTGATCACCTCTGGACATGCATAGTGAGGAGACCTGACGATGAATGTTTAATACGAAAAAAAAAGCAACAGGAAGAAGAAAGAAAGAAAGAAAGAAAGAAGAAAGATGTTAGCCACAGGAAGGAATTTGAGAATGTGTTAATTAGTTGAGTTAAAGTAAAGACTTCGGTAGAAACATGGTAATGTGTTCAAGTCAGATCATACACAACAAAATTATTGTTTTTATTAAGTAACAAATATTTATTTTACGTTTTCAAGAAGTGTATTTCAAAATTTGTTTGAGAAATCTTAAAAAAAAACAATATTTTGAACATTCCATTAATATATTTTAATTAATTAATCGAAAATGAGTTATGTGCATGTTTAGAACAGAATCAAAATCAGCCCTTCCTCTGTTAAGGTTTTTTTTTTTTAGATTGCTGGTTTGTCACGATTGTGGACCAAATTCACAATACGACAATATGATTATTTTATAAAAGTGTAAAGGTTCTACATATATACATAGATATAGTAGATATGTAGCTGATGTATGGTTCAGGGCTTCCATGATAATCCTACTGAAAACTAAATTTGCCTATACGGACACAAAAATATATGTAGGCTTTCTGTGAAATATGAAGGTCCAGCTCATCGTAAAGCGGTACGATAGCCCTTTCCTTTCTCTAGAGCATTGTAGGCTTGAGAGAAACCATTTACTACAATGTTATGTATGTTTTTATACATTTTGGGTTTTTTTCACTCCATTATAATAAGATTGTGGATTGTGAGGTGGATGATTGTGGATTATGATTGTGGATTTCCAAAGGAATAAACATATTATTTACCAAGAGCTCTAGAATGAAGACCTAAATCTTAACTTTAGAACACAGATGCCAACTTGCCACCAAAACCATTATACCTTCTTACTAGGGGGTTTAATAGGACCTGGGCAGGTCTATGATTCACTAGGAGTCCAGGAAAAACAAGAGAGACCTCAAGGAGAACACGTTCATACCGTTCCACATACTGAGAAGCCCCTAGAACGATCAGCCTTCCAGATTAATTCTAGCTGCTTTACTGACCCAGCCAGCTCTATACTCCAGAAAGCACAAAAAATGCACAAAATTCTGGTACGTTTTACATTTTAGTCCACGTTCGTCATTACAAGATTGTGCCGTTGTGTAAGAATTATAATCACACAAAAAATATCACTAGGGAGATGCATGTGGTGCAAGAAAAGTAATTTGTTTGGACTACTTCCAGGTTGCCGTCGCAGCAAAATCACAGAAAGTAATGCAGTTTTTCTTGGAAGCCCAGCAGTGCAGCGTGGTATGGATAAAGTTATTACTCTGGCACAGGGCTGTCAGTAAAAGGATCATTGATCACTGCTTGAATGCTCAAGCAGAAATGTAATTGTAATCTATGCAGATACTCGCATGAACCTTGATGAATGACTAGACAAGAGGGTATTACTGGTATCTGCATAATACCCCTTGTTTTTACCCCACTAGGTTGCCTCCTTCCAAAATTAATTCACAGTATCTTTCAAGAATCTTATATTTTAGTCTTGCTTGATTTGGGAGAATTGAATCTCTATCCTGCTCTCCCTGGTCAATGATCCGCCCATGTGGACAATACAATAGTAACCTAAAGACTAAGACAGGAGAAGACCTTGTGTTTGTTCAAACCAAGTTTGGAGAGGGGTGCAAATGTTAATAAATTCAGTAGAAGAAAGCAAATGACCTGCATATACAGGTCTTCTATAAACTGTATACATAAAGTGAATGTTTTGGTCAACACAGACTTTCACCATGATAAATTTACCAACAGTTGCATGGAAATCCAACAATCTTAAACACGTGCTTTCACCAAAGTGAGCTTTGACCCGTCTGTGTAATTGGGATCTCTGACTACATCTCAGACCTTCTGAGTTTGACTTCATGTCCATAGAGGTTTGCACCTGCTACATTTATGTTCTTGCTGTGTTCAGCAATAAAAATGGAACCTAAAGAAACTGAGCGCTTGGTATAATCTTTCCTGGTTCTGAATAAACCTTGATATTCTTTAGAATATTAACGCACTTGTCTCATGAACTTTCTATGTAGTGTATCTCCAGTTGCTGGCTGGACCTAATGGCGGTCCTCATTGAAATGCTTCCTCCTTAAGAGTTTTGAAACTAATTTAATTGAGTTAACCAAAAGAAAGAGAGATTTTCAAGCATGGTATATTTGTAAGGCAAAGTACCAAGCAGGAGTCTCGACTACTATTAAGTTAGTTCTGAAATCCGAGGAGGGAAGGGCATACAGTGAACTTGAGACTTGAGTAAAAATCTCTAGACCAGAAAAAAAAAATCCCATAGAATTACTGGGTTTGAATGTACAGTAAAACCCGATATCTCTGACTGATGCCTTTGACGTAAATCCCATCAGAACTTTTGTTACATTCCAAGGTTTGTTTATAATGTATCTCTTATATAATATACTTTTTGTACATGTCAGATAATTCTGTACTCACCCACAGCTGGTCTCTAGTAAACTGTCGCCGACCTGCAGTGACGCCATTCCAAAATCTGCTATTCGTATGTTGTTTTTTTCATCTAACAATAAGTTTTCGGGCTTCAGGTCTCTGTGGCTGCCCACGGTCAAAAGAAAGAAAGAAAAAAAAAACATATTTTGAAGATTAAGACGGGCAGGTCTATAATAAGACTAAGGTTTTATATTTGGCTTTTTTAATTGGGTTTGGTTACCAGACTTGGAAACTTTCCTGGAGCTCTCCCTCTTTTATAGTGGTTTCAGGAAAGGGGTGTGGTTAGCCACGCATAGGGCGGGGCTAGTGCGTTACTGTCTTTGGTAGGAGGGGATTGGGTAGGTAGTAGGAGGGGATTGGGTAGGGAGTAGGAGGGGATTGGGTGGGGAGTAGGAGGGGATTGGGTAGGGAGTAGGAGGGGATTGGGTAGGGAGTAGGTGGGAATGGGCATGGCCAAAAAAAATCCCCTGCCAGGAGAAAGCAGAAACTGACCTAAAGACAAACCATGGAGCAGAAGTAGGTCTATGGAATTAAAAATATGTTTTAAAAGCCATGATTGGGCAACTGCAGCTTTTCTGCTGTTGTAATATATCCCCTATCATCCTTGACTAATTGTGCTATATTTGTATTTAATTACACTGAATTGTAATAATTGTAATAATCCAAATTGAAAAAAAGAAACCTATTTTTTCTTTAGAAATAACATTTATTGGAGCACTTAGACATAACTACGTTTTGAGTCTCTGGGTGAAATGCTCCGGGTGAATGTCAAACTCTGAGTGGAAAAGCAATATTTGGTGAAAAAAAACCCAGCCATGGGAAGTTCCTAGGGATGTGAAAAATGTGAACTTCCACACGCTTATTGGTTACTTTAATCCTTAAACAAGAATACTTCCATTTATTCAGCGTAAAGAACACTGAAATATAGGATTCTAAACACTGACATACATGCTATAAAGTACCTGTTTTCTCATACTGAATGTGAATTAAACATTAAACAATTTTTTTTTAAATCATGCAGCGTATATATAATATTCAATATAAAAATTGAATATAGCGCTTTTCCCATATAAACAGAGACACTTTAAAATACACTTAAGAAGGTTGGACTTTAACCTAAAAATGAAAATACGGCAAGGATTAAATGGAGTTGAAAGCTTTAAGTCAAGCAGGAAACCCGTAGATTAGGTGAGCTAAAATCATTTTGATCTGCCATCAATTCCTGCTTTTCTGTTCCTGCTCATCCGAGCAAATCTTTTTTCCTTTGTTCATCTGGCCTTTAATAATTTTTTTCCTCTATTCTCATAGATTTTTTTTTCAGGTTCATAGGCTGAATTGTAACACTGGGTTATTTTTAGTGTTTTTTTCAGCATCCACAGTAAATAAAATAAAAATAAAAAATCAAACATACCATATGGAGTAACTGTGACAGAAATCAAGAGCGGATATGATTTGTCGGAAGAATTTTCGAGCCTCTTTTGGAGTTAGCCGGCCCTTTTTTACCAAGTAGTCAAAAAGTTCTCCGCCGGAAACATGTTCAAGCACCAGATATCTGAAAAAAATATAATACAATACTAAAAAACAAAATATTACTCAATTTAATTACAAGCAAAACCATTTTCGACTGTGATTTAAAAAGAAAAAAAAAGCATAATTATTATATCACAGACAACAGGAGAGATATATAAAAGGAAAGCTGTAGTTTAATAAAAACGATAATGCTGAATTAAATTGATCAAAGTTGTGCAATCACTATAGCAACCAAGCAATGTTTTTGCCTCCTCTTGAAAACTAGAATTATTTTAATATGAATTTAATTTTTTTTAAAAGTGCATTATTTTTCAAGATTCCATGCTTCCTTCTGATTAATATTTTCCACCAAAGTGTGTTATATCAGCTGGAAAGCAAAGCAACCGTTTTGTAAAAAAATGGACTTTTTGATGCAGTTCCACTTTTTGGGTACATTGGGCACTTGAGATAATTTGCAGGTAAATCAATATGTAAGTTTAGCTTTTTAATGTCTCGAAACGTTCGTGTTCTCCTGGTTTTTGGATTGGCGAATTCCAGTATGATGGTCGACACAGACTGGTGGTGCTTGGTATATCGTTTTTTTTTAACCTGGGCTACTTCACTTGGCTGGCTTGTTGGGCTGAAGGATGCCAGCCTGCTCTTGGTTTAAAAGAAAGGCCACAATGGCGATTTTTCACATTCACAAATACAAAATACATTCAGGCATTACACGTCTATACGGTACAGAATTCACAATTCACTTGTGCCACGCGTAGAGGGAAACATTACCAGTGTGACAGCTGCAAGAAATTAGAAAACCGAGCTAAAAAGTTGGTGTTTCTCATGTAAAGTGGAGCTGTTATCTACAGATGACAGATGTGCTTTGCCCAGAAAAAAAAAAAAAAAAGCTAAGCGCCGTGTCAGCAAAAAACGACGAGATTTAAAAAAAGATTTAAATGTAAATGTTTAATTTTCTGGTCAGAATCTAGCGACTGATTAGATCAAATTATATTGAGAGGAAATGCATTTTCCTTGACCTTGGTAGGAAAGGACTTCATAATACCAGCGTGGGGCCATGGGGAATGCATTATGGTTGCGTGCATCTCGGAGGTGGGTAGGTCTTTGTTTTACCCTAAAATCTCGGGTATCACTTTACAACGAAAGTTTCTCAGGAAAAAAATGAAGCACCCATCAGATCATATCATTGGCTGTCTGATGTTTGGTGAAACTGATCAATAATCAATGACATATAGAGTCATCAATCTATGATCAGACAACAATGTATTAGATTTAAAGCAAAATAAATTATTGTAAAATAAAAAAAAATGTTGCCACTATCGGGTCACTTGTATATATATTTGTAATAATCTATTTTTATTAATAATATGTGTGTTTTTATATTTTGTGACTTGGAGGACCCATCTCTCCGACTCCTACTGATGGGAGGGAGAGCGTATCCGACCTGGAAGCACCTTTGACTTCCACTGTTCAGCACTGTTGGAATATTATTGTTATTATTATTATTTAACATTGATTACAACTTGGTCCTCAAAAGTGTTTACCGATTAAATGCTGCGACCGCATCATCTTATCATTGTGGAACTGCACAGTTGCTCTCATGAGCAATTATGCAGCATAGGCAAATTTGTACTCCTGTATCCGATGCACCCGCCTTTTCACGACACTTGAAAATTTGGTAATATACCTGAGATTTTGCAAGAGTCTAAATTTACGATATGTCTAATCCAGCACGACACTGCTTGACAATACAGACTTGAACAGCAGCTTTTCTATTCACTAAAGATGATGTCGAGTGGAGTGGAGTGGAGATGAATTTTCGAGTTGTGACTTCTGGCTGTTAAGCATTGTTGAGATTCTAGAGTTTTTGTTGGGTTGGCTTTTTGAGTTTTCAGTCAATTTGACAAATGTCATTTATCGAGAGCTCGAACAGCTGTGGGAAAACTAACTTTCTCCTGAACTAACTTTTGTTTTGGATTTTGTGGAACTTGGACTGCCAACTTGACTCAATTCAACTTTCTTTATATAAATCAGACCCTTTTCCTAGTTACTTGTTCGTGGCCAGCAGAGTTGCACTAATTTAAGTAAATCCGTCAACTGCTACATTTAAATCATTTGTGGCCACCTCTGTTGCTTTTCTACTTTCTCTGAGTATAACATTTCAGTATTTCCAATGTTTTCCAGTGATTAATTACCCCCCCTAACTAAACCTTGCCTTTAATTGTTGTTATTGATTTTATATATATATATATTTTTTTTTTATTATTATTATTATTTTTATATATTTTAGATATTTTATATATATATTATTATATTTATATTATTATATTTTTTTAAAATTAATACTATTATTATTTTTTTCCAATCGTATTAATGGGAAAAAAGGCGCTTAAGCACAACAAATAAATTATGATGTAGCAGATCAGAGTTTTAAATCAGGATACGTTTGAGGATTCTGTACGAAAGAGAATATGTAACAGTTTCCAGATCCTGTATAAATGAGAATAATCAATTAAACTGCAAGTGAAATGTATCATTTATGGACTTACGACATATTACTCTGTGAGAAATGGTGATGTCCTGACAATTAAATAGACTTCATTAAACAAGAAAGACCCTTTTGACCTGACGCCTATTCAAAGTTTTCACAGAAAGGTTAACAGCGATAACGGCGGCTTTCCTAATGTGTGGAATGAAATTAATCACGCTGACCTTCCTTTATTATTAGGGGCAACCAAAGACATTTTAATTACGAAAGACAAATAGGTGGAGCGGTAACACTGATTCAATTACCTGTCTTGACATAGAAGAAAAATAAAAACTATGTTCTGCATTTTTAAGAAATATCTGCAAAGAGTGATATTAAAAGATTGGATTATTATATAGCATCTCTTCCTGGCGCTAAGGTGTTCAACAAGAACATCATTGTTTGGTAACAATAAATTGTTCGGTGAAAGGCTTGGCCCATGTTCTGCAGGAGATTCCAGTCTCATTTGATGATGAATTCATTTGGATCACATCTGGACTAGCGGTAAAACACACAAAGAAAATTCATAGAGTTCACCCAATCTAGGAATGCCTAGATCCGCAAGAAACAATGGCTAGAATTCTGAGACTGAGCTTTACTCCCATCTCACAGGCATATGAACAGCAAACAGGGGATTCCACAAATGCCCCTAGATGGGTCGAACCAGAGCGCACTTGAGTTCTAGTTGTGTTTTACTTTCGGTGGCTACATTTCAGATCTCTAAGTTGGGAGCTTCAACCTAGGGCTTAGTAAATGCACTTGGAAACTTGGGTATGATGGGCCAGATGTGTTCAGTCTGTCTCCATTAGAAGTTTGGTTTATGGTTGTGTTTAGGTACCTGGCATACGTGAAGATCCGACCGTCCCATCCTACGCATACAACTACTCAAGATGGAAAACAGCAATGCCGCGGCAAGTGCACATCGGTAACAGAAAAATCAGTATAGCCCCCAAAATAGTCGGAGCTCTTATACCCCATGCATATTGCATCCCCACAACCGTCCACAGGCTAGAGTTCTCCTCACACTCCTCTAAACTAATGTTTTCATGTCAAAAAAGTGACACATCCCGTTCTATCGGTGAAGCTTTTGTTGCCAAGCACCTGTTATGTCGCAGGGACGCCTTGACATGCAATTACAGTTTTTACAAATGTGCGCGTCACAAGTTAATGGGAAAACGGAACCGTCTGGCTCAGAGTATTCATATCAAATGTAGCAATCCTCGGAAACGTGGCAGTTAAGATGCGCTTATACTGATGTTTCAATATAACCTCTTCTCATTATAGAGCTGTCCGCTGTACGGCTTAGAGCCGAGATCCTTCTCATTATGGGACTCTCTCAGGACAGAGAACGCTCATTACGGATCTTTCATGCCAGGTACTTTACTCAAGAACACCCTCATTGCCCACTTTGTTTTTAAACAAAATGAGAACACTTAGAGCATTTAACAAGTAGACACTGGCAGTAATGGGGTTAAATGGTTACATAGCTATTTTTTTAAGTTTTCTGCTGTGATCTTCTACCTCTGACCTCACCTATATGCTTTATTCTATGTTTAATATAAGCAAAAAAAAAATATTCATAGAAACATAGACCCATTCGTCCCGTCTACTCTGCCCAGTTTTCCGACTTAATCCGTTGTTGGTCTCATTGTAGATTCTAGATAGCCATATGCCTATCCAATGTATTAAGTGTATACCACATCTGCTGGGAGGCCATTCCACTTATTTGCCATCCTCTCATTAAAGCAAAACGTCCTTAGGTTAGGCCCCTAAGCCCCTGACCCTCTAGCTTTTAGATTATGACCTCCTGTACTTTTGAACATTTCTCCTCTATAATAGGCCTGGAACTATTTTTTAGTAGGGTCTTAGCCACCAGCTACAATGGATTAGCGTTTAAAGGATCAACTATAAAAATGTAATTAAAAAAGCATTATATTTTATACTAAAATACAGATTGTGGTGTAACATTGTGAATATTGGAGAACGTTTGCAAAATATATCATTTTGGGCTTTTCCCCCCCAAAAAAACATCTAATGTATACTGCTTTAACAAATTCATAATTCACCTCAATTTACCCAGGAGTCCAAAAAAAAAAAAAGATTGATTACATTTTGGATGTTTTAAGCATTTCAACCAACGGCAGAGTAAATGACCTGCACAAAGACCACTGTGTTCTTGCTTTGGAAGGAGGGTCTACACAACCAAGCTGTCTCCTTGCCCTCCCTGCAGCTTTGTTCATTAAATTGGAATCGAGCATGTCAGCTTAGACACGCCGGGACAATATACCATATTTGCTCGATTATAAGACGACCCTGATTCTAAGACGACCCCCCAAATCTTAATATTAATTTAGGAAAAAAAGAAAAAGCCTTAATATAAGACGACCCTATAGGAAAAAAAGTTTTACAAGTAAATGTTAATTCATTTAAACAATTTTTTTAATAAAAGCTATGATTGAGTCTACACGCTGCCCCAGCTACATGACAGCTGCACACCGGGGACTCTGAAGTAACGGTAAGTGGGGCGGGGGGGGGGGGGACAGGAGGATCCAGGTCCCCTGCAGCTGCGGGGGATCTGGATCTTAGTCGTCTCATAGTCAGACTTTGAGGTCTGATTATAAGACGACCCCGATTATAAGACGAGGGGTATTTTTCAGAGCATTTCCTCTGAAAAAAACCTCGTCTTATAATCGAGCAAATACGGTAATTACCCACCTACTCTGACAGCCTAATTGCTGGATGTACATAACGATACTTTTCTATAGAAGTTGTCACCGAGAGTCTTCTAACTTTATTTTCCTTAATAATTCATCATGAACATTCTACTGACGTGATCTACAAATGGTGGCAAACAAACGACTCTAGTAATGGTCGGGGGTTAAAGATACTTTGAATGAAGTCACCGGTACACGTCATTGCTTTATCTGCATGAGATGTTCGGGTGTAATTCAACCACAGTGGAATAAGACAAAGTCATTTCCAGACTATGTGACCTTGAGAATCTGTCAATTCACCTGGAGACTTTGAGACTGGTGTAAAAAATCCTAAAATTCAGGAGACAAATCCACGGGTTCCCAGGTGTATGAACGTATGTTAATGCATTTTGTTTCAAGATAAAAAATAAAATCAAAGGATCATCTCTTTGAGGTTCTTGTAGAACTCTTTATTCAAATTATTTTATGTAAATATTTAGGCGAAAGAAAAAGATAAAGTAGGGGGATTTCATTTTTAAAGCAATGTCTTTAAAACTGTATTTTTATTTATTTAGTCCCCATTGATTTATTTAGATTCCAATGCATTTACAGCAATCACGTTAGAGCATGTATTGTTTAATTACTGGTGTCATAATATAAGACTTCTTGTGCATTGTAGCCGCTGAAGTCACTAAAGCGGCATCTAATAGCACGTATGTTAGCAAAACATCATATATGATTGGCTACTGCTATTCCCATTGCTTTCAATGGAGTTCTACTGAGCATGTGCAAGAGGCATACTGAGGTATGCGCCCTACTTTCCGTATAGGCAGCTGGGGGAGGAGTTTTGAAATGAATTACATCCACTCAATATCAACTTCTATATGCATCTAAAATAGGGCTTAACAGCCATTTCATCACATGAAGAACCATAGAAATACTTTAATAAAAACTATAATTATTAAACTTTGATATTTTCACTAATCAATATAGGGGTCATAAGGGTTTCTATGTGTTTAAGGAATTATTTATCTCTTTGTTGTTCAGCATGAATATTTTGGCACTTTTTTAATGTTAATAATAATTACAATAAACATATTTGTATTCACTTTTTTTTCTCTTTTGTCCAAAATGTCAATGTATATATTGGTTAAAAAAAAACAAAACTGTTGTAACATAAAAAGTTTTACTTCTGATTGATTTCTAAAATTACGATCCAATTTCAAATTTGGCACAAAACTTGGTTAGCAGCTGGTCTAAAATTATAATGATTATGAGCTCTAAAATTTTACACACAGCCAAAAGGGAAATAGCTATATAACAACAAATATGTGTAACAATTACATTTGTGCTTAATTGCATTATCCTCTTCTCATAAAAACGCATCTCTCTGGGGACTGTCCTCAAACATCTGACCCTTAAGGGATTGGCCCAACCAACCGAACCTATGTTTACACCATGTTACGCACCAAGCCTAGCTTTCTAATGAACGAAAAAGAGGAGCCAGATGGGGTAGATAGAATATTTCAGTATGTGTGATAGACAGGTAATTAACTGGTATTAACTATGTTAAGAGCCGGTACCAGCATCACCAAACTGTCATCTTGGTACTTAATCGCAGGTTTGTATCAGCTTTGGATATTTTGGTTATGACTAGCTGGATATTTTTGAGGAACCCTTTGCTTAACTACACCCCAGAAGGGGGAGAGATCCGGGTATCCTGCCCCGGGAAGTTCCCAGGTATGGCTACAATGTCTCCGAAATATGTTAGCTGGGCTATTGTGGGGGCAGAAGACAATCATTCTTCCCCACTTAATTTTCAAATGAATGTGTATTTGTGGGTATAAATGGCTTTGTGTATGCATATAAGTGGGTACATGGACATTCCTGTATATAGAAGAGAGCATGGAAATGTATACATGTGTGTGGATGTGTGGATAAAAATATGTGAAGGATTATGAATGTATAAATGCTCATATGTGTACATGAATAAGTATGTGTGTGTATGAATGAGTAATTGTGTTGCATAAATGAGTGATCATCTATGACTGTGGCACCAAGGCGTGTGTGTATTTATATCCTCTATATATATCATTAATACAGGCAGTTATGGTTATCATAGTGTTAATGTAAGCAGCTATCCACAGTTGATAGACCCAATTAGACACGGTGCTCTTGCCCCTGGCAATTACGTACCCCCTACTCGAAGGGTCCTACGGGACAGGTCCACAATTCTACACGTTATCGAGTTTCCTAACAAATATTTAAATTGTATTCTCATCCAAAACTGGCAATGTATGTGTCCTCCCTCCTTGTTCTTACAAACTGCCGTGTAAACACTGAGTTATGTTAATCAGGCGCAATGTTCGGTAATCTATTGCCGTCTGCAAAACGCTTTTGAACATTTCATGTAAGCCTAAAACCGGAGAACAAACACTTCACATCTGTCTTTATACCTGATCAGTAACCCAGATAAACATGAAAGGCAGGACGTCTGCGATTTACATAATATCCCCATTACTAGGCAAGTCTAGAATCTGCTGCCCGCAGCACGTACAATGTATGCAACCGTCATGCCAATGCACACTGATACCCAAAGCTCGTCAGGTTGGCAGAAGCAAGGTAATGTCTATAAATACCTACAAATATTTCTTATTCTCATAGACATCATGCAGCTTGAGGACGTGGGGGTGTTCAATCAGCTTCAGGATAGCGATTTCTCTTTCCACCTGCAAAAATAGAGGATTTCAGCAAAAAAGAAAAAAAATCAGTACAAATTAAAAGCATAGTTTAAAAAAAGTTAACATTTGGCTCGCTGGGATATTTCTCTACTTCTTTCTTATGTATCAATCGGTAAACGGATAAAAAAAAAATCGTAATAAGCAAAAAGAAAAAAAAAAAAAAAGAAAAATAATATACAGATTAAAATGCAGAAATACAACATATGGCAGCAATCAAAATCTCTATCTGGAATTCCATACGTTGTGCGTACGGAATATTTTGTATACACATTGTTGTATATTGTATTATAGGGCAGTCGATCACTAGAATACACTTGTGTCCACCAGACACCCTGAGCTCCTAGAAAAGAGGGACACAGGAATTGGGTCCTCAATAGGGTGAACTGCCATTAGTAAAGTGGCCCAGGGGCTTCTTCCACTTTGGACGTGTCTCTCTAGGGAAAAAAAAAACGCCGGTGCCCATCGTACCCCAAGATCCAGGCACCCCAGGAGCTAAGACCGGCCCTGGGTATGTTTCAACTGTATTTGTCCTGCCCGACACATCTTCTGGAAGGATGGTCAACGTTACATCATTCCCATGTAAATAGTACATTCGCAAGCGAGCCATTAACTTCCTTACAGATTCATGTTAATTCATGACTATTTATTTGCCGAGAATAGTGCCAAACTTAATAAGGCCAAGGGGGAATTGTTCTTAAAATAAGCACAATAACCTAAATGTGTTTTATCTCCTGCCGCCAGTCAGTCATTACAATACGCGATTCCGCAAAACACTGATATTTAGGATTAATAGCGACAGAACGGCATTTGTTATGTTATACAAACGAGAATCTCAGTCATACATCACTTTACAGCTAAGATAAACTGTCCCTGTAGACTTATTTTTATCAGACTAAGCCTATATGCATATAAATATTTGTCAACAGAGGTATTTTTACTAGTTAATGGAAGCCCTACCTGTTGGGTAGGGGACATATCATTTAGCGTTTTAAAGAAGAAACATGTTAAATATGGTGATGGGGCCCCACCGAAACATTTCTTCACATACACCCGACTGAGCGTAACCATTTATATATTATTTGCGGTGCTTTAGTTCCATCCTGAAGATAAGGAACTCCTACCAGCTGGATGACCATCTTGACCAGACCTGGCACTTTAAGGACAGCGGTCACCAATTTATGTATGTATGGCAACCACATATTATACTTTTATACTCTTGCAGTGTGTTGCTGCGTGTACAGCCGGCGGCCGGATTCACCAGATCTGCCAAAACAAGCAATGCTCTCAGCAACCAGACATTTGCCCAGATGGCCAGTCCAGGCCTAGTGGGAGTTATAATCAAATTGTGAGCCTATTTAGGTAAGCTGCTGATCTAAAGCAAGCTCTGTTTTAACTTGAGTCTGGGGAGCTGGCATTTTTGGGGGTAGTTTAACAACTCCTTTTTTAACAACCAGCATCACCCATGCTTAAAAAAATAATCATTCCTGGTCTTCTTGTTCACTTAAACCAAATATGTCACGAAAAAAGGACCTTGGCTATTTTGCTTGGACAATGTATTTACTGCATGCAAATTGGTGCATGAACTTCCGTCTCATTCCTCTCCTCCCCTGGCTGTCTCTACTAAAATCAGGAAGCATACTTAAGTACACTCCATGCACATGCACTGAAGTATTCATATGGAAGACAGACAGCTGCAGCAGCCAATCACATATATGCTTACTGAGCACTGCAGCTGTCTGCCGCTACTCCCATGCTAGCCTATGTGCGATTGGCTGCCCCTACTTCAATGGAAATGCTACAGAGGGGCTTGTTTACTAAACGGAGAGTTATCAGTAGAATTTGCAGGATAGTTGTGGTTTCAACTTTACTGCGCATTATAAAGAGCCGATCCCAGTCTCGGTGGCCCTGTATAATGTATAGTTTAATCAGTGAGAGTTCTTTAAGATTTCTCTTTACCCGCTGAATTATGCATTATGCAGGGGCAGATTAGTCCTTCCTGCTGGAGAAACTACAGTGAAGTGAGGGAGCTGAAACCACTCGTGACAATACTCCAGTTAGTGAATAAACCCCAAAGCTTCCTGCCCTCGGAAAATATAACAGGAGTAATGCCTGCGCCAATATGAATTCAGATGATCTCTCACTTATTAACGCTGCTAATTTACAACAAATTCTCTTTTGTACAATCGAGAATGTTGGTTTTGGCAGAATAATGTACCCAATGATTATTTACAGACATTAAATGGTTAAAATCACTCAAGTACTAATACTGATATTTTTCCTTTTAAGTACAGGAGGTTTGGCGTTTATAAACGGACTAGCCCCGAAGGGAAGGGATTTAAGCCAACGCTGAAACTGATGTGCCAGATGTCAAGTATGACCTTATAATCCAGAATTCATCTCTTCAATCTCCCAGCTGCTCACAATGCTTGCCTGCATCACCAGTGTGCAACTGGCTTGACTGGACACATTTTTTTTTCGATCTGATTTCTTTTGTATCTTCAGTTGCTATTCTCCGAAGCTTTAACGTTTTCCAGCCTCATCAGGGCCGGAGTTGCCATCTGGCATAACGGGCAAGTGCCTGGCGTGCTGCTGACCAACAACGCCGCGGCATATCCAGCCGTTAGCTGTTCTTATGTCATCAGACGGCAGGGCCTTCTAGTTCTAGATCTGTCCACCCAGATTTTCTGTTCGTGCAAGGTTATAAAAACTTATAACCTATACTAAGATTTGAAAGGCTGTATGCTGTATTCCTTCACTAATTGTATTCCTCACCCCGCAGTTTGGGGTGGAAGAACTTGATCGGCCACACGGAGCCCTGACCTCAACCCCATCCAACACCCTTAGGATGAACTGAAACGGAGATTGCAAGCCGGGCGTCTCGTCCAACATCAGCGTCTGACCTCACAAACGCTCTACTGGATAAACGGGCTAAAATTCCCATAGAAACACTCCCAACATCTTGTGGAAATCCTTCCCAGAAGAGTGGAAGCTGTCATAGCTGCAAAGGGGGGGGGGGCAATTACATATTCATATCTATGTATTTAGAGTGTGATGTCATAAAAGTTGGTGTCATGGTCAAGTGTCCCAATACTTTTGTCCATATAGTGTATCTGCCTCTACATCTATAGAATTCATAGTATAAAACACCTCTCTGAAGAAGGGACCTCTGAGGTCCCGAAAGCTTATATATATATAATGTTACATCTTTGTCTATGTTGCTTAAATAAAAGGTATCAACTTCAACTGAAGACTCCAAGACACACAGACACGTAACAGCCCCTTATGAGGAAGGACAGGGAGTTTAATAATCCCCATGCCTTCGGAAAAGGACACATTATAGCTATGAATGGTCTATTCTCTTTTTTATTGTATATAATCCGTTTTCTTTTTCAATCGAGGGCTGAAAACAGGACTGGTCTTGAGTTAGTGTCAAACTGAAAGAAACCTTGTAGACAGATATGTTGTTTTTTTTCTGACCGTCAATGTATTGTGTTCATTTATTTCCAATGGCGCCAGCACGGAACAGGGATAAAAAAAATAAAAACTCATACTTTTTATCACGCTTTGGCTGGCACAACGTACCAATCATTTCAAAAGGTGATTAGTCTTTAATTAACCTCGAAGATAACTCATCTGGAAAATTGGCTGCTTTGGTGAACATCCATGATTTGCTCATTTAGTAGGGCTTTGAACCCTGACTATAACTGTCAACACCTTTAAAGAGCCAATGGCCGGCTCGGTGAAGATAATGGGAGTTGTAGTCCCACAACAGCTGTATAGACAGCTGCATAATCCACTTATACACCACCGATATGGTGATATATTTTCTGAATTGTCTACATTTTGTTATTTTCATTGAGTCTCATTAAAAGACTTTATTGAAGAACCTCCTGTTTGTGACTTTTTTCCCCCATATTTGTCCTTGGCTATGTACAAACATAGAATTTGATGGCAGTTTAGACCTATTCCGTCCATCGAATCTGCTCGCTTTACCTGCTGTAAAGACTCAAGCCTAAACCAGCCCTTGGTCTCGTCTTCAATTCACGATAGCTATACGCCTATCCCATGCATGCTTAAATTCCTACGTATCCTAAACGGTATTTGGAATTTTTGTTATATTGTTATCAACCAAACCACAAAGGACAGAGGTTGGTTAATACACCCAAGGAGGCATTGGGCACATAACCTAAGTGCTGAGCTTCCCAGCTCTAGTAGACATACACTCGATGAACAGTACGTTGGTGATGAAGTCATTGGTCCACGTGTAGGGCCAGCTTCATGGTTTCTGGCAAGGTTAGTTTGTTTCTACAGCAGGAACGTACCCAAAAGCAGGCAGAAACTGATTATCCACCTTGGCCCCGGCTCTAGTTTCTCGCACCCAAGGCACACAGATATTTCTGGCAACACATACTGGTTACTAATGGCGGTACTGGAAACAAGAGCTCACTCACCTTCATTAATACAGACTCTGAGAGCTTTTCTCGGTTTACAATCTTTATCGCCACTTTCTGTCCTGTTATACAATGGACTCCAAGCTTAACCAGTCCTGTATCAGAAAAAAAAAATAGTTAATCACCCAAAAAAACTTTTTTGGTACAGATGATATAAACACTGGGACTCGATGTTCCTCCTGCCCATCTCCTGATGTCCCGGGACTTTTCGTCTATACACCCACCATTGTCCTTCCTATTAGCTGGTTTCCGAAACTAAACGCAACGCGCCCAGACATACTAACAAGATTACATTATATTTACACATGGATCAGAAGCCAATTCCATATCACTATTACAGTAGGAGGATAGAGAAAATTAACAATAATGCTAAAGATCATACGGGTACAGAAGGGCAAGAGGACCCGGTTCTCACAACTTAAGAATTTACTGGGCAAAAAAGGACATAAGCCAAAACCTTATTAAACTAAGCAAAATAATTGTGTAAACTTTTTCAGATCGTTTAGTAAAGTCTCTGTTGAGTACTCACTGACCTTATAAAAGAATAGGTTCTCTTAAACTTCACACTATTTGTTGTAAAGCTTTGGCTAAGCATCAAACCCCAAAAATGGTGATCCCCTGTGTATTCACAAAAATCTCTTCCATTGATTTCAGTTGACTGGCTGCTTAAGCAATCAGTGGCTTGAAAGTGGCGCCATGAAGAGGATAGTGTGTTACAGCTCTTGAGCTGCAGCTTCTACCAAAGGCCAGTAATGTAATGCTTAGTAAAGTACTTACATGGGGCTGCATGGGGCACTGGGCATTACAAGTTTTGTGCATTTAGTGTTGGACTGATGTATTGGAATTACAGTTGAATATCACAGGGAAAATTATTATAATAGAATACAGAAAATATTATTTCAGTGTGAATTATTTATTAGTGAATCTATTGGACTTCTAAGTTCTACTCCTTAGAAGCAGGGGACTTAACCACCAACTCACAATCCAAGAAGTGCATTCTTTTTCTAGCTTCCAATCACATCAGCTGCTCTAAAAAGGCACTTAGAAAGCACTCCAATCTTTGTTATTTTAGGGGTTTTTTTGTACTTCCAGCAGGATTCCCCCCTAGTTGTCATTATTATTTGCTCGTTACAATATTCAATGTGACCTAACAGCCACCTGTCACCTGTATACATGTATAGAATCCAATGCTCTGATCATCTGCGCTGTCTTTTGGATGCCTTATCTACAGCAGGTAAACTAGAATTCACTGAGGTTTCTCTACCGTTTGTCTTTTAGTAAATTGGAACAGGATTCAGGAGATGAACCCTTAGGTATTAAAACAAAAACTCTTTGAAGGCGCATAACAGAAAGACTCTGACTGAAGCGTTAACACAAAGGTCGCTTATGAAAGACGCAGCTAATTTTCTTTGGGGGATTTACCAACGAAAATTACCATTTTGCGATCTGTGAGAATATTAAACATCTCTATACACAGAGTATTTCATTTTATCATAAGACAACATGACAGATTAGCCAAAAGCAGACTTTTTATTTTTGATGTACCGATATTGCGAAAACGTCTTCCAGCCCCCTTGAAGCCCAAACAATCCTAAATTGTGGTCGTTGAGGGGACCTGAAATTAAAATCTTTTCTTGATGGATCTTACATCTTAATTTCTTATATGACTGTGTCTAGATATTGTTTTTAACCTTGATATCTTGTTGGCTCCAGCAGTTACATAGACCTAGGTCTACCCATGTCAACTGGAAGATGATCTTGCTGGGCTTCCATCTAACCATGGGCAAAAGCTCTATATGATAGAATTCTGCATAAGCTTCCACTACAAAAAATATATCTCTATTGACCTAAGAGCTCTTCTTTGGTCAATATTTTAGAGATACTTTTTAATTTTTTGTAGTTGAATAAAATAATAAAATATTGACCTAAGAATTTACGGATGGTCTTCTTTGGTCAGCCCGACTCCCTCATTATGTCCTCAATTCCCTCAGCTGACCTACACTATACCCGCACCGAATGTTTTTGGGAGTAGGTAGGCTGACCAACTGAAGGTCTTCGGGTCACAGTCCATCCAGTTCTAAGATGCCAGAGAAATAATATTTATAATATAATATAATAAGAGCATCTGTGGATCTAACGATCCAGAAAATTTGTCTTCATGAGCCAACTGCAGAGATCACCTGGCAAGCATGTTTGTAACCATATTATAGTAATAAAGTAAAGTAACATAGTAATAAGTACTACAGACCTCATATCATTGGTGACTTAATGTTAAGAAAGGAATATGAGAAGAAATACAATATACTGAAATTATGCATAAACATGATGGTTACTGAGCGCGGGTCCTTGAACCAATGTGTTAGCATTATGGTTTAATATTACTGGGTAAGTTATTGCCACAAAATACTGAAAATCTGTCACGCTACCGACAGGGAGATCCTCCGGTTCCCCCGGCCCGCAACGGCAGCCGGCGCGAGGTAGGGGGAGACCCCCCGCTTCGGTCCGGCAGCCGCAGCTGCCGCAAAGAAGAGGGAGACCCCCCGCTTCAGCACGGCAACCACAGCCGCAGCCACCGCGCAGAAGGGGGAGACCCCCCGCTTCTGCACACCAGACGCAGCCGCCGCGAAGAAGGGGGAGACCCCCGCTTCTGCACAGCAGACGCAGCCGCCGCGAGGAAGGGGGAGACCGCTGCAACTTGAAGGAGGACTTACCTCATCCACGCCGGGTTCCCAGCAGCTTCAGCCGGAGTACAGGTCCGGCGCTGGTGTCCGGACACGTTCTTCTTCACGCCACCTAGTGGCGCCGGCAGATACTACATCGACCTATATTGGGAGATTACGTGAACGCCACACACAAGATGGTCGCGCAGGAAGTGACGTATCGGCAGTTTGAAAAGTTGGCGGGAAATCCCTAATTAGTGCCCTAACTCCCGGGCCTATTTAAGAGACGATCTAACACTCAGACTTTGCCTTCTGATGGTCATGCCTATCTCGGTAGTGCCTTCCCAGTACGCGTTCCTGTTGTTTCCTGTTATTTGACCTTGGCTTATTCCACGACTATCCTGCTCTCCGGTATCCTGACCTCGGCTATTCCTACGACGATCCTGCTCTCCGGTATCCTGACCTCGGCTATTCCTACGACGATCCTGCTCTCCGGTATCCTGACCTCTGCTCTCTGGACCATCCTTTGCCAGTCCTACCTGACTTCGGTGTCTCCTCTGTACGCTGTGTCGTGACAAAATCTAATTATTTTGCAAATTAAATTTTTAGTTAATCTATTGCACCAACCAAAAACGGAGACTTTGGGAAGAACAATCAGCTATTTATTATATAGACAGCATGACGTTAAACCAAGCAGGCTCATTTATTAAAATGTCTTACATTTTGCTTTCCCAAGGACATTTTAAGAATAAGTAAGAACATCAAAGGAGGAAGACAAGGAACAAAACCAGAAAGAGAAGAGGGAAGCCTGGAAATTGGCAACACGTAAACTGGCATCGCTGCAAAACAATCCCATTCCCAACGGGGTAATCATTCACTCGCCGAAAAGAACACTGAGCCTGCGTGTAGGAAGCAGTCATGACCTTGAGGATTCCAGTTTCTTATGTGCGCATTTGGCTATAGCAGAGTGATACCAGATCTACAGCCTCCATCGAGAAAGGGACAGGTTCTAAGAGACCGTACCTGGACAAGAAACGAAATCATGACGCTAAGCCTGTCCGACGTTCCTCGTGCCGGACATTTGGGACGCAAAGGACAGAGATAATGAGACACGATACCGCTTTACAGGATGCTCTACGGACATGGAATCTCCGAGAGATCACAGAGGAGGCATTCCCTGAGCCTGGTGTATTAAACTGTGAAAATAATCATATTTCTAATTTAATTACAAACACCTAATATAATCTGCATTGTTGTATAAATATCATTGGAAGTCTTTATTGATATAATGATATTAGTGGAAGAATGTCTCATGTAGAGCTTAAGAATGTGAATAAACATAGTTTAAAGCGGATGCATATAAATCAGTGTGTAGATATACAGTCGAGCCCTCGGATGCCGATGTTTTTTTTTTTGGTTCTCTTTTTAAATTGTGGAGAGATTAAATTCAGCCAATAGGAGAGCAGGAAATCACCAAACCGGAATTTGTAGGAAGCACAAATACAATGGGGCCGATCCACGCCGCTTGTGTTTCTGTTGCTTTTACGTCCCATCCCATAGCCAATAAGAAGCAGAGTGGGATTAATGGCTACATTAAATGATAACCCCCAGCACACAGTGGATGGGAGCATTCCCCCTTTTCAGGTTTCCCTCTTAACTCCAGGGCCTGACTGGCGATGGCGGGGTAGCCCTGGCACTTTATGACTCTGGCCGCACGCTGTGTCGCCCGATCTGCTGCTAGAATAGCATATTTGGCGAGTACGTGGCTTTGTCAGCCAGCGGTCCTCCGGGCATTTGCCGGTGTGCCAGATGGCCACTCTGGGCCTGCAAAACATACAGCATGGTGTACGTAGTATAACAGCTACCTAGACTCTGAAAAGTGTCACGGGAGAATAAATGAGCCTAGTATAAGCTCTGTTTAGTAGATAATGAACACTCACAAGCAGGACACTAACACAATTTAAGCTCCGTGTAAGCTCCGGGTTATTTTAACTGATGATGTCACTAAGACTAAACACATCTCGTAGCACGTGATATACTTACCGTCACCCAGCTCCAGCTCGACATACGTCATGGGGGGGAATTAACAAGACCCCCTCATGCACGTGCGCCAAGCACTTTAAAGCACTTTAATATGCCTTGATTATTTAATGGACTGCCCTGGACCCTGGCGTTTCTCATTATTGGAAAGTGCTGAGCGTGTGACTGCTAGAGGTAGACTATGGGTTAATCACCTGCATTGCAATTTGCAAGACGTTCACATTCTCTATGCAGACAAAACCAATTCAGCTCATTATAATGTAATTAGCAGATAGAACATAGCTGAGGGTGTTGTATATAAACAGCGTATACATAATGCATTCCGATAGACCTGATATTATTCATGCGGCAGGTAACATGGGGCTCTCTAACTGCATTTCCCAAAGGGCTCAACAGATCCGGCTGTGACGATACACAGCTTTCCACAGATGGTATCAGTCAAAATGAATGAGGGAGCGTTTGCAACACCTGTGGGAAAGCAGGGATATTCCTAAATGAATATTAATTAATAATAAATGTTAAAAGGAAAACAGTGATTTGCAAGTATTTTCATTATTTGGATAATTGGTCAGCGGGGGAGATGCCTTAAGAGTATGAATAAGGAAAATTTGCAATTACGATGTAACAGTGTGTCTAAAACTAAATGATCTAACTTTATACGTGTCAGGGATGAGATAGCCCTGGCTCTATAGGCAAGTGACCACCCGATGACCATACCTAGGAACTCTCTGGCTCCAGCTACCCGGAGTCCACCCTTGCTGGATGCGGGGAGGAGGTCTCTTTGGCTTTGGTGGGCGGACCCAATGATGTCGCTGGACACACGCCATTTTTGGGGGGAAGTGAGGCGTGTCGCAACACCGCTTCTGGGACCTGGAGTTTCGTCGCAGTGACCTGGAGAAGTGGGCTTCAACTGGAGTCTTGGGGCAAAACCCGGAGACTTCATATGTAACCTAATGAAGTGCAGCCGATGGCTGGATAGGCGCGGCTGCACGCTATATTTTTGTACTCACATAGTGCCAGCACTGAAGTGGCAGATTTGGTGAGTGTGTGGCTCCGTTGGACAGTGGCCCATCGGGCATTTGCCTGGTTTGCCAGATGGCCAGTCCAGGCCTGCCTAGATTAATATAAATATATTTTCCCCTGAGTTCCCCGGGCCAAACCTGGAGAGTTCCCAGGCATGGCCATAAGGCAGGGTCCTCAATTTCTGTTACATAGTACATGAGGTTGAAAAAAGACCTAAGTCCATCAAGTTCTACCCTTCTACCTAACCTTCCTACTCATGATCCAAAAGAAGACAAAAAACCCTAATTAAGTTACTTCAAATTCTGCCATCAGGAAGAAAAATTCCTTCTCAACTCCAAAAGGCAATCGGATTTCTCCTTGAATCAAGAAGCTCTAAAATATTAATTCTATTTAAATCCCTGTATGTAATGCTCTTCTAAAAAATATCCAGACCCCTTTTGAAGGCATCTAATGTATTGGATAACACCACCTCCCTTGGCAGTGAATTCCATACCTTTATTGTCCTCACTGTAAAGAATCCCTTCCTTTGTCGTCTATGAAATCTCCGCTCTTCCAGTCTCAGAGGGTGACCTCTTGTTCTTTGTACATTTCTGTTAATGGACAGGTCACTGAAGAGCTCTTTATATTGGCCCTGCATATATTTATATAATGTTATCATATCCCCTCTTAGACGATGTTTGTCAAGTGTATATAATTTTAACTTTTTTACTCTCTCTTCTTAACTAGTATCTCCCAATCCCCTTATTAATTTTGTAGCCTTCCTTTGCACTTTTGCTAGTTCCATAATGTCCTTTTTAATTGTACCGTATATTCAAAGTGAGATCTCACCATTGACCTATAAAGAAGCAAGATAATATCCTCCTCCCGTGAATCAATACCTCGTTTTGTATGTGCTGCAAAATACGTGCGCCATAAGTGTTAATAATAGTTCACATATAGGTATGTAACATATGATGACAACATACCTCTTTCTACATCACAAATCTACATGCCTACCCCAAGGCTAATATGTTGAATACTAGCATACCTGGGAACTTCCAGGCTCTGGCTCCCCGGAGCACTGACTCTTCAGGTAATGTGGGTGCGTAGGGGCCAACATCATCGGTGGGCAGAACAGATGCTATTTGTGGGTTATCCCCAACCACTTAATATTTCTATGGGTATGGAAAATGGTCATGGCTGGGAGGTGGGTATAGATATTGGGTGTATGTATGGCTCCCAACAATGAAGAATTTTAAAGCCGACTGTACATACTTTTGCTATACTGTATGAAGTAACTGTAGGAGTCGATACTGAATAAAGGAATTTCTATTACTTCAGGAACAATGCTCTTACTGAATTATTGATGATTTTGTGAATCAATGTGTCTCTGACATCTTAAACATACCATATTCCAATTCAGCCATCCCTTTTCTGAAACTGAATGGAAACAGGTCAAATTTTAACAATGGTTTAACTCTACTGTGTCAAAACAGTATTTTCATTCAAGAGGTTAAGCGCACTGATTTTTTATTTTACAATTTTTTGTGGATGTTATTTTTTCAGTAGAAGAGGCAAACATTTATCGGTGGATTTCATGACACGTTTCGGCCATACCTTGTAAGAGGTTATATGTATACCTGGGAACTCTCCAGGTTTCACCTGGAGTCTATGGGTGGGGTGCTTCTTCTCCAAGTCACTTTGTCTCCAGGTTGTGGGAGCGGAGTTTAGGAACACACACTCCCCGCCCTTTTCTGCTCCCACTCCCATACAGCCCTGCCCTTTTAGACTGTAATCCCCACCCCCTCACATGGCTGACCCCTCCCCTTTATAAGCCACCTCCCCTCATGAGGAAGGACTCTGGATAGCCTAAGCCGGGAAGTTCCTTGGCATGTCTATATGTTCCTCGTGCAGCAGCTCTCCCTTTGGTGTGCAATGGCCTGCTGGATACACGCAGCAAGAGTGTAAGAACATGGCGACAAAGCCACTGGCCTTAAAGAGCCAAGGCTGATTTGAATTCCTAGTCTGGCTCTGCAACCACAGGTATGCATCACACCATACACCACCATACATCCAAAAGAGATAGAGATACTAATATTACAGATCTAAACCTTTTCTTATTTTTATTTTTTTTATTTTAGGTTATATGTTGCAATTTTTTAAAGATCATGACAGTGGTTGTATTATTTCGATATAATGACTGATGTAACCCTTTCATTTCCAGATGGGCTAGCAGCGCATTGAAAATACCATCTGTAACCCGAGTAGAGGCTCATGGTCTTGAGGTAGGGAAGCACTGAGTGTCAGAGGAATGTGCATCTCCTTGCAAGTTAATGTATTAAATCTGAGAGAAACGCTCAGTTGGAGGGCATGATTTCCATTTTATACTTGGAAAAGTTAGATTTATCAGTTGCGGGAACGTGGAGGATGATGTCGCATTGAATGTTTCTTTAATAGGACTGCTCCGTAACCTCCACATAACACAGCATGTGTCTGAAAACATTATCTTGTTAAATTGTATCTGTTTGCGTTATGAGCAGAGCCAGCGAGATATGGTCAGGGATAACCTAAGGCTGTATTTCTGAAAGCGTATCATGCCATCATCATTTATTAAGAACGTGCATGTAAGGGTTAAGTTTTCACTACATAAGAGTGAAGATCGATGGCGAGGAAGAGGACGAAGAACCTTGTCGTCCTGAAACTGATTCATTCCCAGTAGATGCTCCAACCGTCAAACTTATACAGGCAGAGCCTTTAAAGGAGCTGTTCCACTTAATCAAAATATAACTGCACTAGTAATAATAATATAGCGTGTTAAGCAGATAATCTTTTTTTTGAAGGTTTAATAACATAGAACAGAAATGTTTAAGACGCTTGGAAATAACCAATCCATGTCTGCTTTTGTGTCACATGACAATTAAGAATTATCTGCCAAAATTATGAATTATACAAAAATTCACTTGTTTAAAGAATTATCTTGTCACATTTAGTTCTAAAAATGTGTTAAATTCAGCAGAGAAGGTGGAACAGAACCTTTAACTCTGTATTATGCAAATATGCTGGCATGTTTAGCTAAGGACACATGAGTGGAAAGCATCACCTGTAGGAGGGACTCAAAAGGCAGTTCCCAAGTATAAAAATGCCAAAGCCAAGATGGTAGACACATCATTACGGTAAGATTTCACTTAGATAGATTTATAATTCTTCGCTAAACCCCATGCTTAAAAAGACAATAACCCCATTGGATATTTGCTAGGTGCTAGGTTTCTTTGGACACTAAACTCAGTAGGGTAACTCTGTACCTGGGACTTTGCAAAGATCAGTATAAGACACATCAATAACCAACCTTGCAGCACAAATTAGGCTGAAATCACCTAAAACGTAGGTCCAGCTTGGTTACCAAATCATAAAGTGATCCATCAAAGCAACCAAAGAGTAAAGAGATTTAGAAACAAATTACGAAGTAACAGTAGTATGTAATGGAAAGACAGTTCCAGATTTTAAAGGTGCTAATTATGTTTCTTAACATATTGCAATCCATTGTGACACTTGACAGATGCATCATGTCATATCTATCAGGTCACTGTCCCAAGCTTCACAGCTAGAAGAAGGAAACATAGCAGGCATGTCAATCTGGAACCAGAAACGATCTGGAGAGATTAGGTCTGTGTATGAGATGGAAGTCAGAATTCATATATCAACCAAGCTAGGTCCTGTTGAAATATCCAAAGAAACTTCTATAGTAGACATGATATACGTGCTTCTACTGACTAAAGGGAGAACACAGTGAATATGTATTGTCTATCTTCCAAAAATTCTAACTTCAAAATCAGCACTCTAATGTGCCTTTATTAAACATTTTGCGACCGAAACACTGAATTTATCGTGGATTCTGGAAGATCGTGGATATAGAGAAATATGTAGGTTGGTCATGTATCAAATAATTTCTTCATGTGACATGTATGGGATGTGAGAGTCTTTTGTATGTGTGAGAGGGTTATTCATATAGAGCAATTCAAGTTCAGAGACCTACATGAGACCTACAAGTGACCCTACATCATTTTCTGTGTTGGTCCAATAAATGATATCACCTTTGACCAAAGACTCCATCTTTTGAACGTAGCAACCAAGAGAATATGTATGCAACTGGGTGATTCAATATGCTACTATGGTGATCAGGCCACTTTTTCTACCAGAATTGCTTTTTATAGGGAACCCTTGTGGCTTTTGAGTCTAGTGTGTATACAACATGTACAGTAAGGGTTGTAAACTTTCTGCAGAAGATTAGTACAGCCTCACCCTCCAGAATTTTTGTAGACCTACCAAAAAAACACAGCGTGCTTTACCTTTGAAACTTGCTTTGAAACTCTTATTGTCCTACAAAATAGTTTAAGCGTACTGTTGCCCCAGTTAGAAGGAGAACTGTATTGTTGTCCAACTATTTAAGTATCAAGGACACTGATATATTTAATTAAGACTATCATGTTAAAGTATTTATTGTGATCACATCTATTGAAGAAACAGAGAACTCTCAAAGCATTAGTTGGACTTCAACAGAAAATTTACAGAAATGTTTCACAAAGCAACGTAGCCTGTGTTGATAATCAACGACTCTGTTCTATGTTTCCCGTTTCTGGTGAAAGCTTAAATGTCCCCAGAATTAATTCTGCATTCATGATTTTAGCTCATTCATAATTTTTGCCATGAACACTTTATTGTCATGTGACACAAAGGCAGCCAGTGATAGGGTATTTCCATGGGCCGGGGGGCAGGGGGGCAATTGCCCCCCAGGCCCCCCAAAATCTAATCTAAACGTCCGCTGGGTGCTGATGCCGCCGGCCGGCGCTACTTTAATACTTTTTTTAAAATTTAATATGGCAAGCCGGATCGGCTATTAAATGAAAAAAAAAAATAGTATTAAAGCAGCGCCGGCCGGCGGCATCAGCACCCAGCGGCCGTATGCGATGGCCGCCAAGTGATGGGAGCAGCGTGAGGGGTGAAAGCTCCGCCCCCTCGCACTCACCTTTCACCCCTCACGCTGCTCCCATCACTATGCGGCCATCAGATTGTTGGAAATCGAATCTAAACGGCCGCTGGGTGCGGATGCTGCCGGCCGGCGCTACTTTAATACTTTATTTATTTATTTTTAATATGGCAAGCCGATCCGGCATATTAAATAAATAAAAAAAAGGATTAAAGTAGTTCCAGCCGGTGGCATCAGCACCCAGTGGCCGTTTAGATCAGTTTTCCAGCAGTCTGATGGCCGCATAGTGATGGGAGCAGCGTGAGGGGTGAAAGGTGAGTGCGAGGGGGCGGAGCCACTTCACTTGACTTGCCCCCCCAGGCCTTAGGCTGCCAGCCCTCCCCTGGGTATTGCCATAGAACCTGAAAATGTCTATAAAAAAAATTAATTAATGGGTCTGCTTATGTTTATTTGCTTAGCATACTAGAGAGAGAAACTAGTTATTTTTCCAAGTGGGGCAGACCCCTTAATTGCTAGAAACAAGTTTAGTGTTATTGAGAATAACATTTCATTTGACTTAGAGGAACAATATAAAGGCAAAAGCATACGGGTCATAGTTTGTTATCCCACCTATGGATAAGGGGGATCTTTATCAAACTCTATACTCCGAAACAGTAAAATGTGAAGAATTTTGTATGAAAGGAAGCCCAATAACTGTATATTCTGCCCTGGATTTTCCATGCTGCTCCAGGAGACGTATTTGGCTAACAGCGGCCATCGTTCACGATACGTTCTGCATGCTTCCACAATATTTGACAAGTCTTGTATCAGGAAGATTCTCAATTATGGGGCAACACAACTGTGTAATTTGTCACTGTCTGAACGTAACATATTCTAGCAGAAAACAAATAAACATCCTTCCTTTAATACCGGGCTGATCATGCAATCCATTTTGCCCCCTAGGAATAAGATCGGTGCTTGTTGGCGGATACCATTTATTTCCTGCAAAGAATATATATGTCCATTAATACTGTGCAGGACGCAATATTTAATGCAACGTGCCAGTGAGTTTGTTGCGCTTTCCTTAAAAGACCAACATAGAAATGCGCTAAAAACACACATATATTCTAAATGGAAAAGCTGCTCTTTTGCACCATGTGCCCATTTTATTATTTAAAGATTTCTAAACATATATGTGTATATTGCACCGTTTGCCTCCTTTTTTATAGTTGAATTGTTACTTTTTTTTTTAAAACAACATTTTTCTTTATTTTAAGCACCTGCAAATTGACTTGGCCTCTGCACAAAATTGTAATAAATACCCAGGGCCAGATTAAGATATTTGGGACCCTGGAACAGTTAGACAAAAAACCTCCCCCCTGTTACCCCCCCCCCCCGCCACTTGGTACTTACCACATCCCACGAGCGCCTCCCAGACATCTCTCGTGGCCAGAAGCTCCCTCGCTGCTCTGCGCGCCCGGAAATGACATCACTTCCTGTCGCACAGTGTCAGTGAGGGGGCATCGTTGCAAGAGCTGGGTTTAAGAAGAGCACATGGCGGGACCCAATCAGCTAATTTAAAAATCTAGTGGGGAAAAGGCAGATTTTTTGTTTTTTAATGTCCATCATATTCTTTTTGTTGTGCCGCTGGTTTATTAGACTGTTTATGGTTACTATCAATGTCGCCTATAGATCTAATATCACACAGCATTCCGGGCGCAGAATAATTAATATGTCGTAATGGTGAATGCGGGTACTTGAGGCATCATTAATTGGGTTTATAATGCATATAAATAATATGTATAGCGCTAGGGCTATAGCAACTGTTAGTCATTTAGGGTAAGGAAACTAAACATTTAGCTATGGGGACTGATCAGTATGGACATTAGAGATAATGCGAGAATGTTGTACTTTCCTGGGAGGGTGCTAGATAAATGGTAAGATAAGAGTCTCTCGATTGCAGTGGGGAGGCTGGAGAGCGCAAATAATCCTCCCATTTAAGTAATATAAACATTAAAGTGTGAACCCCTATTAACTGACCCCCACCGGACTGCATCCGTGCAGCTGCTTAATAAAATGCTCTCCTAAAAGTGCCTGTTCCGCCCACTCCTATCAAGGTTTCCATGGAAACTGAAAAGCAAAAAATAGCTCTTCTTATGCCTGATATTCTGTACATGTTCACGACAATCCAGCCTTTCCTTGGAAAGAGGAGAGAAGTGGGGACAGGAGGGGGGGAAAGGCAGCGAAGAAATAAGAGCGGTATGAAACGCGGGAGTCAGCACCATCATATGTAACGAGGGCAATGCATTGAAGAATACGGATAGGGGTGAGGCTCGGCAAGGCGAGGTTGTCCTTTTGGCTGAGCGTCCTGGGAGTTGTACAACAGGGTCGAAAATGCTGCTCCATGTAAGATTTTCAGCTGGGTCCCACCAGGTTCCTTTAAGTACCAGACGGTCAAGGGTTGTAGGTATCAGGCGTATGGGCCATCACTGAGCAATCGAAGAGTTAAGTCTGCCCAACACCGAAAGATGGAACAACATGAAGTGACCTGGTATCTTTAATTTTAGAAAATCTTGCCATTAAAGTAGAAATTCAATGGGAAAAATATTATTCTCCTTGAGCATAATGTACAGTGATGTAGGTTATCGTCAAAAAATATTTCCTTTTGTTCAGATAAACTTTCTTTACCCGCGGACCCACGGAGGCCGCCATTGTTGTCAGTCATGTGATATTTTGGGTGTCTTTCCCTGCTCAAACACCACACTGACCTAATGCTTTATGGCAATGCTAATGAAGTCCGTTTCTGCAAAGATTTTCATTGGTGACTGCAATAAAGTCATTCTATTGTTTCCCACAGGCAGTATGAGAAGGCGTTGGGGGGTTTGTCAAGTAGATCACAGATAACAGAGCGATAACTCATACAAATGATTAATATGAAGCTTCCCGAAAACATTATATTATAGAAAAACTATTAAAAAGAAAAAAGGCAGTTCCTCTTTAGGAATTCTTCATTATAAAAAAAGTCATTTTGCTTTTTGGAGAGAGAAGAACAGGCTCCCAACTAATCCAGAAAACCACTTTTAAAACTACTTCACCGATAAACTGCACACCTAACAGAAAACCCAGAACCGGACGAGACATTATTAGAGAATAAATTATTATTGGTAAAATAAAAAATATTAAAAAAAAGGAATCAGGCAATTAAATAATATGTTTAATCAACAGTACAGTGGGCAATACAAAATATGGGTAGTAGCCAAACGAAGAATGAAAAATAAATTTATAAAATAATGGGAAGCCAGAGATATGGAGACGGGAAATGAGGTGTACAATGCAGAAAAATTCCAGTAGTCAGCAAAGTAAAATACATCGGGTAGGAATATGCGGCTTCCTGTAACTGATATCTGTAACTCTTTCTATGCTTTAGATACATTGTCACAAAACAAATAAATTTGGAGCCAAATGATCTTAGCCAAATAATATATTTTTAAAGTTAAAAATCTAAGTTTTTTTTCAACCCCCCCCCCCTTTTTTTTTTTTTAAACGAGGATATACATATGCCCCCATCCCAGTGCTGGTCGTGATTCACCCCAAACATGTTTTGGGGTGCTACACCAGGAACAACGTATCTGCAAAGAGTTAACGGCTAAAGATTCGAGAGAAGCAGCATTAGGGATTTAATGAAAGACCTTTTGGACTTGTTTTCACGTATCTAGATATCAAATTCCGACACGGTAACCAAAATCTCCAGTTCGGAATGTTAGCTACGCTGCTTTGGGACAAAAAAAGGTTATGAACTCAATTTATTTCCTGTACACCTGACTGGCCAGACATCTTGTGCGGCCCCCCTAGGGTTTTCCTGGTCATTTTCCATAGAATCAATGCACACGTCTCATGCAGCATCCTCATTAATAAACACATGCAGGGCTATTAATGCACCAAAAAAGGAGGTCTTTTCTACTGCCCCTAAGAAGCGAAGGTATAATATCTTAATTAGATCCTTACGTAATTTAAAACTAGACATTTGCCTTCATGAGATGTTGAAAGGAAGACACCGAAGAAAATGGGCTTAGTGTGTTACTAAATCTAATTAACTCCACCGCTCTTAGCGATTTGCTCATTCATGTAACATATCAATACCGTTTTCACTGGAAAGCTAAGCCGCACCATATAATCTGTAGTGAGTACAGAGCAGGGTTTGATAAATTTATGTTGAATTAAGAAGCCAATCGGTTTCTTTTTGGTAGGCGCTAAGGGAAAAAATGAGAGCCGTGTACTTTCAAGATAAAATAGTTTTACAAATCGGCGCCACCAGTGGGGGTTGAGGAAAAACACCCCCAACGTCTCATATGTACTAACCTTAGGATGCCAAAGAAATCTTCATTAAGGGAAGGCTGGGACATTCTAGCCCAGGGCAGGTAACATACAGACTCACACACTCACTCTAACACAGACTCAAAGAAGTATCTTGGCTAGGCGCTGCCCTAGGCCTGACCCTGACCAGCACTCCAGCCGACCCCTACCATTTACCTCTGTGGGCGCTTTCTGCTATGCAATGTCATATTGTGGCAGAGTGAATGGGCGACATGGAGGAAGGTCAATGTGGAGACTGTGCCAGTCTCTGAGATCTGTCATCTCCCCAACCCAACCAAAGATAAGTGGCATGCCAGGGAGCCTGAAAACCCAATACAGCAATCAGGCACCCAGTTATACCTAGTCAGCCTAGGCAAGAATACACCACTACACACACTCACATTAACACAAACAGTTACACATACATGCTCACATTAACACATGCACTAACGCACATATACATACTAACCTCTAACACACAAACTTACATTAAAGCATCCTCACCCCATCATACCCCATTCTATCAATCACATATCACGCTATTACTGCCAAGTCACGTTACCTGATCCCCACCTCTGTGAATAGGTCAAGATGGGCCTCCTGCCTCCGAGTCCAGCCCACCCCAATGGAGGGATTTTAGGAAATAAGATATGCCGCCTGTCCCTGAAATATAAATCTAACTTAAAAGTTGAGCAGTAAATACAATTAGTGATAATAAAAGTGATAGCTTATAGTCTGGATTCAATAATGGTTGTAGTTCCAATTTAGCTTAAAAGTAGAATTTCCTCTTAAATATACTGAGCACCGTCCTCTCTCCAATATAGATGATTTTGTTTTGCACAAAATAGGTAATTTTTCTAACTAAAAACATGAAACATTATATGATATCTCCCTTTCACAAAACTCACAGGGGTGTATTCGCAAAAGCGGGAGTTAGAAGGAGATTCGTGGTTTCAACCCACAAACGTACCTATACCTTACGATGGCTTCTGCTGCAAGAGTTTGTTGCCCCTGTACAATGCAGAAAATTCACCTTACAGAATGAACTATGCATTATACAGGGTACTTCATCCCTTCTTGCCTGAGAACCTTGCCAGGTATGGCCGCTCAGTAATTCAGTAGGAACTGTCTTTCAATAGTGGAACATGGCCAACTGACCCCAGTGCTGGTAATAAATTGTCAACCTTCCTTACCACATACACAAATTACCATATCTGAGACTGCAAGACCACCCTTATTCTGCTTCCCATAGCTAATGGCAAAACCAAGGGTCCCTCCCAAAGACCGTCATACAGCCACCGGCACACAATATTTCATTGTAAAGAGGATAGAGGTTGTGGTTCGAATCATAATCTATTTCTAACCTTTAAGGTCTGCAGGTGAGTGAATGTCCATTTTTGTCACCCTTACCCATGAATATCGTTATCTCTGAAGCTCCATACGTTATCAATAGTGTTGTGGATACAGAGACATACACCAGACAATCATTATGAAATAATCTATTATCTTGACTCTGCCAGCAGTCAGAGATTAAAAATTGTTTGAACAGAATAACAGCATTTGAGTGGTACCGCCGCATCGCCAGCGTTACTAAAATTGAATTACAACTCAAAAAGTCACGTAAAGAACAAACAATCCTATTACAAATGGTCTGTGTTTTTGGGCGGCAGTAACTAAAGAAGTCTGAACTCCCTTGATTCCTGAGCTGAATTATTTAAACAAGCAAAATGTCAGGTGAATCAAGTTTGCCTAAATCACTTTACATTTCATTTACAGAGATCTAGCAAATTCCACTATTAAAAAGGATAAAAAATTACCAATAACATTGACATCGAGAATATACAAATTTAACAATTCTATCAAGATCCCATTAAGACATACTGGTAAAGGAGAAGAAGGCCCCGCTCTTATGAGCATTTATGAGTATAACAACAGCATTTTGGATAGCCTGCAGATGAGGGAGTCAAGACAGAGAAATGCCAACAAGAAGCGTGTTGCAATAGTCCAGGCTGGAAATGATAAGGGAATGAGCCAGGGTTTTTGTGGCTTCTTGGGTGAGGGATGGGCGAGAGATGATTTTTAAAAAAGGATTCAGTAATCTGTACCTCCCATCGGTGTCAGCCACTAAAAGGCTAGACACACAGATCGCTGCTTTGGTTATACAGGCATGATCCGTAGTATCTAATCAAAGCACAAACATGATTCCGTACTCTTAACAGGCTGTGACTTAAAGGTTGGTCTTCCCTGAGGATAAGGTTGTATGAATCACCACTGAGGCTTCATCAGCGTTGAACATTTTTTAAAGACAAACTATTTGAATTATGTTATCTTGGACCAAAACCCAAAAAACCTAGTAATGAGCTAACCCTAAAATATTTTGATTAACAATACAGTTTTTAGTATAATTATTTTTATGTAGCATAATTACTTGAGGTTTGGCACAAACACCATCAGGAACATACTACCTCTCCATGTAGCCAACAGGCAATTGCTACAGGCATCTAGAGCTATTTTTTATGGTACCAGTCGCTTAATTTTGGTTTAATATTCAACATTTTGAGAGCCTTGGGTTCTTTGCCTGGTCACTCATATACTACGTATAATCATTCTGGTGAATGTGGAGGATGATGTACCCCACACCACCCTCGCCTTCTACATCATTCTTTTTCAATTCCAAAGCTATTTCATTCAAGAATTAATACAATCTTAACACCGTAATACGGATATAATATTTAAGGATGCCCCACTCTTAAACTTATTCAATTATTCTTGAAAGCCATCTTTCAAGTCAAGTATGTTGCTACTTCACTGCATTAGTGTGTTCTACGTGATGGAAGGTCAGCTTTTTGTGTTGAGAACATTATCGCCTCTTTAATTTTATATTTTTTTAAGTAGGTCTTAGCATCACAGAAAATTCTTCAATACTTCATATATGATATGTATCATTTGTGGTTTATTCATAAGATGGCACCAAAAATATCTGCATAGGGAGATTTTAATTACGCTTCTGTGACACGTGATGCTTATCAAGAATTACATTAGGATACACGGCATGTCTGTTTTTTAATAATGTTATGCAGAACCATATTTAAGAATCGCATACTCTAATGCATTGAATGATAAAGCACAGAAGCACAATTGAGGTGTCAGACAAGAATGGGAAAAGGCAGAAGCAATGAGACGTGTCTTTGTTTTTTCTAGATGTAACTAGAAGAGGCATACGATCACTTGTGCATAGTGTAGTATCCATCAGTATTACTACAGAACTCCTGCCTGCAAAAATCCATATATGTGATATCCATACCTGGGAACTTCCCAAGTTAAGTTATCTAGAGCTCTCCTTCTTCAGGGCGAGTGGCTTTGTGAGTGACAGGGCTGGCCGTATATGAAGGTGAGGCTAGCCGGATGCGTGGCAGAGATAGCCGCACGTAAGCCCCAGGCAGCCTTAAGTGGGAAGGGAGTGGCAACCAAACATGATTCCTCTACCTGGAGAAAGAGGAAACAAGATGACCCAAGGAAGCTCTGGGTCAAACTTGGAGAGTTCTCAGGTATGGTAATATCATGACCTTGTTGACAAAATCCCAGAGTTGGTTGTCCTAGCTTCCTTTCTCCTGTGGATTTGGCAGGGTGAAGTTTGGACTACTCTTCTAACTGAACACATAGTTACAAAAGTATCAAAAAATCAACTGATAAACTGTGGTATGTTGCTTGCTTCTCATAAGGCATCCAGCCAAGACAAGCGCTAACAGTAGAAGATTGCATAAACCATTCCATCTGATACATAAACCAGAACGAGGTATACTAGAACATTAATAATCTAATATAGCACAACGCACAATTTTAGGAGAATACAAACATACCTACAATCACATAAGGCCCATGGGCCACAGCTTGGGCAATAAATTGCCCAACCATGCAAATTTAAGTGTCTCAAGCAGCATTGTGTTTTGCTTGTGCATGTTAAACGCGGTACCGTTTATATCATGAGAAAAATCGTAAAATCCGACCGTATCAAATCAAGTTAGCCGAGGCTGTTTAATTGCCGTATCAACTTCAAAGCTCAACCAATTAGTAAGAATCCATTTCGAAAAAGACCAAAGAACTTCATGCATATAATCCCTGAGCAAACTAATATTCTCTAGTTACGTCTGGGCTTTTTACAAGGTTTTACAGGCAAAGAATTAAGAACAATGAAGAGGAAATTAGTTCTTGGATTAAAATGCACACCATTCATATCACACGCTTATACTGCATGCGTCTCACACTGTAAAACACATTTCAATTCCGTTCATTTCCATATTTCCTTTTTTATATATATATAGGGAAGTAATTTGGTGTAAAAAGAAAGAAATGACCAGGCATGAGTATAAGAGTTTTGAATATTACGTTTTGCAAGAAAAAATGGAAGTAATTATAGAGCCTCGGCGTAAGCAATGGACCACAATATCTGGACAAATAAGACAAATGGCCAATAATTCCAGCTATAGGAAATTCTATATAGGAATCAAGAAAAGGGATATATTTTTAAATGCAAATATGTTGTGCATTTTTTACTGGTTAGGGTTTTAAAATAATAATAATAATCATTTTCAGCAGAAATTAAGTGGAGAACCCTCATTAGCAGAAGAAAAAGGATTCCTGTTATTCTGTTCCAGGAAAAAATAGCTAATAATTTGGCCCAGAGTTCCCCAGAATTATCCAATTAGTGAATTTCATAAAATTATGTTTCCACAGCTTTTGTTGTTTTGAAGCTCTACATTTTCATTTAAAAAAAATATGGATTACACGGGAAACAGATTCTTTTTTTTTTTTTTTTACTAATTTTGTTGTTATTGGTTCAAATTATGGAACTACAAGTAAATAATCAATGGTATAAAAAAAAATAAAGTATGGTATAAATAAGAAGGGCCAAAAAAAAAAAACTAAGAAATGTTGGGTTTGGTTTTTTTTTTCAAAAAATTAATTTGCAAAACTGCAAATTTTATAGCCTGTAAAATCCCTAGCAGCCATATAATCTACAAAACGTGAGCCCTGTAACATAAGTTAACATGTCGTATGAAACGAGCGAGCGCCTTTTCTGTGGTTCCTAAGTGTTAATTAAAGTAAAATGCATCAAGGAAATGTTACGGGTTCAACCTTACACGTGGCAGAGGGCAAAAACCCCATTAGTTTTTCATTAATGTCGTACATGACATCACCCAGTGTTATGGGGAATTAATTATATCACAGGAGGATATAATCGGGAGGATTCCAGAACGCAATCTGTGCTTTCGGCACCGACTGGCTTTTTAGATTAAACTGTTCACTGGTTCAATTACCAGAGGCTTACACTGAGAAGCACACACTCAATTTACACATATGAAGATCTGCTGGGTAAATTAGCCGCCATTTTTTTTTTAATAGAATTTAGACAATTTTATGATAATTCTTAAAATAAAAATTATTTTCTTTTTCTGTAGTTGTGCACGGAAACGCTTTTGGGTTTGTTCATTGAACCCTAGTACCATGTTATTTTTAGGACACCTTAAGGTCACATAAGGTACGGAAGCCTGCAGAGCTTATCAAAAAATAGGCAAGGTATAGGCAAAATTGGGGCGTAGCATAAGTATGGACGAAAAGCTGGGTGGAACAGAGCCTGCTCTGATTTTCAAATAGCCTTTTTAAAGAACGATTGAAAGTGGTTTAATGCAATGATACATTAAAAAGAAAAAACAGTGGCACTCCCCCTTTACTGAAGTTACTGATTAGCCTAAAAAAGTAACAGGACTAAAAAGCTATTTTTATAAACTTATCGCACATTCATACAACAGCTAAATGTAAACCAATGCAAATATTTGGTGACTGTAATTAAATATGAGCCGAAACAAAAATTACTGGTATACAATATTCCCTTATTAGATTGTCTTATTATATAAACTATGTATATAGAACAAGAGGTTAGAGTAGAACCTTGCAAAACAATTGCAAGAAATACTGTCATCTTCTAGGTTTTCCGTGCGTCGTTTGGGTGGGTGGGTGGGTGGGTGATAAACTTATTTTTAATCTGTAAGCAGATGATGAATATTTGACAGACATGGACTCCATTAGGCCAGTGCAGAAAAGCCAGCCTCGTTTGCTTAATCAAACTGTATCAGTCAGCTGTGACGTGACCTCTCCGTTCATTCATCAGCCGATCACCGGTCCATCTGGTGTCTGGCCCCCCGACATGAAAGTTTTACTAAAAGCAGCCCTTCTCCACTCACTCCACCAGTCCACATCTTCACAGCTGTTGTCCCAATTTGACTCTTTCGGAGTAACTGCTGTGGGTCCCATTTTAATATATAATGTGGGATAAGAAAACAATGATACGGATGTAGGCCAGCTAATGCGAAAGGTCTGTACAACACACCAGAACCTTGAAGGAGAGAGGAGGCTTTTAGAGAAAAGGTAATACACATGTGATCCTTCAAAAGTGACATGGTGGGAGTAGCATCAAGGTGGATGTCATTCCACCTGACATTAGTGTTTAGTGATGCCCTTACAAATACAATGCAGACCCCTTAATTTCTATAAGAGGTCCCTATTGGACAGTGAGGTAAAGTTGTCCATTCTCTGGAACTGGAACGTCCTGCCCTTGGTAGAACGTTTATTTGGTGGTTGAATGAAAATGACTTTCCCAAACCCATTTGGTGAATACCGAAAATATCCCCAGATTATGTCTCATGCTGCTTATCATGTAACTCATCATGTGGAATTTGCGAAAGAAGTATATGGGGGTAAAGTCTGTGAGTGGGGACGTCTGTTATGGAACAGAGATGTAGAAGTAATGTAATGTGGTGGCACCATCATTATTCATATATTCATGGCATCAGAAAAGCAATACATGCGATTGACCACTGCTGACTAATCACCGTAAGTAAAGCTTTGAACTGGATGAAAGGAGAGAAGTACGGGGCATTCTCTATGTACTTTATGGATGCTGATACTTGCCGTTATGGGATATTTGTCATTAATTACAGTGAATGTTATATGATAGCCTCAGCTAACCTAACAGACGAGTGAACGTTATTTCCAAGACTACCTGCAATACAAAGTCATGCCATCCTTCCCTCGCCTATCATCGTTTGAATTACGGTGGTGACCACCTTCCCTGCTCTTTGACTATTTCAATTTTTATAAAATAACAGTATATGAATGATTTATTCAGACCTGATCAATGAGCATTGCTCCAGTTTGACACAGAAATATTGATCCATTCCAGTAAATCTATTAACGATTGGTGAAAGAAATGTGGTTGCTCTTCACCATGTTATGCATGTAAATCATATCCACGTGTGATAGACAAGTGTCCCAAGCCTTACAGTGGTGAATGTGCATGGTGATATGTACCGGATGCATGAATATTATTATTATATATTCATTTAATAAGCATACCTGGGGCGAGTCTACAGAATCTCCAAAAAGCACACAACGGAAATTTAAAGCGACCTCTCAACTATCATAAGCACTGAAGTCCATCTGATGGCTGGAGTGTCCATTTAAATGGTGTAGGAACCATCACAATGAGTTTCCAGCAAGTTCAGAGGAAAATCCGCCTTAGGTCAATCCGCCTTAGGTCAAACTCAAGCATAACAGCTTGAGTTTTCCCTTTAAAAATGGAAGTGTGCTTCACGTCAACTTGACAGTAGCTAAATGCCAATGGTCTCCTACACTTGTTCACCTGAAGTCATGTTTCTGCCACTGATAGCATAAAGCATAGGCTCACTCTTTGTATAGGGTTAACTGGATATTTTCTTGGTGATGGAAACAAGATGACGAAGGCCCGTTCTAGATCATCAGTAATACACAATAGCTATCAACATAATTTCAAAAATATTGTGCTCAACTTGGTTATATTGGTTTACGAATTATGGTGAATTATTAAAAAGATCATCAGTAAAAATGTGTTTTTCTATTTTAGTTAGCCTCTGTAAACTGTAAAGGGGACAGATTAAGTGGCAGGGCCAAACACCACAGACCCAACGTGGAGTCCTAGTTATCTCCTGTGATACCTGGAACGTCTGGGGCAAAATCAGAGGTCCAAATATGTACACAAGGTACTCAACTTGTTACATGGATAACATGTCTCTACGGTGCCTCATACTGTAACATTGTCTTATATAAAGGCATGATGATTCTTAGTGTTGGGTACAAATATTTAAATTGGCTCAAAATGTTATTGGCAGAAACAATGGAAAGCTTCTGAGATCAAGACTGATTTATAAAATAAATAAATAACAGCATTCCTGAACACAACTTTGCTTTTGATTATACCAACAATTACAATTTTTCGGAAAGCGACACTCCAGCCATTTGCACTTTAATGCATAGCTGCGTGGCCCTTGCAATGAGAAAAATAATTATCTATTTATAAAGGTTTGTTTGTAGTATTTAATTTACTGACAAAGTACCCAAACCGTTCTTCAGCACTGTATCTTCCTATTTTATGATGATTTTAATTTTTATATATATATATATACCGTATTGGCTCGAAAATAGGCCGCACTTTCCCCCCCCACTTTAAGTCTTTAAAGTGGGGGTGCGGCCTCCGGGGAGGATAGTGGCAGCATATCTCGGGGGGAGGAGGAGGAGGACAGTGGCAGCATATCTCGGGGGGAGGAGGAGGAGGACAGTGGCAGCATATCTCGGGGGGGAGGACAGTGGCAGCATATCTCGGGGGGGACAGTGGCAGCATATCTCGGGGGGGGACAGTGGCAGCATATCTCGGGGGGAGGAGGAGGAGGACAGTGGCAGCATATCTCGGGGGGAGGAGGAGGAGGACAGTGGCAGCATATCTCGGGGGGGAGGACAGTGGCAGCATATCTCGGGGGGAGGAGGAGGAGGACAGTGGCAGCATATCTCGGGGGGGAGGACAGTGGCAGCATATCTCGGGGGGGACAGTGGCAGCATATCTCGGGGGGGGACAGTGGCAGCATATCTCGGGGGGGACAGAGTGGCAGCATATCTCGGGTGGGGGAGAGTGGCAGCATATCTCGGGGGGGGGAGACAGAGTGGCAGCATGTCTATTAAAAAAAAAAATTCTTTAAAAAAGCACCAAACTTTTAGGGTGCGGCCTATACACGGGGGCGGCCTATATCCGAGCGAATACGGTATATAATAATTTTCATGGGGGGTGTGTATATATATATATATATATACACTACCATTCAAAAGTTTGGGTTTGGGGTCACTTAGCTGTTTTCATGGAAAATAAGGAAATTTCTAGCTGTGCTGACATAATTGCAAAAGGGTTTTCTAATGATCCATTAGATTTAATTTTTAAATAAAAAAAAAATATGTACGTGTGTAGCTGGTAAAATAAATTGCATTTCTAAGAGTACAATAAGTTATTTATGTATTATTGAGAATTTTAAAATGTTGGCACTTTAATATGTCAAGCTTATGTAATTTTTACCAAGATTAATATAAAATGAAATAATAATTATACTATGTTAGATAGAAATATCAAATGTACTGTTAATATTTAAATATTCTTTGTAGATTTGTGTGGTGCGGCATTTTGTGTTCTGTGAAGCAAAAGAACAATGCAGTTTATTTCAACCATTTATCACCTTTCTACCCGACACAACAATATAGCTCAGAGGCTGTAAATTTGTTAAAGTGCTGCAATACAAATTGATTTTTTTAATAAGACTGCAACAGGAATTCCATTCTAGTATAAAATCTTTCAGTGAAATATATATAGATTTGAAAGGAAATTGCAATTTTAGAGTTATATGTACATATTTCATATACCAATAACAATAAGATAAATAATTATTTAATAAATATATAAATATATATAACTGTTAGCAGCATGTTCCTCTCTCTGTTTAAAGGTGCCTTTTTACCAATTTTTCGGACTTTTTTTGACTAAATACAGCATTGGAAAAAAAATACCTAGTGCTGTGAAATTCCCAAAACCATTTCCAGAAAACAAAAATCATATAAATATATATAAAGGTGTTTTGCGCAGAATACTACATATTAAAATTAAAGTTGTGTTCAAGAGGAACCACATCTTTAAATGTTAGCGACAACGATGGTGCTGGGACGCGTTACGTTGAAAATAAAACCATTAGTTAAACTGAGTTTGTACATTGGACAGCTACTGTATAAATCCAATGGAAATCTCACATATTTTCCATACATGAATGTTCTTCATACGTTCCCTACAAAAAAAAAAAATCATTTTTGGAAAACCTTATAGCTTTTCATATCAGCTGGGACGTATAGACCCGAACACCTAATTAAAATATGGCTATAAATAAAACTAGGTCATAATCAATCACTCCGATTACAAAAAGTTGTAAAGAGAACAAAAATTAAAATATATACCGTATTGGCTCGAATATAGGCCGCACTTTTCCCCCCCACTTTAAGTCTTTAAAGTGGGGGTGCGGCCTATATTCGGGGTCTAGCGCCCGACGCCCAGGACATGCAGTCCCGGGCACCGGGCAGGGTTAGGATACAGATCCCCCGCAGCGGTGCAGGGGACCTGCATCCTACTCCCCGATACGCTCAGACAGCCTCCCCTGCCAGCACTTTCCACGGGGGGGGGGGTGCCGCACGGGAGGTTGTCTAAGCTTTACCTCTGCCCCCAAGACTTACCAGAGGAGACTCCCGGGTGTCTTGCGGGGCCGGCGGGGGACATCTACACAATACGCGTACACAACTTCCGGTGCCGGCACATCAGCTGAGTGCCGTCACTGGAAGTTGTGTACGCGTATTGCGTAGATGTCCCCCGCCAGCCCCGCAAGACACCCAGGAGTCTCCTCGGGTAAGTCGGGGGGGGGCAGAGTGGCAGCAAATCTCGGGGGGGGGGGACAGTGGCAGCATATCTCGGGGGGGGGGACAGTGGCAGCATATCTCGAGGGGGGAGGAGGACAGTGGCAGCATATCTCGAGGGGGGAGGAGGACAGTGGCAGCATATCTCAGGGGGGGGGAGAGACAGAGTGGCAGCATATCTCGGGGGGGGGAGACAGAGTGGCAGCATGTTTTTTTGGTGCTTTTTTAAAGAAAAACTTCTTTAAAAAAGCACCAAACTTTTAGGGTGCGGCCTATATACGGGGGCGGCCTATATCCGAGCCAATACGGTATATAAAAAATATATTTTTGTGAGCAAGTCCTAAAATTAGCATGTTAAAATACTGGCATATTAAATGCCCATGGGGTGTCTACTTTTAAAAAATGTATGATTTGATGGGGTAAATTGAATTGGCCGGGTTCAACAAGGTCCCAATTAACACGGGGGGAAGGATGGCCACACATCTAATTTCCAATTAGAAAAAATTGGCCTTTTAGTTCCCCCAAAAAATGACAAACCCATGCATGTGGGGTATCACTGTACTCAGGAGATGTTGCTGAACACATATTGGGGTGTCTTGTGACAGCGGCATATACCAGAAGCTGTAAATTCATACATAACATAGGTGTATGGGGGAAAAATACACACAAAAGAATACTACTGCAGACTTTGAAAAAATTCTGGTGGTAAAATGTGTGCATGCAAAGAGCCAGGCAAAATCATTCATGTGAGGTATCGCTGTACTCAGGAGATGTTGCTAAACACATATTGGGGTGTTTTGTGATAGTGACATATACCAGAACCTGTTTATTCATACCTGAAGTAAAATGTGTGTGAAAAAACAAATGCAAAAAAAATTACTACCATAAAGTTTGCTAAAGGCTGATGGTAGAATTAGTGCTAGGAAAGGGTTAAAATACTAGCATTTGGAATACCCTGGGCTGTCTAGTTTTCAAAAATATATGACTTGATGCGGTAAATTGCATTGGCCGGCTTCAAAGATACCCGAAATGGCACATGGGGGTTAGAATTACCAGATTTGGAAAAAATGGCTTTGAAATAGCAAAACGCTACCTGTACATATTGCCCCATAATGTGTAGAAAAAAGCAAAAAAACATAAAAACATTGGGTATTTCTAAACTCAGGAAAAATAGTAGAATCTATAGAATTACCTTTTATAGATGAGTAAAAGATTTTTCAACTAAAAGTTAGAAAGTCATTTTTTTCTAAATTTTTCACCATATTTTATACTTTTTTTAATAGTAAATAATATGATACAATCAAAACTGTGTCATCTAAAGAAAGCCCTTCTTGTCCTGAAAAAAAACCAATATATAATGTGTGTGGGTTCAGTAAACGGGAAAGAAGAAAATTACAGCTAAACACGAGTAGCGCAGAAATGTTAAAACGGCCATTGTCTCGAAGGGTACAAAGAGTAAAATCAGCCTTTGTCACGAAGGGGTTAAATGATATCTGAGCCTCCCATTTGATGCTTTTCTCACCGGAATATCACAGCTGGGGACCTTATTTAAAGGCAGGGTATTAATTTAAGAACATCTTTACCGCCTTTCAACTCATTTACAGATTTCTTGATTGATACTATTAGAGTGTTACTACAATAAGATCTTGTTATGGACTATTATAGGGTTAATATTTGAAATGTCTCAGTGTCAGTTTATTAAGAATGTTCCCAGGTATGACACAGTTCCACCATTACTCTTCTTCAAAAAACTCTAAAAACACCCCAAATTATTGAATCTTATTGATGATCATTGTGTTATTACAGGAACCATTTTAAAAGAAAAATATGGGCAACAACGGAAAAAAGTTACCTAAATATAAAGTTTACGAAAACCTAGTTATTATAGGGTTAATATTTGATGTATGTCAGTGTCAATTTTACTGAGAAAGGTCCCAGTTATCACTATGAAGCTTACAGACACTAAAATACTTACTCTGCCGAGCGTTTGGGTAACTGGTATAATAGCCGTAAAACATTTTGGGTAAAAAGAGTGTTGGGTAAAGGATTTCAACAAATGGGTTTATCCAAAACAAATCCCCTTGGTCCCTGTCTCTCTCTTGTCTCGTGTTTTGCTGGGGGTTATTACTGTATACAATGCTGGGGTTATTACTGTATACAGTGCTGGGGGTTATCAATGTATACAGTACTGGGGGGGTTGCTACGGCATACAGTGCTGAGGGTTATCACTGTATACCGCCCTGGGGGTTATTACTGTAGAAAGCTCTAGGGGCTATTACTGTATACAGCACTGGGGGGTTATTACTGCATACAGTGCTGAGGGGTTATTACTGTATACAGTGCTGGGGATTACACTTAAGGAGACCAACATTTGCCCGTTTATAGTGCTCTATTTCATAATTGTTCATAAGGTTACAACATTTTTACACTAATATATACATTTAACAACATCACCCGTCTTATACAAGCAACTTGTAACTTAAAATAAGGTTCCATCTAACGACAACAATTTAAAGACAAATAACATCCATTTAGTTATTTTTATGCATGTAGCGTGTATTTTATTATGCCCTCGCTTGCTTTCAGATTTATTTACGACCTCCTGGGGGGATTTGCTTGGCATCCCTGGAAAGGTCTCATCTGTTTTATAGAACAGTGAAAGCATAATGATCTGGATACGTGAGCAACTAGATCAAAATGTAATCTTTTGGTGAACTGCTTTGTGAACAGGAGAAAGAGAGAGACAGGGAGAAAGAGAGAGAGAGAGAGAGAGAAAAGAGAGAGAAGAGAGACAACAGTATCTGTACCGGATAAAATGACATAGTCTTTTAAGAAATGAAATTTTGCTAAAATATATTTTTTCAATCTATTGTGCAATTTTCCAGTTGTTGTTCTATAATTCTCATATTTTTCAGCCAAATTTACGAAACAAGAATATGTCAATAAGATGGCATATGTGTAGCATCCTTAAAGACGATGGGGAGGGTACTTATGTTTGACCCTAAAGCAATTATGATAGTGTTTGGATGCCAGTAGTCTATGTGCATAACTGGGAACTTTCTAAATGAGCTCTGAGACCCCTGAAATGTTAACCCTTTAATAGCCTATAGAGAAGATTCTGCAACTAGTGAAATTGGGGCAAAAAGTTCCAAGGTATGTCTATGGGACTTCGGAAACCTTGGCTTCAGATCCACCCCCTGATGCCCCGCTTCTCTAGTAGATCAGAACGGGTCCCAAAAGTCACAATAATGTGTAAAGAAAGACACACCTCCCAACATTTCCAATGGCCAAAGGGGGTGGGGTTATGGGTACAGCTAGGTATGTGGGTGTGGCTAAAGGGGCACGGTTTCAACAAAGTATTTTTCCGCGACTACGTGACCTCCTGTTTAAATAACCGAGCGAGGCATTTAAAAGAAGAATAATGTATTTTACTTACACAATTTGATTTATAAACACATTTCTGCTGTTCTATGCACATTATTGTGTCTTTTAGGGAAGGTTTCTAATTGAAATTGTGTAAACAAAAAACAATATATACATATATATATATATATATATATCACTATGAGCTCACGCATAATATGTGAAGGAAAAATACCCTACATGCTCTTTGTGTGGCACCTGCGTTGTGGTGTTTCTGTTTCAATATTTGTAATCGTCTTCTGGCATTTTTCCTTGTAAACAAAGGGAGCTGGAGGTTAGGTGGCTTCTCCTATTATCTTAGTAGGATATAAATAGCTGCAATTAAGCCTGTCAGCAGCATGCCGCTCCAAGCCACCTAACACTTTTATCATTGCAGCCTGATGGATTAGCAAAATCTTGCTAATCCTGGGGATATGAAAAGCACACAAACTACATTTCCCAGCATGCCTCTCGGTTTAATGAGCACTGGCTGAACAGAGGGGGGTTGAATGAGAGAGCCGTACACAAACAGTGCAAAAGGCCATCCCTCGGTTCGCGTGCAGAAAGTCGCAGCCCTGGGCTAACTATCTGGTACCCAGCGTGACAGCTCACAATGGCGCCCACCACCTACGAAACCATTAACTAAATCTATAGCCCATGGAGTATCAAAGCCAGAACAAGTAAATTGGGGATACAAGACGAGGAAGCACAGAGCATCAGGGCGTTAAAATACTCCCAAACACTTCAGGTGTCCACTTCGGGTCTCAGAACTGTGTGTTATAAAAACTAATAAGGTGGTACTGAGCTTAATAGTTATCACTGTGTTATATCTAGCGGTTTTCTTTTACTTCTACTGCCCTTTAATTTAAACATTTAAATGTAAATGTTCCATCTGATTGCTCAACTTTTACAGCACTGTTTTAGTATCACTCCATATCCTAGACTTGTGCACACAGACCAAAAAAGATTTCCGCTAATATTTTGTTATGTTTTTGGTCCATTACTTTTTTAGACAATGAATTAAATTTTTTATCCGCTGCGTTATGTAGGCCTCCGGGAGCACTTCCGCAAAAGGGACGGAGCCATGGCGTGCACCACCGGGACAGCCTCTCCCCAATTCCAACCAGGGGTGAGGTTGTCCCCATGGTGTGCGCCAAAGCTCCGCCCTGTTGCGGGATCGCTCCAGGAGCCCGAGTTAATAGAGCTTATAGTGGAGAAAAGTAGATCAAGACAGAAGAACAAGAAGAGGCAAGACAAAAAGCGGAGACAGGGACGCGGAAGCAGTTGGCGGAGAAGATAGAGAGACACTGAAAGAGAGTGTGAGCATGAGTAAGAGTGAGTGAGTAAAATTTGAAATTGGCAAATCCATTACAGGGATAACGGATGATATTGTTCCCACCATAGATTTTTTATTAATTTATCCTACATAGAACAGTATACTTCTTGTTCAACGCATTACGACTACACACGGTGTACGGTGACCTTGTTTTCCGAGGACAGCTCCTTTGAGCATGCTCTTCCCTCTGCTCAATTTAACACTTTTGTAATTAAGCGCTAGAAACACAATTCCTGGTACCGTTGAAGGCCCAGGTCTTTCATAGAAATAATTCTTGTAAAAAATGTTGTCTCGTTTATAATTTTTTGCCAGGAACACTTAATTGTCATGTGACACTGTACAAAAAAAATCCTAAAAAATTTATTAAATATGATTAAGAAGATTAGAAGATCATCTTTAAGCCTGAATTTACCAGGCATTAAAAAAATCACATCCAGCTAATTTAAATCATTGAGCACCGCCATTAAAAATAAAACCGGTGATGTTGAAGGTGATAAAATTCTTTGATTAACAAAATGTCCCCATAATTCATTTTAAAAATCTGCTGTGTCCCTTCCATTCCATTAATATTAATCTTTCTGTAGATACAGCTTGAAATGTAACATTCAAGTATGTATGAGGCCAAAATGAAGACAATCCATGCGCTATTCAGCTGCGTGTCCCCCTGATCAAGATGGCGTGATGAAATATAAATGAACTTAATATCCCGGCAAGCACTTCTTTCATGTTACGCTGCACAACTACCCCGTATCCCAGGTGCGTTTGCTTAGTCAATGTCAATTGAAAATCAAAGGACGCGCCACTGCGATTCCCCTGGGAAATATATCGGCTCTGATGCGTGGTGCTCCAGCTGAAGGTCATTTTGTTTTCACTAAGTATGTCCGTACAAACGCCTGCTTTTTATTGATAATACATTTAAAATGAAAATATTTAAAAGATATTTAAAAATAAATATTGTCGACATATTGAAACAGACGGCAGTATAGAGAGCACAATAATCAGAGGAAGTGCTCCAGAAGCAACAATGTGCATGAGGTCCAGCCATTGACGTATTCAGGCCAAGGGCAACTAGGCCCAGGCCTAGGGTGGCAAGTTCATGGGCAAAAAAACGAGTGACAGGTTGCTCTCTTGGGCGATCAGGCCCTCTTTGTTCCTTTACTGCATGGAACGTTTACAAGGAAGATCTCGTTTCCAGCACATCATCTGCACATTGCTTCAAAAGGCACTGCACTTAGAAGATGGCGACCATGGAGGGGGCAGCTGTGGGCACTGTCATGGATTAGTCCTAGGGCATGTCCCTGGGTAAATAAGTCACTGGGTCCATCTACATTACCACCCCTGAGGTCCTTTTCCACACTGGAGATACAGAGCTCTGTGATCTCGTCCACGCAGTAGGACCGGAATGGAAACGAGGAAGAAAGGACAAAACCACAATTCAAGAGAAAACAATCCCCCTCAACAATAAGCTTTATGAGTCATTTAGTAAAACGCTCAATAAATCGGCCAATAGAGTACAAACGCTCGCCTCTCTGGATTCATTATTTTGATGACACTAATGAGACGCTTCTTGTAATGTTTAACAAGGTTGTGGCTCCTCTTAGTGATTTTTGGTCTATTCGCCCAGAGAAAAGCCTTCTAACACCATTAAATTTCTTGATTTTGAATAAATAGCTGAAAACCACAAATGTTCGATTGAGCTGAGGTTTGGAGATTGTCACAATCAGTGAAGAACATTGACTTTAAGGATAATTTGAAGGCACCTTTTTTTTTTCGAGGCTCAAAGAGTAAAGTACCAGATTTCTGGCCAAGATACTTAGAAATATTTGGATTCATTGTTTCTTTATAGTAAATAAATTTACTTCACAGAAAACCAATCCATCAATTGTTTTCAATAGGAGTATAGAGTTCGCTAAAGAAAAAAACGGCAGGAGGGTTTGTACGAGAACTATGGTTTCAACTCCCTAAATTCAATATGTATTATAAAGGGCCATACATGCCAAAGTTCTCTGCAAGAAGGGCTGAGCTGGCCCTGTGTAATGCATAGTTCAAGCAGTCGAGAAATCCTACTGATTTAAATATCTTTATGGGGCATCCAAGCTCTTCTTGGAGCTGAAGCTTACTTTGGCTGGCCCTTCATAATGTGATGTGAAGTTAGTGAGATGAAACTGCAGCTCTCCTGCAAGCTCCCTAGTGAATAAAACCCCAAATCATTCCAACTGATTGGGGTGTAGTTAGTCAAACTGGTACTTTTTCTGTTGAGTCACGAGAGGGTGATTTATAGCTATATACCGGTATATAACTTCTTAGATGTTAGGCATCAACAAGTTAAAGGACTCCTTTTTCTCAACATAGACCTGTTCACTGTGGCTGAAGGACTCAGACCAACGTGTTTCACACGTGTTTTACACGGATGTGCCCCAGTAATATATATAATCTGTTATAAATGCTCTATCGTAGATAGGGGGGGCTACAAAATGATAGCCTAAATCTAACCCCGAAAGCTTCCGTGGGAATTGAAAACCACATTAGATGGCGAGCCGAGGTTGTATACCTCAACTGTGCGCCTCAATGTAATAATAAACATTTAGGCACATTACCATTAATAAACAGAACTGGTGTTTTATCCATAAAATGCAACGGGGAAAAGAGAGCCTGGGTTATTGCGCAATACCATTTCTGTTTCTTCACACTTACATTAAAGATTTTGCAACAACCCTCGATACTCGGAGAGTGAAAAATCCGCTTTCCTCTTGTGGAGTGCTTTATTTATAATGACCGGACGTCTGAAGCTGATGGAGTCAGCGAGCAATCCTTAATAAATTCTGCTGCATTCAATTAGCTAACTGTATGCAGCAGAGCTTCGAGAGACCATCGGCTAGCTGAATGCATTGCAGAGGGATTTTAGGGACTCACAGCGAGCAGTTCATAAAACAGACTGCTGCAATCGGCTAGCTGTGTCACCGTGAAATGCTGCCGCATTAGCTTCATTTCTCGAGCCGCTTGTATTATGCACGACACATCTGTATGAAAACCTCCAGGCTAACGGAAACTAAGAGCAAGATCTACACTGTGTGTATGTACTAATGCGCTTTACAGCGAACCCACCATTACGGTGACCACATTTCACAACTTAGATTCAGGAGAATGGAGCGTTACATCAACATGTCAATTAAGGTCCTGAAAAAGGGCTGTCGGGTCACAGGGCGGCTCTTTTCATTTAGGGACCTTCTGGGCATTTCTGGATTTTGCCTGGAGACTCTGGGTGAAGCATTGGTTCTCTGGGTCTCCGGGTCATTACAAGGAATCTCCAGGTCATTGGGACCACATTGTGGCATGCCCCACTCCCTGCCCTAATTGCGACGTCGGCGGGACCTCCTATGCACATCCCGCAAGGGTGGGTGCCGTATTGCTGGAGCCAGAAGGTTCCCATGTTGTCTGGGGCAATCCAGGACACGTGGCCACCATACGTTCAGATGAAAGGGTTTATTAATTAAATAATGATTTGGAAGCAAGTTATGGTAATTGTGTCACAGCGACTATGCATTCCTGTCTTCAGTCGCTTCCTGATAAACACACAGGGAGAGGTAATTTAAGCGCCCCGTTGTACCCTCCGGTTGCATATTTGCCAACCTTGGGGTTCCCTTCACTAGGACTCCCAAAAAGGCTGAACACAAGCGGTTTTGCCAGCACTGTGTGATTGGAAGCGTCCAATCAAATTACCGTTTAGCATTGTTACAGAAGAGGGGTATTAAGTCATGACATGCTCCACACATAAAATATCCTGTGTCCGTCACTTAGTATCTATACCAGAACACAATTTGGGACTGCATTGACCAAATCTGGGCTGTCGGTCACTGTGTCATCATTGCCAACCTCTATTAAGAATCTCTTGTTATGACATCATTATATTGTTTTTATAGGTGTATCTAGTAATTTCGGGGAGATCTTTTTTTCAGGTACCCTTTACTTCAACTAGGTAAATATAAATTAAGCTTGGACGCTGTAACCGAAAAATGATTATTTCCTTAATAATTACTAATAATTAATTTCTTGCCCTACACCAGTTGAACAACTCTGACTTAACCATTCATCTCATCCTGGGCTAGATTCTATACATTGTGATAATAATATTGCTGGTTTTTAATCTTAATATTCTATTTAGGTTTAAATCCAATCAAAAAAAATCTCAGAAATGTCAGCCCTGTAGGAAAGGTTAATGATCTGATAACCCCAGATTTATCAAAGAATAAAAGTAAGTGAATGACTTCCATCTACCAAACCACAATGAATGTTCACTTTGTTTATTAACAGTGATATTTTTTCCTTGTCTCTTCTTCCCTTTCATCGAATGCAAATCAGCCACCGACGACGATGCCAGGATTCAACGCCGTTCTGGAAACAGTGCTATCCCCGGTGTATAACTGTACACTAATCGGCGTATGAAGTGGCAACACACACACTAACAGCTTACTATTTTTAAACTAGTGAGACACAATATTACGATGAAGTGATACGCGTTGTGTTGGGTGACTTAGGTGGCGCCATAGGAACTATTATTAAAATAGGACCCACTTTTATCCGGTTATGAGAGTTACATTTGCATATCTGACATAATGAATAGAACCCAAGTATAAAAAACACAGATGTTTAGTCTTTCGAGGAATGGGACGCAATTATGGCATCTTTGGTAGCATCTCAGAGCTTCTGTACTTCATGTAAAGCTCTGATCTAAGCCTGCGGTGAACAAATGTATGCCAACCACCAAAGGTCTAACCATCATAAGCACAATATGTAAGTCACTTCTACCTGCCCTTGGCACCAGTAATAGCCATAGAGTTTCTAATGCCCTGGTGGAATTGTTTTTACTGCTGCCTACTACTCCACGCACTTTCTAACATGGAAAGAAACCTTATGGTGGTGCCCCCTTCCATATCAACACCATATATGCTACTTGGCTCATGCCTGATTAGACATCCAGAGATTTATAGACGATGTATCAGGTTTTACAGTACCTGGACACACTGGCTACTTACACTTAAGTAGGTGACTACAGATCGAGTTTATTGAACAAAACCACTCAGCCGTGGTAGTAATTTATGACTAGCAATGGCTGGATTTATAACTAAACCTTGTTTCGTACTGCCCTAAAATTCAGTTCAAACAACTGTTAAGCGTGTGTTTGGTTTATGGTTTATGGTGATGTCTCCAGGGCAAGTCGTGTGCATCAAGCTGGGGGATAAACAACGTTTCAGATAGACTTTTCATCAGAAAATGGTCCAACACTGTGTTCTTCAAACTTTTCCCCCCAAGACCCAAGAGCAGTAGCATCATAGCATAGGTAGCATAGGAAAAAAGCATTACTGCCCCATTAGAATGTCACCCCAAGTGTTCTGGGCAATTATGAATCTTGGAAGAACATGCCAGTCTCATACCTCTCAACTGACCTGGCTTTTGTAAGACAATCCTGATTGTCGATCGTTGATCACTAGCCCTTCGCAGCTAGGGTGCAATATTTTCATTCCCTGGCACCCAAGATATAAGAATGATGGTGTTACAAGATGTCTCTGGGTTACAGAAGTCATTAGTAGAAAAATGTCCACAAGTACTCCATGAAGCCTTGAGTAGGTAGGGTGACCACAATTGGCCATTGTGTTCAGATACATATACATTTTACGTGTTGTTGAGCACTACTAAGGAAAGTGTGATCTATCATGCCACGGAAGGGAATGAATTACTTACTCATTCTGCCCACTTACTGCAGGGCCGCACGGTCTGCACCGAAACGTATGAAATGTCTGTGTGGAAAAATGGCAGATGGGGTCTTCGTCACACTATCTTGGGAGGCATTCTATGACGTATTCCCCTTTGGTTTGCCATATTGGCCTTTTCTCCAGAACACTACAGATTTGTATATGTTGTTGACCTCCACCTATAGTGCTGCCCTGCAGTGTGTGTGATGTATAAGCTCACAGAAAGGAATTGATTGCCTAATCAAGCTGTAGTGATTGCGTACTATAATGAACCGGTCTAAACTGCTACAGCGTTTAAAGCGATATGTCGGAGAAACAGAGGCTGCTCACCAGATCGCAAACCTGCCAAATCAAGCGCATTTCAGAATGCGCTTTGGCCCCGCTCCTCCCAATCTTTCTTCTTCAGCGAGTTAATGGCTTTTCATTGATTTTTTGGCCTCTGACAAACAGTGCATCTAGATAGAAGCGCTATCACCTGACCCAGGTCTGACAGCAGTGCTACGTTGTATTAATTCATCAACCTCGTTACTATAAAGATTAAAAGAACTCTGTTAATTAGTTGGCGTGCAAAGATCTGCAGAACCCCATTCCTTCTTCTACCTAGTGTATGATAGATTTTACTTTTTCTGTAAAATTGTAGAAAAAATATCAATATATTTTTCATATTTTTTTTTTTCCCGCAGAAACGGTATCTTCCTGGTGGAGCATAACTAAAACTAAATAAACTTAAGATTTCATAAATACATTTATCTTAAAATGTTGATTGCAGTACATCAGAATTCTGGGTTTTTACACTTATAGCGGATAAGCTATACAGACCACGCTATTAATTTGTGAGGTCCAAGTTCGCGTCTCACACCCAAAACACACTATTCGCATGGTGTGGTTCACAGTTGATCATCAGTGACACATGTTAAAATTATTAAATCTAAAGGGGGGAAAAAGCATAAAAGTGCAGTCTGATGAGGACTTGTAATAGTGCTTTTTTTTTTACACACGTGAATAATTGAGTGGTCTATTTTTTTTTGTTTTTTATTTTTTTCAACTGGAGGAGTGTTTCTTTTGTGCAGTTTGTTTCAGTTGAGGACATACGACTTGGGATTCAAATCACATGCCCTTACCTGAAACGCACAACATTTTAAGACAACATGCCCATACCTGGGAACTCTCTGGGACTGACCTAGAGTCTCCAGGTGAAGCCCTGTCTTCTCCAGTCTCCATGTCAGCCTTTTCTTTCTCCAGACTGGGGAGTGGCGTTTGGTTATGTCCAAACCCAGCCCACATTACGCCTACTTTCTGCCCACCTTCTGCTACTCCCCCCCGTCACCCCTGGCTAGCACCACTCCTTCATAAAGCCACTCCCACAAAAGAGGGTGAGCTTCGGGTATCCTACCCTGAGAGGTTCTGGGTATGCACCTTTGCGCACACTAGCGAGGCTTGGCAACCTTTTAACTCAACTGACCACTAGACTTCTTAGTGAATAGACCCCAAAAAGATACAAAAAATACAGATGTCTTAATTAGATATGAACACATCTGCCTTAATCTGAACATCACACAATAAGAAATGTAGGTAGATTTGGGGATTATTAATGGAGTCCGTAGTAGCACATGTGTCGTGGATATCACTAAAGGTTTTCCTTCTAATACAGAATATCTCCCCATTTTTACTGTTCATTACGGTGCATTTTTTCCACAGATACTTTTAGATAATTGAAACTTATTTTTTCAGTGATGGTACAAGCCGATTTTAAAAATAGATTCCATTCTCCTTGAAAAATTGGAAATTAACTTCTCTTTATCTGAATTCACTCTTGAATCATTGATGGCGTTTTTACAGAATTTCATATCAGAACTGAAAAGGAAAAATTAGCCCTCAGAGATAAAGTGCAGATCAATCACACAAATCAGAAATACACATTGCTGCAAGATAATAACTGCTAGCAGGTAGAAGAAAATGAGTTAACCGGTCCCCGCTCTACCACCCTCTTCCATGCTGTGCCCAAATGGACAGTCCTGATCTCCACCGGCCACCCGAGCAGAAGACAAGCAGAAGAAGCAGATCCCGCACGCAGATGGTAATGGGAATACACGCTAGCAAGCAATGGACTCAAAGTGAGAAAGTGTATGTTGCCCTGTAGCCATCGACTGGAAAGAGAGGACTCGACTGATGACCTGCCAAACATACATATGGGCCAATGGAGAAAAAAGAACACCGAGATTCCTCTGAAGACATCATTTCCACACTGCACGTGCCACTGTTACTATAGAAACAATAATTTCCCATGACTTATCTTGATGGGCTCCTCATTCTAGATAGAGGCATTTTACATCAAGGCACCTGAATGCAATGATGAGTCATGCTTCATGCCACCTTTTTTAGACCTGATCCCAAGTTACATCACAGGAGACTCAGACTTACATCATATTGCCGTCTGATGCGTTATGCAATGCCCTGTGCTTTAAATAATATACTGTTCTGTTCTAGGAACCCCGTACCCTTTATACCGTTCATATAATCATAAAAACATCATATACATGGTTATTTCTAAACCATCGATCTTTGGTCAGTAACTTAAAGTCATTTCCATAATATCCTTGTAAAAATCAAACCTGACTTCCACCACCGTCCCTGGACGATAACCCGATTTTAATGTGAGGACCACCTGTGCTTCTCAATAAAGTATAGACCTCCCCTGTGAGTTCATATTGAGCTAGGGCTACAATGACGACAGCATGTTCCTTTTCATCCATGAGCCCAAGGGTTGACCGATTCCGAGGACCGAGGTAAAGAAAACCCGGCATCATAACGCACTTATTTTTTTTTTGATACTGGGAAATGTTGACCATCTGCTGACCTGTAGCTTGTTTTTTACCGTCTCCACAGTCCATAAAAAAACCTGATTAATTGGAACAGCTACCAGCTGAGCTCTCCGCGCAGCCACCGTCTTAATTCTCCATCTGGAGACAACTTTATTTTTCATGCTTGGAACTGGTTATTCTGAGAAACCCAGAAGCTCTCTGAATAGCTCCGGTACTGTAATACACCTTATGCTTGTTGTTGTGTGTTTTTTCAAAGATAAATGATACTGAATATTTTATCCTAAATTAAAGTGGGAGCTGCTACTGAGCTTCCTGGGCTGTCAAAAATCCCTCTTTCCCTACATTCACATCCTCCCTCATCGTAAACAGCAATTATTGTAGACAAAGTCATAAAGGGTTCCTATAAAGTACAAGAGGGACACATATTTCAAAGGAGGAGAGATATGAGGATAAAAGAGTCCAGAATTAATGGGTCAGAAGTTTAGAGGTAATCTAAGGACGATTTAATCTGAACAGGGATGGTATATAGGTAGAAGCAGCTCCCATCTGATGTGGTAGAGGTTAATAAAGTGAGGGAATGTAAACATGCATGGGATAGAGAAACATCTTGAACGTGAGACACGACCAAGGACTGAACGAGATCGGAGGTTTTGATGAGCCAAATGATCTGTCATTAAATCACTAATGGGGTCTATTCACTAAAGAGAAAGTCTGCTAAACATTTCAATGTATTGGCCAATCCATGCCCACCCAAAAGTGACTGCATTGGCCATTGATAGAGCATGGAAAGAATCCAGTCTTTGTGGAAAACCACACTTCTATCCCTTCACCGTGTGTTTGTCCAGGAGGAAAAATCGTCATACATATTAATAAAATGTTTTATAATGTAACAAGGATAACGAGGCAGCCATGGCCAGTGGCCAACTAATTACGAGATTGGGTGACATGCGTGAAAAAATAATGGCGCAAAATTCTACATATAATTTAAAGAATTTCTTTTTTATTTCATAAAATGTGCAAAAACCCAGGTTATGATTGGACAATAAACCTTCCATGGTTCTTTATTGAAAATACTAAATTCCTAATGAATGGTACCGGTTTAGCACAAAAATCTCGCTCTGATCTCTAAGTATGTAACACGCAGTATAGAGAACAATGAATAATTATAGGCAAACATGCTCTGCCTTTCATTCTCCATCTGCCTCCTCCCCCACACCGGGTTCTGTTTAATTAAATAATGGAGACCTAGCAAGTGATTTTTTATTTTTTTTTAAGAGTTCCGAGAATGCCAGGTCCAAGATGTAGCTGTCGATAGGAAAGAAGCATCAGCGGATATTTCTGATACACAGACGGCAAAATGGAACGTCTGGAACGTTAGCGGCATGGCTTTTAAATGGCACTTTCATCCAGCTATGGCGGGTACTTTTCTGAGCTATACACGCTGGATCTATAAGCACAGATAGATATGTGGAATGCAGATCTTTTAAACATGTATTTTATTTTTAAATTTCTCAGCTTAGAGAGAAGCTGCAGCTCCAGATCTTCTGCATAACACCCCCTCTATAGTAGAATGATGGGGGCTTGAAGCAGCCAATCAGTGGCAGGAAAGTGATGAACTCACTAACAGTGTCTTCTGCATTTTCCTAATAATTCCCCGGAGCGCTCGCCAAGCCGGTGCTGGTGCTGGCCGGTGATCGGTATACCATATGTCAGGAGATGTGTTCGGCCAAACACATGTCCTGCATGGGTAATAGCTGGGGGATGGGGGTGAATGCATATAGGGGGTCTGCATGGATTTCCAAAGGGGACACCACAAACATTTAAAGCGCATATGATGGCTGGAATGTCCTTTTAAATATAAAAATCAAATGAGTGTGGGGGGCTGGTATTTTTTAATCAGGGCTGGGGTACAACAGGATTGAGATGGTTACATCTCTTCGTGGCCTGCAAGGGGGACGGAGGGAACAATGACCCCTGGGCTGCTCTAATCTAAAGATTTAAGGCCACTAGGGCTGCAACAACTAATCGATAAAATCGATAATAATCGATAATGAAATTCGTTGCCAACGAATTTCATTATCGATTAGTTGAATCGATTATTATCGATTATAAAATGAGGGTTTTTCAGAGCAAACGCTCTGAAAAATACCCCTCATTATATAATCCGTTTAGTCTGACTCACAGCAGCAGCTCCTACTTACCAGCCCCTCCCTGTAATCACTGTGACAACTGGCCCCGCCCCTTCCTTCTCCCAGAAGGCCAGAACCACATGGCTGTGACACTCATCTAACTGTAAGTATAAAATTAATATTTGGGCTGCTGAAAGTTAGGGGAGGTGGGGTTTAATTTAGGGGCAGTTATGGTTAATGGGGTGTTTAGGGGCAGCTATGGTTAATGGGGTGTTTAGGGTTAATTTAGGGGCAGTTATGGTTAATGGGGTGTTTAGGGTTAATTTAGGGGCAGTTATGGTTAATGGGGTGTTTAGGGGCAGCTATGGTTAATGGTGTGTTTAGGGTTAATTTGGGGGCTGTTGTGGTTGACAGGGTCTTTAGGGTTAATTTAGGGGATGCTGTGGTTAATGGGGTGTTTAGGGTTAATTTAGGGGCAGTTATGGTTAATGGGGTGTTTAGGGTTAATTTAGGGTAGTTGTTTTGATGGGGTATTTAGAGTTAATTTAGGGGTAGTTATGGTTAATGGGGTGTTTAGGGTTAATTTAATGATGAGGACTGAGGGTTAATTTGATTAATTTAATAAAGTTAACTTAAGGTGCAGTTAGAGATAAAGGGGGGGTAGACTAAGGGGAGTCTAAATCCTGGGGGCAGTGAAGATTAACCCAGTACTTATTTATAAAAGTATGGTGTCAGTGTGCTGTGAACGGGTCTGTGACTCGATGAGGGGACTATGAGATATCTGGGGGGTATATGGCATATCAGGGGAGGACGGAGTGACATATCTGGGGGTATAAGGCATATACATTATATAAGGCATATGTGGGGAGGGCAGTGTGGCATGTCTGGGGAGGACGGAGTGGTGTATCAGGGTATATAAAGCATATCTGGGGCCACAGTGGCATATCTGGGGGTAGAGTGGAGTGGCATATGTGGGGAGGGCAGCGTGGCATGTCTGGGAGGTAGTGTGGCATGTCCGGGGAGGATGGAGTGGTGTATCAGGGGGTATAAGGCGTATCAGGCACAGTGGCATATGTGGGGGTGGAGTGGTATATGTGGGAGGCAGCGTGGTATGTCTGGGAGGCAGCGTGGCAAGCCTGGGCTCAAATGTGCATCAATTGGGGGGGCTGGTTGGGAAATAAAGACAAGAAATGTATTTTATCAAAGTTTTTTTTTATTCTGCTGTTTGTATTTAACATCATTTGTTTATTAAATTATTTTAAATAAATGAAAAATTTACATTCATTTTTTTTATCCAATTAATCGATTAATCGACAAAATAATCGGCCAACTAATCGATTATGAAAATAACCGTTAGTTGCAGCCCTAAAGGCCACTATCTGAACCATGTTTCTCTTATTTTATTGGATCTACTTTGTAATTTAACATTTGCCCCCAAGGTGCCTAGAACATCGAGGATCTCAGGCATCATCTTCACTCTTTTCTATGGGTCTTTGGAAACCCTGGGCTCTTATTTTGTCCACCTAGCCTTAGAATGTATATCCTCCAGAATAATTTCACATCCACCATCATCTAACTACATAAGTTCTCCGTTTCCTCATTAAATGCTTCTTCGTTTCCAATGGTAGTCTTTTTTTTTACCACCCTCTGAAGCCTAAATGATATATGACTCCTTCTTCGCCTTGCATGCATTAATAAAAATGCAAAACCATTCCCCCCGATGAGCCATAAAACAAAAACCTCTGATTGAGCTGGGAAAAAAAAACATGGGAGGAAACAAATCTGTTAAAACACATTCAAAAACCCATGATTGGTAAATTTTCCAAAATCACTTCCATTCATCAGAAAAAAGACACTGAGGCACAATTAAAAACTGTATAGGATCCAGCAGTCGGGTTTAGGGTAAATATGGCTCTCAGCGAAATAACTATTTTGGGCATCGTGTAGACTTCACATTTACTGAGGGGGAATAATAATAGAACCCGAACGTCAAGGATAATAATACTAAATTAATGAATTAAAAGTTCTTAAAAAAGGTCTTCTTCGGCAGCATTGGTTTTCAAACTACGTCAATGTTACTGTTTGACGTTTGTTTTTAAAGGGACACCTCAGTTGGCAATTTAATGCATTTCATTTGGGTTTGACCCAGGAGAACTTCTGGTCCACACGCGAATCATCCGGGTCGTGGGAGCGGGATCTTGGCACGCCCCATTCCTCACCTATTTCCTCTTTAAATGGGGTGTTTCCTGCGATGTGAGCGGGAACGCCCACTGACATCAGCAGGAACGCCCCTGGCGTCACTGGGAACGCCCCCAGCATCAGGCGGACGCCCACTGACATCAGCAGGAACGCCCCTGGCGTCACTGGGAACGCCCCCGGCATCAGGCGGACGCCCACTGACATCAGCGGGTAGTGCTGGCTGCATCCCGCAGGTGCAGGCTCCGGGTAGCTGGAGCCCAGAAGTTCCCAGGTATGTGCATGGTCCCTTTAAATGTTAATGTGGTCAGTTATGCAAATGGGGGGGTTTCTGCAGAATCCTCCCAAACGCATTTGCCCCTTGATTTCAAAGAAAAACACTTGCCTGCCACCTTATTAAGTACCTATTAATATCCATTCTTCTATAGTGAGAGTGTTGGGGACATTAAACTGCCCCTTTAATGTCCATTTTGTAATTGATCATTTTTACTGTCCCTGTATTGTGTTGGTGCTGCGGTAAATAAATGACGTTTAAGGTAAAGAAAGCATTCAGAAAAATCCAGCTACATTTTCTACGAAGCAACGCGGATATATTCGTGGCCCATCTTAGAACTAATGAGCCTCAATGCATCAGTAACCCCATCTATAAATTAAAATGTATGCAATTTGCCATAATTCAATCTAGTTCTATAGATTTGCACAGGTCCATAATTTCAATATCTTCAGTGGATGAAGTAATGTGATACTGCGTCGGGAACTGAGTCGGACTCCTTAACTACTTACTAATCAGTAATGGAGCCCCCATTCTGAAAGCAGAATGTTTGTTAAAACGATTAATGATTTTTATTAATATTACTTTATTGATATATCAAGGGGAATCATTATTTGGACAAAAGGACGGTTCAGATCCATAACATGCTATTTTTATAGTGTTCTGCTGGGATATTGGGAATATATTATCTTTGGAATTGGATATGGTGGGGAAAACGCTGTGTAATGTATTCATTGTATATAATTGTTTGAGTGTAGAGACACGCTATTAAGCACATTCCCTAACTTAAAATCTGTAATATCTAATACAAAATAAAAATTTAAAAAATGTGCATTGATATGAAAAGTAATGCAGACGCGTTAACGGAGCTGATACTGGGGAGAGCGGACAAAGAAAGAAGACAGAAGAACAAGAAGAGGCAAGAGAAGAAGTGAAGCTGCAGAAAAAGAGACATGGACATGGAAGTGGTCTGCGGAGAAGGAACGGAGGCAAGAGAAACATTTAAATTGCAAAAGTTAAAGTTGACGAAACAAAAGGCACAAGTCTATCACATATATCACACATATCAATCTGATCTCACCCATAACGGCAGTCCAGAACCAAAAACAGAAGGTAAATATGATTTCTACCAGGGAACCAACTAGCCCCGACGTACATTTATGCCTTCATGGGCCTAGTCTTCCACTCTGAAGACCAAGTTCACCTGCACCTCATCATCTTTAACACAGCCATCATCTTAGAGGCTAGAACCATAGGATCTACTTTTTCAGATACATTATATTGTTATAGATGTCTACAACAATAAGACTACTATGGACTTCCTAACACTGATGAGACAGTTTCCTCCCCCTTATGTTTTAGCCCCTTTTTCATTCAACAGTCATCATTTCTGTATTAAATTTACATAAGACTGAGTTGAGATAACTAGCCTTCAAAGAGCAGATTAGCAAGCGTTGTTCCTACAGCACAAACATTTCAGCTCATGGTTATCTATTGATTAAAATTGCAGTTAGCGGCAGACAATTACGACTGGGATCTATTCACCTGGCCTTGTAGGTTTTAAAGTCTCTGGGGTGTCATTGAGAGTTTTGTTTGAGCAGCTGGTGCCCCACAGTCTGGGGGCTCTTCATGGTGACAGTTCTTCTAAAGGGTTGACATTTTGCAGAAACCCCCTTTGAGAGTTAATTATTTCAATAGCGATTCTATGTATCAAAATCAGAGTTGAATTATTTAAAAGTTTCCATATAAACATTTAATCTTTCAAAACGTATTTCATTGATACAAATTAGGACAATAAGGGTGACAAAAAGCTATTGTATTTAACTTTTTGAAAGAACAATACATATTCCAAGATGTAGCAGTGAAATCTGTGGATTAAAGATGCTGTTCCACATGATGCCTGATAACAAGTCATGAGATATCACTTACAATTTGACCCCGTGACCCTGAGCATCACCCGGACATGACCTAGTTCCTAATGTATAAACTGCAATTTTTTTGCTAAATATGTTCTAATGCGCTATTAAGAATTTATCAAACAACATCATGGTCTTCAAGACTAGAAATCTACTATGTACCAATTAAGTAACGTTTACTTACATTTTCAGAAAACTGATAAGGTCAAATTATCACATTAATTGTTGTGGACACTATGGTATTGCCTACATAAGAATTTGCTGTCATCAGCTATAAACATGACCTACTGAGTAAAATTGATTAGACGATCTGGTTAATCTTCCTATGTTTGTTCATTCCATTTACTATTGGCTCTGTTTACGAATTAATTTTAGTGAAATACACCTGGAATGTATTTAGGGAGCTCCTGAAGATAATTCTACAATAATGTGAATATCCTTGTATCGGATAATATCACCATAAAACTTCCTGTATGGCATATGATGTCTGGTAGACTTGTGCATTTGTATTCAGGCGAACATGAAAACGAACACAAAGGGTGCGCTTTCGTTGTTCAGCCTGAATACCGAACATGGCGGCGGCAAAACACAGACGAAGACACACAACATGAAGAATCTTCATGTTCGTCTTCGTTTACTAATCTCCCTGGTCCCTTCCCCATCTAGCCTACCTTATCTATGTAGCCTCGCAGGGGTTAACGGGAGCGGAAATCCATAGGTTCGCTGTCAGGAGTTAAAGGCCCGTGCGAACGACTCTATTGGTCGCCTGCTGGGGCCTCCAATATTGGCATTGGTTGACCAACAGACTCACTCGCACGGACCTTTAACTCCTGACAGCGCAATCCAGAATGTACTGGCTGCCTGGGCATGATAGGAGCCTGATTGTTGTTGGCAATCATATATATATATATATATATATATATATATATATATATATATATATATATATATATATAATATTGTTATTGGTTCTTTGTCCAATTTTGGTGTGCTCACCGCACTTTTATTCAAAGTAAGTTAACAGCAATCACGTGCCTATCATGCCTGGGCAACCAGTACATGCTGGAATCTGGGTATGCTGTTTGGTGTGTTGCTTACTTTTAATAAAAGTGTGGTTATTTATTTTTTTTTTAAAGGTGTGGGGGGGTGATTTTCGGTTTTGGCCAAGTGAATGCTGAATTTTCGGTTTCGGGACAGAATTTTCATTTCGGTGCATCCCAATATATATATATATATATATATATTTATATATATATATATTGTGATCCTGCACCCACACAGGGTACCAAACAGCACGGTCCTCTAGGGTATTAACGCCACATCTCAGGTAATCACCAACGATTTATTTGTAGTCCACGTATGAAGATATTTACAGGATTACATAGAACACAAATTCGCTACAAACAAAAGCCTAGCTCGTCTGAGCGCTTACTAACATATAACTCCCTCACTACTAAGGGTCTAAACCAACACAAAACATAATCCCACCAACCTCTTTGATGGTCTCTTTTGGGCATAGCAAGCCCTGCTGCTTCCAAACAAACTCTCTTCTCTCCCTCTGTCCAACAGGTCAGGTTATATTGCAGTCGGTGCAGCTAATTACCTGCAGCTGACCAGTGCATTGGAGTCAGCTTAAACTCCCGGCCTGGAACCCGTGTCAGTCCAGGTGCATGTAAACTGCGGGGTGGAGCACCAGCCTGCCCTATATGTCGTATAAAACCCTGCAAAATCGAGGGGGAATGTATACCCCGTCCACAACAACAACCTGCACCTTGCTACAATATATATATATATATATATATATATGTAACCAAAGAAAAATGGGCACTCACGGGTCTTTGTAGCAAAGTGCATTAAACACTAGTTTATTTCAATCAGCACGGCCAACGTTTCGGACCACCTCCGGTCCTTTCTCAAGACACGGACCGGAGGTGGTCCGAAACGGCCGTGCTGATTGAAATAAACTAGTGTTTAATGCACTTTGCTACAAAGACCCGTGAGTGCCCATTTTTCTTTGGTTACATGTGTCTGGCTATTTTTGGAGCACCCGGGCAAATAAAAGCCTGTGTATATTAACAATATTTCTGAGTGTGCATATATAGTGTTTTATTTGTGAATGGTTTATTATTTTTAAAATGATTAGTATGGTAACAGAGTTACACAATAGTGAGATGATATTATAGTTAAAATTGATAATAAAAACAATAATATACAGAATATCTGATTACCAATCCATTCCAAAAGTACCTACTAAGTAGATTTTTCCTGAGTTTGATTGTAAGCTCTTAAAATCAGTCCACCTGTCGTGCTATAAAATCAATAATAATAATAAATAATATATGCCTTAGCTTGTGGAAAAGTTTGCCATTATTGTCAATGACGGTATTGTTTATGATATCATCTCGTTCACTAGCATGGTTAGAACCCTTCTGATCTCCAAGAGAGTCCTGTCTTTTCAGTTTACAGTAGAATGAACAAAATATTGCCACTTTTAGGAAACGGAGAACGAAAAAACAATGTTCCCTGCATCAATTTTCCTCCAAATTACCCTTGTTATTACACCCCGTGGTTCATTCAGGTCTGCCACATTATTTGTACACAGGAGGTGGTTGTGGGAACACCGGCAAATCGTGTATGCTAGACTTGTTCTTTCACGTTTACAGGTGCAATTTAGAAAATCTTGCTAAACGAAGTAACTGTTATGTTGTGAAACTGGTGGCCAAAAACAGAATGTCAAATAATACAATTTGAAATCTCTCGCCTGCTCCTCTAAAGATCAAAGTTAAAACAGACAAATTGATTATTTGTTTTACTCCATATATTATTCATATATTTACAATAAATAAAATCTATCTACATTTCCTTCCTCGTCTGCAACAATTATGTATCCCAGCATGAAACCGACTACACCCTTCTTGTTGGCTTTTTAATAGTTTTTTTAATCTTTTAAAGTCATTTTATCACTGGCTCGGAGAACAGTACATTACAGGAGGTATAGGTAAATGCTGAAACTGCCCAAATAGGCTCAGATCATTTAGTGTTAATAAAACATGATTAATAAAAAATATAACCTAGGTGACAATCTTCTTATCGTCTTGAATTTTGAAAACCTCTGAATTTTGGGCAATAAATATTCTCTACAGTTCTGTTACTGCTTTGCCTACAAGTAACAGGAATAGATTATGGAAGCTCTTGGTCAACAATAGCTGGATACCCAAGGAAAGGCACGCTTTGCCACTTAAGAGATTGGAGAAGCCAACTGCTATCATCATACTGTAAAGAATCATGAGACTTTATGGTCCATGCCAACTGAAGAGTAAAAGGTTGCCTGTTCCTTACAATTAGTCTACAGAATGGAGTCCAGTGCAACAGTTGAACGTCCACCTGTGTTTTTTTTTCTCCTTTAAGCAGGGTAGGCAACTGGCCATCTGATGAATTGGGCAAGGAAAGTAGGCAACTGGCCATCTGACAAATTGGGCCAGTGCCCTATGTTGCCGGTCATTTACCTTTACAGCTGCTCGTGTGGCAGATCCAGTCCTTTAGCTGGAGCCGCCCACTGTATCCAGCCAGTGGCTGCATGTATACCATTTATCAGCCGCTGGCCTTAAAGTGCCAGGGCCCATTTTAATCCCCAGTCACAGTGGTGAATTCCCAATAAAGGCTTAGATAATTCTGCATGTATAGGTAAATCAGTGAGGTGAAATCATGCATTTTGTAGAGAAGGTGATGTTTTTCTTGAACGATAAGTTATTTGGTTTTTCCCCTTTTTATTGCATGGTGACAACAGGGAGCTGACATATTAAGACCCCCTGCATACACTTTGTTTATTGAATATGCCCCATAGTCCAATGTAGCTGAACCTCCAGAGCTTGCTTATACTACCTTCCTTCAAAAGTATTAATCCTGTCCACCAAGTCAATGCTGCCAATATATATATATATATATATATATATATATATATATATATATATATATATATATGTGCAACTATGTACAATAGTTTTTATGCCAGTTATAAAAAAAAAAAAAAAAAGTCATTATAACTGCATACCCCCAATATTTTAAATAGCTAAAGAGGGATACCCCCAACTGATATATATATATATACACTATATATTAATTATACCACAAATCTAGTTTTACAAAATTACTCCATATACACTATTATTTTATGTTTTATTGATAAAGGTATGAATGAAATATCTCTATGAAGGTAAATAAATTGTGCTAAAGTGCACTACATGCTGGCTTCCTATACTATACTCCTCTTCAGAGGGAGGATCAAGCACGCTGGGATAATAATTTGGAAGAAAGATTGCAGGAAATTCCATTTCTTAATGTGACCTTTCTCTACAGGGTCGCAGCTTCCACTCTATTTATCCTCATGTCGCAGTTTGACCTACAATTATCTCTTGTGTGTGGCCTGCTAATGGAGTACCGTACCATATTTACCCGCTTCATAAGCCCAGGGTGATGTCAAATTACCTGCGTTTTCTTCTTTAGAGATATGCTCACTGGATGACCTTCTAGATGCCACCATTGTTGATGTTTGTGTCCACCGATGGCCATTACATGAGGTGACCCCTGGTTGCCCCATTCTTCATGCCTGTTTTGGGCATGACATCTGTTAATTCCTCCCTTGATATTTGTATTTGGTGTCACCTTTAATTATCCCTCCCTTATCTCTGCAGCGTTGGGGACCTGAACATCAGACTATGTGTTTGTTGGGCTCCATAGTAGACATGTCCTCTAAAATTACCTCCATCAGGCCTCAAAAAGAATCATGGCTACCTTCTTTTGCTAGCCCAGTATTTGGCGGGCCTTCTGCTTATCTCATACAATAGCTTATTAAATATAGAATTCAATGTATAGTATGTCCATGCATAATTAGAACTGTGCCCTCAGCTCACTTCTTAGTTTTATCCGGCTGAGCCAACCTAGAAGTGCTTTACCCAGCAAGCTCGTGCAGAAAAGGAGGTAATTATTCAACTCCTTCTACATATCCTCCCCTCCATTCCATGCACGGCCAATACTGCTTATCACACAGAACCCTTTTCTATTCTATTCCCAGTAGCAATAAAATACAAAATGACAAATACACATATTTATTCTGAAACATTATATATTCATGGCGAGATTTCTGCCAAATAGTCATTACAGCTGCTATGTTTTATTGTCTCCTTTTATAAAGTCACTGGTAATCTAGTGAAAATATCACACGCATAAATAGGAAGGTAACGCTTCTCTCCTTCCCCGCAGCAAAAAAAAAAGTCTAATTTTATGTATACACTCCCTCCGGAGGAATGACATGAAGTCTATGGAAGGGAAACCTCATAGTCAGACGGCCTGGTGGAGAGAGAGAGGGGTTGTTCTAGCGAGTTGCTGATGATTGGAAATTATGAGATGTCAACGGAGCTGGGGGGTTAACCAAAGGCCCTATCTGTGTCAATAGGAGCTTTTTTATCATATCTGATCGTTTCATCAAAGAAACCTTTATAATGCAATCGCTACTGCAGATAGATAGGAATATAACGTAGGTCTCTGGAGCCCAACGTTGTTGTATAATGCAGGCGCCTAGAGGAGAAAGCAATATATGTATATAATGCAGGGCCATATAGCAGAGAGCCTAATAAATAATGCATGCCAATGAAGAAGACATAACCCTATATAATAATATAAAGTCCACTAAAAATTGATTTGGTAAAACAACCACACACTCTTCTCTATACAAGAAAGGGCTGAACGGTATACAATACACAAAAATTATATACTTTGCAAGAGAACATACAGCCAGGACAGCAATATTATCGGACTCTTCAGAGGGTAGAAATGTGATTTTATGTATGCAATAAGGATCACCCTGTCTAAAAACAGATCAATCCAGGGTAGTAATATTGAAGTCAGTTGGTTTATTTCACAAGAAAGGACTCATCTGTATCAATGTGTGCATCACAGAGCAGAACCATGACATCATAGAACAGAACCTTTACATTCCTGAACAGAACAGTTCCTAAAAAAATATTATTCTAAAAAAAAATAAAAAATAACTGAATCTCAAAATCATTGAACATAATTGATAACATTAGGGTCAAGGAATTGTAAAATCACAGAAGAGAATTCTAAAATCGTAGAACCTTTAAATCACAGAGGAGGACATTTCAACCACAGATTGGAGCTCTGACATCACAGAACCTCTTCATCGGGAAATAGCATCTTGACATCTAAGGCTTAATGCTAGGTTACATAAAGAACACCTAACCAGTAACTATCCCTGGAACACATCATCTGCAGGTCTTTAAATAAGAACTTTACAGAATTACAGTATCAAATACTATCAAGAACAAAAATGTTCCACTAAGACAGATAAGACCCAGGACAATATGATCCATGATTAGCACAGCAGAGAAAAACCCTGCTAGCAGAAAATGAACGGAGGTTTGATGCTCACCTACTTTTTGCTAACACAGGGTATTAGAAACACACAAGAGACCCTCCTAGGAAACATCTACCTGAGGTTTCCCACAATTGCCTCATCTACCAACCAGACAGCTTTTCTACCTTAACATCATTTTTCCTCCTGTTCCTTTCTCCATAAATCCCCCATAAAATACTTACCCTCTTCTGTATCTCCACCAGTTGGTCCTTTTTGCACGAATACAATCCAAGGAGACATCATGCAAACATCTAAAAGCACTCATAGAATAAAACAAGCCAGAGATATAAGATAGAGAGGAGGCCCACCTGTCTGTCCTTTGCCAAGGGTTTTCTCCAGTCTGTAGGGTCCAACATACTGGGCATGTTGCTGTTGCTGGTAAGGATGAATTCCACCTGCCTCCTTGCCACTTGACATGATGTCTACCTTTGCTTTTTCCCCTCTTTTTTAAAAGGCCTGTCCTTTCCTCCCAGGCTAGAACAATAGAAAAGGAGGAGAGAGATAGACAGTGCAGTGATTGTCCTCTCTTGTTCTCCTACCCTCACTTCTTGTAGGTCCCCCCTTTGTATTTAGTTTTTTTTCTTGTATTTTTTTTTTTACTATGGGGTTGATTATTTTTTGTTAATGGGGGGTGCAAGGGGGAAATTGATCTGTGCTCTTCTTTGCTGATGCATCCAAGGGGGAGGGGGGAGTGGGGAGAGAGAGGAAGGGGGAGGGTGGAGGGAATGCTACACTCCTGGTACCAGCATCATCAGGAGGCATGCAGCCTTGGATACTGCTGGATGCAGATCGGATCTGGATGCTGTACTGCTGCTGCTTCTGCTGGTGTATCCTTGCCCCCTCCTCTCAGGCTTTTCTTCAGTAATCTCTCTCTCCTTGCTACCTCCTCTGCAATGTGCAGGCTTTTCTCCTTCTCTCTTCTCTCTCTCTTCTCTCTCTCTCTCCTTCTCTCCTTACATCAGCATCCGGGGATTCAGTGACAGCTACAATTAGTTTAACCCTTTCCCATGCAGCTATTCCCCAGCCCAACAACCTACCTCCACCCACATGCACACACACACGCTCACTCCCTGCAGCCTGCTGGGGAGGCACCAGCTGTAGTCACACAACAGCCAGTACAGTGAAAGGGGATGACAATTTGGGGGAGGGGCAAAGACCTCTGAAATTAGTTTAGGTTATTAGCCATTCACAATCTCAAAACCAGCTGGGAATTTGTGACTCACTAATGGCACAGAAGGATGGCTAGCAAAAAAATAATAATCATCAGGCTATAGAACACAGAAGAAAGTGGAAAAGGAGCATTGAGTATATTTATTATTGAACATGGGTTTGTGTAATAATAAAAATAGATACATTGTAACCAAAATAAAATATGTTTCATCGCATTCTTCCGAGTCCTGTGTTTTGGTAATCATCTTGTTACTTCATGTCTCATTGTGGGGATTTTGATTGATGGTGTTAATTACTTTGATGTTCCTAATGAAACTTACCAATGTTTAAAATGACATTTTTCTAATAATGAATTATTTCGACGGAGAACGGGTGATTATCAGCTACGCCAATAAGATTTTAAAAATCCGGATAATATATCAAAATTATTTGGATTGCGCCCTTGTGGTCTCTTCGCTCGTCAAACTATACATATGCTTACATTTTTACATTTAGGCTGTGAATGTTGTTTTTTTTACCTATCATTAAATAATTATTAATTATAATTATTTAATGTAATCAAAATAATTGTATTCTACTTTCTACAAAAAATGAATAATCAAATATTCACATATTTTATTCACAAATGCAGAATAAAATAAAAAGGTGATATATTTTTGTCGTACTATGCCAGTAATGCATGGATACATATAAAATTCATAGTGGGTCCATTAACTGGCGCAGGGTGACCCCCCAGTTCCCAGTTGAGTCTCTGGAACCTGTGGCTGTAGGGATAGACTAGCAAGTCATCAATCCAGGTAGCCAGAGGTCAATGTAAGGACAAGCCAAGAGAGATAAAACCTCTGGAAGATAAATGCAAAGATGTCTGATCCTCTTCTAAGGGTTAAAAAAGGAAACCTACCTATGCTCTTAACAACCTTCTACATGTATGTATTATAAACGTGTAACTTGCGGTAAGGCGTAATAGACTTTGTGAACAGTCATATGGATTTTTTATTTTTTTCTATTGTTTTTTTACTTAAATATTGAGCCCCCCCCCTCACCATTTTTCTGTAGGAAAACATAGTGTTTCTATGACACACACTACCCCTTTCATAGCATGTTGTAAAGCTTTTTCTAGCATGCGCTGCTGGAGTCAACCACAAGGTGGAAATACTCCGGGACTATGTGACGTCAAGAGGCAGCCACTGAGTAACCAAGCAGATTTTCAGAGTGAAACACTGTTAAGATGTGAGAGAGATCCGTAAATAAACGGGAGCGTGAATACAGACTTCCCACCATCTTTATGTTCATGTCCGGACAGTTTTATTCCGATGCTCCATGTTCAAGAGTAATTTTCCTCCTTCTCATTTAAGTACCCACCTAAACTATATATTGGTATTGATATTATATATTATTGGTATTTTCTTAGAAACCATGGTCCTATGTACGTAATACATATTTATAAAGTATTTACGTATTTGTATTTATAAACAAATGAAGAAAATAACATTAATTTCCTTGTATTGCCTTGTCTTGTCTATACTAGTTGTGAAATTTATTATGATGGGACTGTAGCTTTAATGCGACTGGACTGAGGGAACAAAGAAGTTCTTGATGCTGGCCAGAGTCCCGTAGATCACAGTTGTGCAGCCCTTTTTTCTCGGGCCTAGATATAGAAGTGTAAAAAAGAAAAAAGAAAAGAACAAAGAATAAAACTCCATGTAAAAAAATTGTGCTCATTAGTGTTGTTTATGTCTAATTATTTCTGTTACCACCATACCGGAGAACTTCCCATGGTAGGCTGGATCATCTGGGAGAGCAGCTTCATGAAGGGGCGTGGTTTTCCACCTTTGGAGGTGGAGCCATAGAAGCAAAGGGGCGGGGCAAGAAGAAATTAGCCCAGAGGACCTGGGGAAGCAGTTCTTCACTCAGAGACTCCGAGTCAAACCCAGAAAGATATATTTATTCATTATGTTAGAGATCAAACCCCACTAAATACCTAGAACTGCACCTGTTGGGCTGGATGTGATCCTTCAGAGCATTTTCACCGATATTATGAACGAAAGTCGTACGCGATGCTACGACTAAGCATTTAAATTGCAGTAAGGTATATTTTATTGTAGGTCAAAAGCATCATGAAAAGTTGATAAAGCAATTAGGAGAAACGTAAAGGCTGTAACAATATAATCAACAATGCCAAAAGCGGCCGAGAGAATGCGCTGAGGGAGGGACTGGGTTAACGGAGAAGTCTTCAAGACTTAACTTACTTGGTAAAATGACTAGCTGTGATAAACAATACTGACACATAAGGAGAAAATAGTAATCAGACAGAAAATGCCAGGGGCAACTACATACCAGTATTAAATAAAGTAATCTGTCAAGTGATTTAAAAAGAAATTGGATAACATTGTTTACAATGTTATACATAATGCATGCATTTCTATAGTATTCTTGCTTTAGGTCATCGTTCTAATATTTTTAATAAATATCCAATATACACGTTTGCCCCTAATCCATACGATCAGTCAGCTCCTATTTGAGCTCAATTAATTCTTACATTTCAGCTAACAGAGAATTACTTGCCAAAAGAGGTTAGACAATAGCCATGGTTAGTTCTTTGTGTGTGAGATGACGTCTCAAATCAGATTTGGCAGATAATTATAACCAGAATATCATAAACCTGTTCCCCGGCTATTACCAGAGACTGGTAAAAGCAAAAGGCTAGAGCTTGGTGAGCCATGGAGAAGCACTTGTCAGAATATAACGGCGGGTGCTTAAGGCAACCCCCCAACATTTGGGGCCAAACCAGGGCACATTTGTTGTGCCAGGGGTGGGGAGAGTAGGGTCAGAAGGCAGGGAAGAGTAGGGTCAGAGGGCAGAGAGGGTAGAATGCAGACAGGACCAGGAGTTTGTGGCTTGGCTTGTGTGAAATATATAATATTAAATTAAGTGTTAATTATGAATCCACATGTGTGCTATTGAAAAAGTGCTAAATAAACACCACAATTTTAGAAATAATAGAATTATGTTTTAAAAATATTGAAATAAATTTGTCTTTTGTGATATCTATCTTTCCAACTTTCAAACTTTCTAAAGTTTTTATTTAATGATACAAAATATAGGGTAAAACAATCTTGTTCCTTACAGAATGTATGTTAAATACTCATAATTCCATGTTCTATTAAAAAAATCTGGATTGATCAATTTAATCAATTTCACATTCCAAATGTTTGCCTTAAAGGGTTAGGACAACAATTCCATGATCCATCTCATTTTATTAATATTCCACCTCCCCAATGCCTTTGGCTCTTTTTCGTCATCATACATTATGTCGCCTCAGGGTTTTTCTTATGTTTATCATTAATATACTTTATCTATTATGTTGATCATTAACATGGTCGTGTTATGTATAATAATGTACGCTTTTCTTGAATGATGTATATGTTAAATACGTGGAATCGTTTAGTGGTACATCCAGCATATTGGGAAACCTAAAGCTCTCCCTTTACTGTGGGGGAGTGGCTTGTTAGAGGGTGTGTCCAGTCATGTGTGGGGGTGTGGTTACTCATAAAGTACTTTAACATGCATTCTTCTTTGGTTAGGCTGCCAGATACAATAGAACCCATCACTGCAATGATTTTATTCTGTGATTTTATTTTGTGTTCAATTAAACCCATCTTGTTTTTTGGGCCCCCCTAAAGTCATTTCACGGAGGGCCTCTAAAACCTATGGTGAGAAAATGCGGCTATTCCGTGAGCGCCCTACCTTGTACCGTGAAACAAGATCACTTTATGAGCAAATAAATGTCCCTTGGAACTCTATACCTCAATAGTCAATTTGATCACTGTGGGAAGAAATTTGAGTTTATATTCTGGCAGGCCATATTGAAAAACAGAATAAAGAATGGTTATGAATACAAGGGTGAGATGGTGCTATTTTTGGGTGGTACTAAATATTGCCACCGATTAAAAAATAAGGGTATATGGATATTTGTATATTTTGTTTACTTAAAGATAAGCAAAATTACAAAATGACAAAATTTTTAAAAAAATCGCAAATATTGCTGCATGCTCAGGGGTTGATATATTCAAATACACTTTGTTGTACTATTATGTCTTTACATAAATTGATCTAATAGTTGTTAAGTTAGGGTTTGTTTGCCTTAATGCTGCGTTTGGACAACTTTTGGACATTTGGAATGTTAATATAGTGGTAATATATTTAAAGACGCTGTTCGACCTACTCTGCTACACTTTTCTAACAGAGGAACGAAAACACACAATATTTCACATTGTGTCATGCTTTATTCAACAAAAATAAAGCCAAAATAGAGAAGCCATGTGTGATAAAGGAAATGTTGTGGTGGGACCTTAAGAGAGCTGTGCATCAACAAATGCCCTCAAACCTCAAATGAACTGAAGCAATGTTGTAAAGAGTAGGCCAAAATTCCTCTACAACAATGCAAGAGACTGATAAAGTCATATAGAAAATGATTACTTCAGGTTACTACCGCTAAAGGTGGTTCTACAAGCTAATGAATCATAAGGTGTAGTTAGTTTTCCACACAGGGCTTCTCCATTTTGGCTTTATTTTTGTTGAATAAATTATGACATGATGTAATATGTTATGTGTTGTTGTTCATCTAAAGGTTGTATTTACCACATTTTTTGACCTGCTAAGGAACAGATGCCCTGATATGTAAAACCATAGAATTCAAAGAGGGTGTACTTTCTTCTTTCACACAACAGTTAATGAAGCATTACAAGCATAATTAATAGCACTGCTGCATGTCGACACCTTTCCCAGAAATAATTATTTAATCATATAAATATTTGCCTCATTCATATTTTGCAATGTGACACATAAGCAGGCACTAATAGGCGGTTGTCATAGCATCTGAAAAACCTCTTAAAATGTATTTGTGAACAAAATTAAATTACACGTCTGCTAGGATTTTTTTGGCTTAACATACCAGAGAGCTATCTTTAAGGATGGAGAAAATAATGTAAAGGCCTTTATTAGCACAGATCTCTCTCACATGTTTTTATTATACAACAAATACTAGATAATGTCCCCAAAAAACTTACTCCATGGAAACATATTAAGAATTCCATACACTATAAGCTCCCGTCCTTGCTTATTCTATTGTCCCGTATTCCTGATCATCCTTCCAGAATTGATGTCAGGAATTACCATTCTTCACCATTCAGATTCAGAAGATCTGAGCTATTAAATTCAACTGGACGTGTCTCTTCTACTCTAATATGGGGCAAATTACCCCACTGAATTTCAAGCAGTTTTCTTATGAATAAGCCCCACGTGTGAAAGCAGATACAGAGATGTCTTCAAAGCTACCATGGTCTGGTTGTGGTTGGCTTTGACATCAACCTAAATAGGCAACAGCATACAGATGGGTCAATATCAACACACTATTTAATTAACAAATTCATGTTGACGGCAGCAGTATTCATAAAAAACAACATATTTTATTTTTCGCTACTATCTCCAGCGAGGAAGGAATTGTGATGGAAAATTCATGGAGGTGTAAATTTTGTGGGTTTGTTGTTTATTTAGTGCATTCTCTTCCCTTATCAGTGTCAGACGGCGTTATATAGTGTTAGTCGTAAAATATAATGGGCGGAAGATATAATACACCCTTTGAAATTTATGACCTTAAGTTTTTAATGTCTCATATAAAACTACATATATCTTGTATCGGAATAGTAATGAGACCCATGACAATATTATTCTCACATTGACGTATACTTTGAACAGAACTGGTCATGGCAGAACGGATATTGTTCCTATACATTTACATTTAATCCAGCCGAGATTTCAAGTCGCAAATTTACATGAGGAAAGACGTGTTAGTCATCGATAAATTCTTTTCTTATTTTGCTTTTATGATAAATCTATTTTTTTTTTTCTGGTGTAATATCGTCAGAGTTCAGTTATGCTTTCAAAGTGATGAATTGTCTTTTCATTTCAATTTGGAATACAACACATCATCTGTCGCTAAATAATGGATTTATAGGAACCAGAAAAATGTGTTAAACTTACCGCCTTGATTTAAAAACACGATGCAGATAAAGAGATTTCTACTAGAACAGTTAGCGCAAATTTTAATATTAGTTATATTTATATGTATAGTTTTGTTTTCTAACGTTAATATTTTAATATGTGAGCATTTTCATAATGTAATAGAACACTGTGCTACGGAGTAATCAAAAGAATGATTGCACTAAGCAGTCTTAATACATCTTTGGTCCAACTGGAGTCCAAATCACTTCAGAGACCTTGGCAGATTCCCTATTCACTAAACACTCCAGCCTCCCCCACGTTCGCCATGAATCCCTGTTGCTTGGGAACATGGATTACAAACATGTTTTATTGATGTTGAACCCACGATGTGCCCTGAGTCAAGTCAAGTTAGATTCAACTTCATTTACTGAGAGTTAATCATTATTCACCCCAAAAAATGACCCATTATGTCAGCCATAAGACTACCTAGTACCCGCCCTCTGGATCCTTCTTCTGATAAGAGTGTATCTGGACCCCTTATACATGGATTTTTTACTATTTATTGATTTATCAAGCCCCATTTTATTCTTCAGCACTATGGGTAAACAGGACAAAACATGTAGAGTATTATATAATATTTTGGACCTACAGGAACAAGAGGCGAGGACAACCCAATTGTCCTGCAAACATTTTATATACAATAACATCACTGGAGATAAATACAGACTGGTCGCAGGAGTGAAGCGCTTAAAGGTGAGGCAGAGGTAGGTCAGTGAAGGGGAATTCGGTGTCAGTTCAGGTTTCCCTGAAGAAGTGGGTCTTACAGGATTTTTGAAGGACCGGAGACAAGAGCAGAGCGGAGTAAATTGGGTTAGGGTCAAAGTCTTCCATATGAGCATTAGTGTGTATTTGAAAATAAAGGAGGAGATGTGGGTGAGAAAACCGCTGGGAAGAGTTTTGTAGGTTAGAGTATTAAATCCAGAAATATGCAGGTAGTCAGTTAAGAGATTGATGGAGGGGAGAGGTCTTGGCATATATAAATATAAAAAGTTCAGAATATAAATAAGCTTTCATTCCTTTATACACACATTATTGTTTTAGCCCAGTAGAACACCCTGACACACTAATTCTTCTTCTTAGCTCAGAATAGGGACACAAGGAATTTAGTACCCAAGGTTTATTCTCCTCCTGTAGGGGTGCCCTTGGAAGATATAGCCATATATTGTTTAGCCGGCCACTACCTCAAAGTAAGTTTGGCGAGTCCTATCTAATTTTTCATGGTTATATTGCTTACCAAGGAGCTGAATCACTGGGACTGCACCTTAACCCAGTGTGACGCTCATGCAATTTAAAGACATTTCTGGACACCATTAATGGCCATATAGTTTGATGGAATCCCCAATATTTATGCCTTAGGTGTTTTTTGAATGGTATTCATTGGGTATGCGCTGAATTCTTGCTTGGTTTTGTACACTCAATATTTATAAAAAATACCCTATGGGGTAAGTGTCCTAATAGTGGCTAAAACCGCATCGATAATACAAAAGCTCTACTTAGAAAATTCTAGGGCGCAGGAATAGAAAAACGAAATATTGGTGCACTGTGCCTGTGTTTACTATGGCGGTACCTATGAGATTTACTGAATCATAAAATACAAAAACTTTGAGTTGTGACAAATTTAAAACTAAAAGAGACAGAAAACATTTAATAAAAGATAGCCATGCTTACAGCACCGGATTTAACATAAGCACACACCGCATCAAAGGTTGCAAAAAAACAACTTTTAAGAGCCCTGGCAACAATTTATCTTTATGTGTATTGCGTGGCACATCCGAGAGTAAAGCAGTTTGCAATCCATTTGAAGGGCTCGGGCCTCAAGATGCATTTCCTAGCAGGAGACGTGTGATTCATCTCTTTGAGGGCTGAATGAAACACACAGCCTTCAATCCACCAATTGATAAAACATCCTTCAGAAAGAAAACCCTGTAAGTTAGCAGTATGCTGTCCTTGGCATCAGTGGGTGGTTGGCTGCTTAGCAGAATGATTACTAATGCAGCCAGGTCATAACGCTTTAGGTGCCAGGAGACAAACAAACACATTATTATTATTATTTATTGTTTTATATAGCGCCATCATATTCCGTAGCGCTGTACAATGAGTGGACAGAACATACCATTTGCTCTCACACACACATGCTAACACCATACACTTACATACACGCCTATTCTCTCTCACCCCTCTTTCTCTCCTTATCTCCCACTCTCCAACCTCCAACTCTTGTCCTCTTCCACTTTCCTCGTTCGTCCCCTCAACCCTTCGATCTATCATAACCTGCGTTATACACACACACATACCTGGGAACATCCTAGGATAGGCTACCCAGAGCTATCCCTCTTCTAGGGTATAGGCTTTTCAAGGGGGCATGGCTAGCTGCGCCTAGAGGTGTGGCTAGCCAAAGGTAGCCTTAAATGGGCCAGGAGGGGAAGTGAGTCGGCAGAGGGTATGATCAAATGCCATTCTCCTGCCCAGAGGTCCAAGGAAGCAGTGCTTCATCAGGACAATCCAGGTCAAATGCCAAGAGTGAACCCTGGTATGTATATAACTTATGGACAGAAAATGAAATACCACTGATCAGAGCTGCCATTAGAAATCTTGGGACCCCGATGCCTCTCCCATCAGTCCACCCCATTGTTCCACTTATCCTATTGAGATCCTCCCATTAGCACACTATAAGAACAGGGGGGAGCCTACGGTTAGTGACGCCCGAGTGCATTATTTCTGTAGGCCCCCTATAAATAGCATTCATACATACTAACAGGCAAACACGCTCTAACACCCACTTACATCCTCTTTGAGGCAACACTAACCCTAGGCTCACCTCTGACACTCCAACACCATACGCTGACACACACAAACTCATGATAACATCATACACTGACATCTACCCACACACACGCCAACACCAAATACTAACACACATATACTCATGCTAATACCACACAACGTACGCTTGCGCATTCTAACACCATACAGTAACAGACACATACATGTGGATATACGCACATGCTATCCAACAACATACACTAACACACACCCACTGACTCTAACATGGGCCCCGTACACCAGTATTGTCACTGAATGAGACACAGTTCTTCAATAAATTTCAATAAACTAATTTACTTACTTACGAAAAGCTATAAAGGCAACAGTTTACCTTTAAATAGAATACAAAGCCCTATAGCGTTCCAATGTGAAACAGTGCCCAGCTACTAAAAGGGGTTAATTGAATAAACGGATGCTTGTGTACATTGCCCAGTTTGGCAGCTTGATGAAGTCCTTCACCCTGGATCATACAGCCCTGCCTCTAATCCTCTCTAACCTTTTCTAGACAGTGAAGGATTCCGAAAATGAGTTCCTTCAGTAAACACAGAGGAAGAGAGGAGTCTCCTGTGACAACATTTCTGTAGCTGATATCTTTATGAAGGAATGAGGTTCTTTGATTTTGGGCAAAAGCTAGCGTCGTCATAATTATTATTACTAGTTTGCTTACTATGTGCATTTTGTTATAATGTAAAAGATCATTAGGCAGCAAATCAACAGACAACCTACAACTAGAATAAAAAAAATAATGTTATGTGTTAATGTGTAATACCTAATTTTTTACAGACTCACGGTGGATAAAAAGAAGTCTATGAACACACTGTAGGCCTCATATTAGGTTTGCCACTTTTTGTATGAGCCATTTCTTGGACAGTCTTTGAAAGACTGTGTATAGGAATGAGGCTATGGTGTGGTCACGCCAGGACTGGCCATCTCACATGAAGGGCAAATGCCCGGTGGGTGGCTGCCAATGGCATTCCACACTTAGCTTATCTGCTGCTCCAGTGGCAGATCAGGTCCTACAGTGCTTAGCCACCTGGCCATGGCCACTTATTCATCCACAGTCCTGCACAGGGTCTACTTCACAGCTCTGGATAGGGTCCTGCAGCGTACGTGTGGTCGCATGTTTATACTAGGGGATCATAATGCCACGCTTATCCAACCTGTGGCTGCACGCAACCCTCCAGGAGCCTATCTAGAGCTGTGCCCGCTTCTTCTGATTTGAGTCTCCAAGACTGAACCCGATCTGTACCCATTCTCTGGAATTCCTTGCCTCATTCTATCAGGCTCTCCGGTGCTTCTAGATGTAAATACCTGCTAAGCCACCCATACCGTTGAAAGCAATAATTTGAAAAGCTTCACAAGAAGCTCTTGTACGGGTCATTAACGAGCCTGTGTGCATTACAGAATACGTAATTATTTATTCGGGAAATATCAAATCTGATTTTGAAAGTAAAACATCCTTTCACGCTTTGCCACAATTAAATGACTTCAGGGTGTTGTCAATAATTAAAATGAAGGGCAATTATTCTTCCATATAATAAATGAAAGAAGCCAGTTCATTAGTGATTCTGTGGCAGATGCTGAAATATTCTGCTCGTAGTAACGAAATTGATGTCATAATCAGCTGGAAATATGGAAAAAGCTGAATATTTATTTTCTGCATAAAATGCTGGAGGATTTCTCTTTGCATTGATTTTTCAGGCACGTGTAGTCCGGCAATTCGTCTTAAAATCTTATACAATAGTGTTGGGTTTTTTTGTGTGATTTGTGTGCATTATTTCCTGCCAGACTCTATCAAAAATAATTCTGCATGATCCAATCTTTTAATCCACTGGGCCAGTTCACCTAATCTCTCCACGGGTCTTTTAATAGCTCCAGGCTTTCAACACTAATCACTTTTGTTGACCTATGATGTAAACCCAAAATCTCCTTACATTCAACGTTAGGGGAAACCAAAAACCGACTGCACTGAAGACCTTTAGTTTTTTTTTTTTAAACAGTGAAGCTTCATAACCATTGGAGATTTTGTATAAAGAGCAGTTATTGTGCAATCACCTTAGCAACCAATAGACCCTTCCAGACAATTGTTCAAGTTTTACCACTTTCCACCATATAACCAGTTGGGTCCATCAATAATTAGACGTTGACACAGTTTTCATCATTTTGGCTCCGTACGTCACCATGATAGATTTGAAATGAAGCAATCAATGTGATTCGATTGAAGTACAGGCTTACAGCTTTCATTTGAGGGTATTTACATCCAAATTGGGTGAATGGTTTCAGAATTATATCAATTTTCACACATAGCCTCCCCCATTTTCAGCAGCTCAAAAGTACCGTAATACGATAAACGAAACGTAACCATAGCCAAGATGACCATTTGTAATACTTGATTGAACATCTTTTTGCAGCCAATGACTGCCTGGAACCCATGGAGGTCACCAAATTCTGGGTTTCATCGCTAGTGACGCTTTGCCCTTCATGCACCTGTCTTCAGTTGCTGATGTTTGTGGGACTTTCTGCCTTCAGTGTTGTCTTCAGAGAGTAAAACGCATTTTCACTTGGGTTGAGGCCAGGTGATCGACTCGGCCATTGAAGAATATTGCACTTCTTTGCTTGGAAAGGTCTTTGGTTGTTTTGGGTCGCTGTCCATCTGTATCGTGAAGCTCCATCCTATCAGTTCTGTAGCATTTGGCTGGATCTGAGCTGATAGTATAGACCAGCGATGGGGAACCTATGGCACGCGTGCCTCAACTGGCACGCCAAGGCCTCTGTTGTGGCACGTGGCCAGATTACCAACTGATGAGTGAATTTTTGAAAAATGGCCCAAAATAAAGGGGGTGTGAGGTCTGTTCATGCAGACCTGTTTCACTGATCCCTCAGGAAACGTGCAAACTATAGATACTGGGCTCCAGGATTTGATGTCATATCCCGGCGCTCAGCACTGAAGCCGCGCACCGTGATGGATCACTGAAACAGAGGTCTATAAGAATAGACCCACCACGAGAATTTAGAAAGGTAAGAGATGGGGAGGTCTGAAGAGGCCTAATCTACTCTTTGGACCTAAAATCACACTTTTAGAATCAACTTCAGGTCTTTTAACTGCTTAATTGTCAACGAAATAATGAGGGATCACCTTGCCGTGAAACGGCTTCTCAGTCAATGGTCCGAATTACTTTAAACCCCTGAAATTGGGGACTACGAATTTAAATTGCTATAATTCCTAAACCACTGTGATGGTGTACAGATCCAAAATTATGAAAATCACCCCACTGACCAAATATTAATAGATCTAACTGTATATCCTGTGAAAATACATTTTAATTAAAAAAATGTGTTATAATTCTCATTTTAAATTTAAACAGTGTGTATGTATGTAAATAATGTACTTTTTTTTATTACCTAGAAAAGTAAAGGTGTGTATGGTGTTTCATAACGGCACAGGATATGCCGGCATGAAATTAAAGGGTATTGTCACGGTAAGACCCTATGGTACGCCAGAAATCCACCTACTATATGTATAGGTTTCCATCATTTATATATTGGACATTTGTGCTGCCCTAGGGTGCCCCTTAATCCAGAGTCTCCAGACGGTGTGAAGACCCCCCTACCTATCTCCTAACACAGAAGGGGGTATGATTCCTGGCATTTATCGGAGGGCGGTGACTTTGCTGACTCAAACATATATAATACATACAGCCCTATCTAGTCTATGATTAGCTGCCCAGCATACCGGGAAAAAAAATGCTTGATCCTAAGATGCCATAAATGCCACCGCGTTAACCCTTCCCACCCCCATTTATAAACACAAACACACATTAATATATTAAAACTCATATATATATATATATTGTATATAATGCCATCATACTTTCTAGTTCTGTACAATAAGGAAAGCACTAGGAAAAATGGCCCGTAAAATGTTACAATTTCTTTGTACCGTTCTAACCACAAAGCATCCAAAACAAGAATAATAATCCACTCCCAGCAGGGACGTCCCTCCCATGCATTTATTATTATTTATTATTTTACATAGGGCCATCATATACTGTAGCACTGTACAACGGGGCATCTATTATACACGTTAAAATACATATGATGGCTGGAGTATCCCTTTAATAGAAAACATCCTTGTTTTAGATTATATTCATTTGTATTTTTTATTGTCAAAAATCATATTAATAAAAAAATATCTATTTTTTTCCAACCTGAAATTCCTTAAAATCATTCTCTATTGCAAACCCACTCATCATGGGGCTAAGGATGCTGTTCTTAGATGGACCAGCAGGGGGAGCAATGCACATAGAAGTGAATAGTGCGCTGGAGAGCTATGTGAATCGGAAGACGGAAGAAGATTCTGGAAGTAGCTGGAGACTCAGACACATTATATAGTATACAGGGTCAGGTGGGGAGAAGTAGAACAGAATTACTGTGTGGACAGAAGCAGCTCCCTGGTCCTGGCTGTAGAAGGCAGACATTGCTGTAACCGCCATCTGTACCACACACCAGGTACCGCAAATTAACTATTTATTTTACTGTGTTATCCAGTATGTTTGTATATCTTGCAGTGGAGTATGTTATAGCGATTTACCTTATATTCCGGTATATACGGCAGGTTTGTAGCAGCAGATTGTTACACTTTGTATTCTGTTTGCGTTCTGTTTGTCAACAAAGCAGCTGTAATACCTTATTATACAATATTTATGGTTTATGAATGTTTGCTGGTATTTTTGGGTCAGAGCTATATAATAACTGTAATTATTTACAATCTGTGGTTGTGTAAGAGACGGTGCACCACGTTAGAAGTCTCTTTATGAGAAACACCCCTCTGTCCATTGGGAAAGCCATGCTGTAGAATTGTGCATATGCTGTTACCCGGATATGGTACGCAGGGGATTCTGGGAGTTGTAGTTCTCTGTCTGAAAACCTTTTCTGTTTAGCTAAATAGATTATCATATTCAAATACCGTATTGGCTCGGATATAGGCAGCACCCGAATATAGGCCGCACCCTAAAAGTTAGGTGCTTTTTTAAAGAAAAAAAATTCTTAGTAAAAAAAAAAACACTTACATATGCTGCCACTCTGCCCCCGCGAGATATGCTGCTACTCTGCCCCCCCGAGATATGTTGCCACTCTATCCCCCCCTGAGATATGCACTCTGCCCCCGAGATGGGCCCCCCCCCGAGATATGCTGCCACTCTGCCCCCAAGAGGTCGTCCCCCCTAGACTTACCGGTGCAGACTCCCCGGGGTCTTGCAGGGCCGGCGGGGGACAGCTACGCAGTACGCGTACTCAACTTCCGGTGCTGGCACTTCCGCTGTGGGAAGTGCTGGCAAGGAAGATTGTTAGCGTACATCGCGCAGTCGTTCACCGGCTGCGGCGATGGAAGCGTTAACAACCTCCGCTGCTGGAACGTCTGCACGATGTGCTTTAACAATCTCCCTTGCCGGGACCCCCCCCCCCCCCGTGGGAATTCCCGGCAAGGGAGATTGTTAAAGCACATCGTGCAGACGTGCCGGCAGCGGAGGTTGTTTATGCTCGCATCGCCGCTGCTGGTGAACGTCTGCGCGATGCGCTTAGACAATCTCCCGTGCCGGCACCTTCCCCCCCCCCCCCCCCGGTGGGAAGTGCTGGCAGGCGAGGCTGTCTGAGCACATTCGAGAGTAGGATACGGGTCCCCTGCACCGCTGCGGGGGATCTGTATCCTAACCCTGCTGCCTGCCCGGCACCCGGGATTGCATGTCCCCGAATATAGGCGCTAGACCCCGAATATAGGCTGCACCCCCACTTTAAAGACTTAAAGTGGGGGGAAAAAGTGCGGCCTATATTCGAGCCAATACGGTCTATTTCTTTGTTTCTTTAGTCCTTTAGAGTACTAGCTGGCAATACCTGTGTTACATGATTGCTATAAGAATTCATGTGTCCTACCCTGGCCTCATGGGTCACACATTTCATCAGATTTAGTATTAAAAAAAAGAAAGAAAAAAAAATGAAAGAAGGGAAAACATTTAAAAAGGTTTTTTTTTTCACCATAGCAACAAATTATTATTTATTGATCCATATTACCATATTAGGGAACTTTCTAAATGAGATGACCCTAAGACTTTAAATATTAACCCTTTAACAGCCCATCATACAGATTTTATTTAGTGTGTATTACGCAGCGATGTACAATAAGGGAATGATCGCTTTGTTAGTTGCTAAGACCACTTTGCTGCAGACCACCCAGTTAATACAATATGCCCAAGGGAGGGCTGGCACCTTTAGGACCTGGGACAAGTACAGCCGTGTCCCCACCTAATCCGTTTACATGCACGCTCTCCCCCACCCACTCATTCAGTTACCTTCCATGTCTGGCCCCCCCGTCCTTCCTTATGCTCTCACGTGGTATAAGCCACCACGCTGTCACTGAAGGGCCACATAGCTACATGATCACTCAGGCTGCCCGTCTGTCGGAGAATAAATAAATGTGTCCCAAAAGCTCAGTTATATCCTACAATTCCCTGCTTCTTACTACCTAAAGTCGATAGGGATGATACATTCTTTACTACTTGGATTTAATTGTTGATTATTATTATTATTATTACATGGCAGATTACTCGTTAACATGGCAGATGGAGGGCATGATGGTAGAAGGCAGCACCCGCAAAATCTCCAGGGTCTGCTTCACATGGCCATAGAGGCCGGAACAGAATCCGGTGTCGCAAACCAAGTGGAGTCGATGTCAGAAGAGGTAAATCAGCCTTGAACACGCTGGCGTATTGTGCTGTGAACTCATAAAAGCCCACTCTAGGTCCGTTTTGTCTGGGCTACAATGCAATTTGCTGCATGAAGATGAATGCAGCCATTCTTTAGTTATTGGAGTTCTTCTGTCTCGCTTAACTCCTCCCCCATCTGCATCTACTGAAAGCAGGAAGTGTACTGCGGTATGCTTGTTGCACATGCTCAGTAGAACTCCCATTCGCTGCCTGAAGTTGTGTAACACTCTCTATTTCCATGGTTTTAGTCTTTCTTGAAAGTCTTACATCAACCATTTCTAGCTAAATTAATTTGCGCGTGTGTCCTCAAGACAAATAAACTCTTCTTATGGAGTGATGGACGGGGGTACCCTTTTGGTATGGGCCTTCTAAACGGCTGTGTTAGACATTTTGATCCAAGGTTACATCTAGCAATTTCTAAATATTAATCATGTCTGCATTAGGATGTCAGTTGAGCACGCTTGCCAAAATGGGTATTAAACTAATACCTATTTTTGGCCAACGTCCATTTGGAATTTAAACAGGAATTATGTTTTACTGGGCTTTTTCCGCCTTATCCATTTCCCTTCTGTATTTTTGGTTGTCTCTCTTGCTTCAGACAGTAAAGTACCAGAAGGGGAACAGCCACATAAATCCATCACTAAATCCAGCACTGAAAGCCGCCTATCACTTGTAATATTTAGTTATTTAGGTTTATATTTTCTCTGATATCCACCAAAGGCGTTGGCAGTGATATCACGTGGATTCATCCTCCTGATATTCTTTATTGAAGATGGAAGCTTACTGTCAGCCCGTATACAGTGTAGGAATAGAACACTTGCAATATTTTATGTGCTTCTAGTTATTATTTACAATGGTGCAGTCCCTCATGAAAACCAGGACTATTGGGAGGTATGCTATAGAGTTTATCAATAATATTTTAGCTTGCAAAGCCCTCTTTTAAACCAAAAAGCCCTCCCGATTATACTTGAAGATTTAGCTAGAACCCACTTGGCTTGAAGTCGGTCTATAAGAGCTGCTTATCTTCCATTTGTGTTTGAGAATGCTGCGTACACGCGGCAGAGATGTGCACCGGTTAAAGAGGGCAAGCTGTTTGCTGCTCTCTGAGATATTAAACAGATGAGCGAGAATCACGGTTTGCCCTGCAGAGGCATTTCAATCTTCTGGCTCGAGTTTATCCCTGCGTTATTATGCCGGCAGCCCTAAAGGCACTGGGTTTTACTGTTTTTATACAGAACTGTAATATGCTTTTGTTGTGTTTTCATGTGTGTGAGTGCGCTCCTACATTAAAGCAAAATAGAGAGAGAGGGAGCGGACTATAGAGAGAGAGAGAGAGTGAGGGAGCGGGCCATTTAAAAGTACATTTTCTGTGGTTTTCTGTAAGAAACCGCCGCTCCAACCCCTTTCTGCGATGTACTTACCCGAGTTTGTCTTACAAGCTTACATACCATTTTCAGTTCAACATACAACCAGAAGCCGCTCTCTAATGAGTTTCCGTTCCTCTTTGTCTGTATGTTCTATCCTACATCGCTAGTTCATTCTCTCTAGATCTTGATCATTCCTGACCTCGATTATTTTCATGAGATACTTTCCATTCACACACGCTCACAGAATGTGGATGATCCCATGAATACGTACAGGTGTCCAGAGCTCTCGCTGTTCATGCCCTGATGCCATGAGCTCTCTGTCAGCTTTTCTCCTGCATAGGATGTGGAAAAACGCTTTACTATAAGTTCCCATAAAGCAAAACTCCAACGTCCCAGCATGCGTCCTGAACAATGAATGCATATTAATTTACTTCTTTAATTCTTTAATATGCATTCATTAAACCTGAAAAAAATACTTACCTTTATGGAAAAACTGCAGCTCCAGAGCCGCAGACCCACCTGTGTCGCCCGACGTTTTGCGACGCTGATGGCTTCTTTTAACAGTCCGTGTCAGGAAGGCGTTTTTGTTGAAATTCAGCCCTGAATGACAGTTTTCTCCTGAACAAGTAGAACGGACGTATGTTTTGACCTCTCTGGATTTCCTCATTTCATCAGTATTACGACAAATTAAGGCAGATCTTCCATCGAGCCATCATCAGATGGGCATATAATGGAAACTTTTTGTAAACCACGGTTTCGTTTCTTTGCATGTTTCAGCGGAGACAATGGCTTCAGGAAGCAATGAGCAAAGCTTTTGCGGGTCAAGCAGATGAGGTTCAGCAGATGAAGGTTTGTATTCAGGTGCTGACCAGCGAAACAGTCGGCGAGGATGGAGATGAGCGCAAAGAGCAAGCATTGGAGCTACTGGCAGACCTGTGTGAAAACCTCGACAACGCCGCAGGTAAGTCTGACGGCAGGTAAGCAATCTGCCCGTAGAGTACATCAGAGGGACGGCAATCAGCATAATGGATTTGGTGCATCTTTGCTTGAATCCTCCCTTAAATTCTATGTTGATTTAGTTCTTGTGTTCCCCGTTTTATGCAAGGCTTATGCCGGGGTTATACCGTCTGCTCTTTAACGTTTCGTTCTCCTCTCAGATTTCTGTAAGCTGGCAGGCATGCATTTGCTGTTGAGTCGCTATCTGAATTGCCCAGAAGCCGAGCTCCGCTGGAGAGCTGCGGATCTAATTGGCATTTGCAGTCAGAATGTACCGTTTGTCCAGGAGACTGCGCTGAGCCTCGGAGCGGTCGATAAACTCTTACAGCTGTTGGACCTTGACAAAAACGAAGTGGTCAGGGTAAAGGCGCTGTTTGCGATTTCTTGTAAGTAACAATACTTTATCACACGTGTTCGCAAATACATCGAGAAGCTGTCTTTACCTTCTGTTCACTGTATGTGGTTGATTTTTCTTCTCCAATCCCTAAAAGATTTCCATTGTCGCTCTAATAAAATAATCATAAATGGCTCCCATTGAAAGCGAGGTTTGGAGACGCCTGTGATAGACTAGAGACGGGGAAGGAGGCCGAAATAACAGTAACACTAGAACGGGGGAACCCTGCTTGTGATTTTCTTCGCCCGTTCTAAAGAACCCAGACACTGGGCGCTATAACAGAATGAGTACGGTCTAATTAGACAAACCCACTCTAGTCTAGTAGTAGAATATAATTTAGGAACTCCTGGTGGCTGTTATGTTTATGTTGTCTACGTTTGGATCATATGTCGGCCTTCAGGAGCCGTTCTTTAAAGAAATATGTTCCATAGCTACGTCTCTTTGGCGTATAGCTTCTTTTTTGTGGCCGCCCCAAGCTAGTGCAAGCTTTCTTCTATCGAAAGGCATCCTTATGTTTGCTCAAGTGTAACTATATCCAGGAGAAGGACCAAGGTTTACTGCCCTTCCTGTTTCCAGTATTACAGTGTGTGCTAGATATGGAAACGGCATTTTCACGACGATTTTGCGCTCTTTGTCCAGGCTTGGTACGGGAACAAGAAGCGGGCCTGCAGGAGTTTCTGAAGATGGATGGTTTCTCCGTGTTGATGCGTGCCATGCAAAGCGATGTATTGAAGCTGAAAGTAAAGTCTGCTTTCTTATTGCAGAACTTACTGCTGAGCCATCCAGAGCAGAAAGGTAAAGGCCAATACATGCACGTGGCCAAACTATTGCTTTTTTATAGAGAATGAGAGGTGGAGAGATGACAACAAATAAATAATGACCCTAGGAACTCTTTGGGTGGTGGTAGGGGTACTTGGCTGGAATAATCGGTGGAACATCCAGGTCGGAAAACGCAGAGAAAGGTCCATGTTGTAGGATAAGGAGCACCTTAGCTGTGACATTACATCCCCCTATATTATCCAGGGTTTGTTGGGATAAGACTCCAATTATCCGCAAACATCTCTCTTCTAATTGAACTTAATCCTCGTGATTAAGCATAAATCAGGAATCTCCATGCCAGTACCGTGATCTTAATGGCAAATCTTTCCTGATTTTACAGACACTTTATGCTCCATGGGAATGATACAGCAGCTGGTTTCCTTGCTTCGGACGGAGCACAGCCCTTTCCACGAACATGTCTTAAGTGCCCTCTGCAGGTAAATAAAGTCATTCTCCTTTGTTATGGGAATTGTTGATGTGTTTTTACAGGCAATGGTTCCTGTTCTCAGATGTTCAGTGATACCCGAGTGCAACTTGTGTTCATGCATGTAGTGCAAATATGGTCCTGGACATGGATTTCAAACATGTCAGAGGTTCCTTAATGATTCAGAAGCTAAAGAATGTATATTTATATAGGTGGGTTAGTCAGAGTTCTTTAAAGCAGGTAAAAATGGCAACCTAGATGGGACGAATGGTTCCCATCGGCTGTCAGTCAGTGCTTGTTTGAGGTCCCTTTGACGTCAGACATGCCAAGCTGTAGGATAGCGTTTCCTTGTGCAGCGAACATTTAATTATTAAGAAGGGCCTCTAAGATAATAAAAGATATCTAGCTGGTTGCCGTTTTAACAATTGTATATTTGTGGCTAAGGCTGCCATGGGGTCTCTGAATGTCTGGGTGGGATCTGGAGAATTTGCAGCAACAATCTATAGATTTGAAGACAATAGCATATAGTCTTACGCTAAGCAGATAACAAAGGCGTATTTTTCTTGCTGTCAAATAAAATCAACCTTTCTTTGTAAAAGTCTCTATTAAAGTGGTAAATATTCCAATTAATTTTTCAGCCTGGTGACAGACTTCCCACGGGGTGTGACGGAATGCCGAATTCCAGAGCTGGCTCTTGAGGAGTTTCTTAATGAGCGATGTCGGATGGTACAGAAGCAGGAAGAGTTTCAGGTATGGTAAGGTGGCCCCACTCTTTAAAGACCACAATTGGACTTCATATGCATCAAATCTTGTGGCAGCCATGTGGTAGCCATTATCTATGGGCTTTAGATTGCATACATTGGAGCATTATATTGGTGTGGATCTCTGTGTATGTGATGTTACGCATGCATCAGGAAGGACATGAGTAAAAGGAGGCAATGAAGAGCTTGAAGGATGATTCAACTTATAGGCCATCTGAAATTCAGTGTTTTTAGCCACACCATAACGGCTTGGATCTTCATAAGCGTATACCTAAATACATAGCCAGATTTGCAGTGTAAATGCATCAGACATTGGATGGGTTGTCTTTCACTGCAGGTCCCACTTAAATCATAAACACCCAACAAAGAATACAATGTGTATTTGTTGATCCTGGATTAGAGCTTGGTAACCCAACATAGGTTTGAGGCATTGGGCGCAAACCCAACGCCTCCTCCAATTCCAGTCTGGTTTCCGGGGAGGTCTATAAAGCCAATGGCCCTTCTTATCTAGGACTGGTTTGGCTTGTGTGCAGCTTGGTGGGCGATGCCCACAGTCTGGTCTGATCCCAGCTCAGCTTGTGCTGTATCTCTGCTGGTTCACCCGCTGTCATCCTGGACTGAATTCATGGTCCGAGAATGAGACGGGGGTTGAATTGTCATTCATATGCTTTTGCAGCTTCTCTACACTGTAAAACTAGGTGGGGAGAAAGTTCATCTACAGGTACGAAGATCACAGCCTGATACCTCAGCTAAAAAAAGTATTAAATCACAGACTGGCTGAAACAAAGTAGGATCTGCGCTCAGACAATACTAGATAGCAGAAATGTCAGGGGAACACAAAAGATACAAAATTAAAGGTGATGTTCCACTAACTCTGTTGAATTTTGATGACTAAAGGCAGCATTAGAAATATCATTTCTAGACCATTCACAAAAGTCATGTAAAATTGTCTTCGGGGACACTTTCAATTGTCACGACACAAAAGCAAGCACTGATAGGTTGTTGCCATAGAAATAATAAAACAAGCGTTTTTACGTGATTAAACCTTCAGAGGAAAGAACAGAATGACAGATCTACTGTATTAAGATTAATATACTGAAGGTGCAGTTAATAATTTGTCTAGATGGAAAAACACCTTTACTGCCTCAAAATGTGCAATACTAGACATGCGCATCCAAGTGCTGAAATCAGAACCTGAAAAGGTAAAACTGACTGATTTATACATACGTAAGCCACACTTCTGCAATAACATAATAGTTAATAGTTAGCTGTTAATAACTTACTTATTGTAGTATAGTTGATTTAAAAAACAAAAACGAAAAAAACCCACCACTGTTCTTTTGTATATGCGTAAATATAACGTCAACACAACCAGTTAACAGCTGGTAAGTACAAGTTTTCATTACGTTTTTTTCATTTCATAGCTAGCCAAAACTATAGGTGCCAACAGTCCTGAATGTGGTATATTTATGTCCCAGCTGTTGGCTGTTCTGTTAAATGTTTTGTTTGTTGAAACTGCTGGCAGCTTTGCTTGCACAGTGTCCAAAAGAGCACTGTGCCTGGAGGAAAAGGATGTTCTGTTGCCTTGTGACATCATACCGCCGCCCACACACCTCCGCAATGCAGCCTCCACATACTGTGGTTGGATGTGCGTGTGATATCACATGTCGAATGGTAGCTTAGCAGTAGTCGGTTGTTGGTAATGTTGGTAAAATTGCAAAACTTCAAATGTAAAAGTAAGGAATGAAAGAAATTATGCTATTTGCCAATTGGACTTATCGGATTCGTGTCCGCGGCTGTAGATACAAGACACATCTAAAAAAATTATACAGACCAAGTCCAATGCAGCTTCCCTAAAGAAGAATGCTTACGAGTACTTTAATGTGCATTCTGTAAGAAGTTTAAAAAATAAAGTAGTTATACTCTAAGTAGAAGCAGTTGCACCCCGACTCAGTGGTCCAAAGGAGCCAGTCAGGGGCAGGATAGCTTTTACATTGAAATCAAAGGGATTTATTAAAATAAAATCATACATGCGTTCCAAGTACCCCTGCCTCTCGAACTGCTAGTTTAATATAAATGAGGACCTGAAAAAAAAATCTTAGGAGCCAGAAGCGCTCGGACTGGTCACCGCTTGTCTCTGAGTGCAGGCATTGCTTGGTTAGGCGAGCGTTCTGCGTGAGTATGGGGCACTTTCAGAAATGTCTTAGGTAATTCCTGTTTTCGTATTTATTGTATTATCTGACATAAAAAAAAAGTGAGCACTATATTCTTTGTGGTAATCAAAACCGCGACTGGTCTGCTTTGAGAGTAATAAATGCCTAATACCATGGCTGGGCATATTTTGCATAGAATTTGGAAGCCTTGTTGAAGTGGAGTTCTCTTCTCCTTCTGTGCCACTATATCTTGACATGTGTTAATGTTTTTCAGTTGTATATTTCCAATTTTAACGTTGTTGTTGGTCAACATTTGAATTGAACGCAGCACCAAAAATGATAGGAACCATGCCTTTCTTTCCCTGCCACACACACACACGCATACATATATATATTTATTTTTCACTAACCCTGCTTAGCTTTCTGCTTAGAGATTTTGAGTGGCCATTTTAGTCGGGACAGAGTGACGTCCGTTAAAATTGTTATTGGACAAAAACAATAATCCTTTGAGTCTTATTTGCTGAACCATGCCTGAGAAGGAACCACCAACCTAACTATACTTCATGGAGGTCCAGCTCTGGTGTGTTCATCCAGCAAAAAGGGGTCACATTGTTCCTGCGTAGTACACAGTTACGTCTCTAAGTAAAGCTCCTCATATAAATGGGAACTGTCACAGTCATGGTTTTAGCCACATGCTTCCTTCCCTTCCCCTCCTTTCATCCAACAGGCTGCCATATCCACTTCCACCAACATTAACCTTATTGAGAAGCTGCAGCTCCAGGGCTCTTCTGTGGTCCAAGAACGATACTAAAAGAAGAATGCAGATTTAAGTAATTTCGAAGTACTTTGACATGCGTTCTTTAGAAGGTTTTAAAAAATATTGACCTTATGGAGAGGCTGCAGGTCCAGAGTTGCAGAAGAATGCCGCCCATGTGGTCCTACCATTGGACCACTGATTGGCTGCTTGAGGACCCTGCTCTTGCGAGCTTGACTCCTTTTGAGGAACATTGCTCTTATGTATACTGTAAACTGTCATGTTATGGCGCTCTGCTCTGTCTGCATGTTTCAAACGGGAATTGGGATGTATTCCCTTGAATAAAGGTCTCTTTATAAGCACCTTAAATTGTGTGGATTTCCCAGAGATGTAATGTATTAAGAAATCTATGCTGAATGGATAATTTTCCACGACTAAATTATACCCTTGAACGAGTATAGTCTTACCAACCACTCATTAACTTGTTACAATTGATTTGTATTCTTAAATGTAAATGGTTAATTGCATGAACCCAGCTAAATGCTTTCTTGTAATCTGCAATTAAATCCCAAGTGTTAAGTCACTAATGCGGAAAGCGCTGGTATGGGCTCTGCGAGATTTCATCTGGCCCCCCCCCCGTAAGTCTGGAGGAACCGAAGATGTGCTGAATGCCCGGGTACCAGTGATCCCGAATATGTGCTCATTAGGCGGCTTTTTATTATTATTATTAATTGACTTTAAAAGCGACATTTTGCAGTGAGTTTCATAGTAATTTGGACTTCCAGAAACAAAGGGTGACAATGGGCTTGCTTTAACGTAACCTAGAAATTGGTTTACATCTAGATGAAAAATGGATAGAGCTGTATCAATCCAAGAGAAAATGGAGTCTTTATTGGATCATTTTTTTGTTGGGCCACCAAGACCTTGGAAGAAGAGACCTCTTATGTAACTATACATCTTTTTCAATGTTTGCCGATAAAATATAACGGCTATATTGCATTTTCCTATCGATGTAAACCAAGTTGAATGTATAGATTGTTGGCTCGTTTGAGCAGGCCCCTTGTCACCTTTTGTTTCTCGATGTCTGAATTGTTACGTCATGTACTACACATGTCTTGGTTGCCCATAACACACCTAGTATTTCTAGGACTCAAAGACCGATGTCCGACAGACACCATTTCCTGGTGTAAAATGTAACTAGTATCTTGATATCATCAGCTGTTGACGCCTGTACCATTTACTTTACTATTACTAAGGTGACCACATCTGCCACTTTTTTCCCATTCCCCCCCATCATGTGTCTTGGAAATAATGGTCAGTGTGGCCAGTGACGCGAATAAGGTTTTGTAACATTACAAAAGAGGCAAACAGCAGAAAACATCAGGCATGGGTAACTGGTGTCTGTAGGCGATTTTGATAGCTCAGAATTACAGGTCCTAGTTGTATAAAATTATTAATTTTGAACACCACTCAAAAGAGCTTCATAACGTATCCTGAGCTGCCTCACGAATATGTTTTTTTCTGTTTCAGGAAGAGCTAGAACATTGTGAGCGTCTCCTAAAGATCTGTTTCCAGAATATTCCAGAAGACCATAATATGGACCGATGAATAAACACAATTCTCAGAACAACTTTCCTCACGATGAGGCAAAATTGCAGTTAATGAGGGGATGCCGTTTGTGAGATGATGAAATGTGGCTCACCTCAGATTCGTGGAATCTCTTGTTTCAGATATTTTTTTTTAATAAATATATGTATTTATCAAATGCACTTGACTTTTTTTTTTTACCTGTTTACAGTTTTCTGTAATAGTAAAATAAAACTTTTGGTCTGGTGATTTAGAGGAGCATATAATATGATTCTACATTCACCTTTGAGGAATGTTTTATTAATCTATTTATAAAAATGTAAACCGGATCTTATCGGGGATGGAGAACGTCTCACACTAATAAGCTCTGGTTCTTCATTTTTTTTTTTCATTTAAGGTACAGCTGGCATCTTAAAATATGTTAATAAAAGGTTACAAAAAAATTCTGATTAAATGTTTGTTATGGGGAAAAAAGTATGTGGCAATGTTGCCTATAATATATTAGGTTAGTGAAAGGAAGAATATAATTCCTGTAACATAGTAACATAGTTTGTAAGGTTGAAAAAAGACCTAAGTCCATCAAGTTCAACCCTTCTACCTAACCTTCCTATTCTTAGAAACATATAGAAACATAGAAAGTGACGGCAGATAAGAACCAGTAGGCCCATCCAGTCTACCCAACCTCTGAGTACTTTCCTTTAGTACTTGCCCTTATCCTATATCTAGCTTGGCCTTATGCCTATCCCATGCTTGCTTAAATGACTTTACTGTATTAACATCTACCACTTCTGCTGGGAGGCTATTCCATGCGTCCACTACCCTTTCCGTAAAGTAATATTTTCTGATGTTACCATTAAACCTTTGCCCCTCTAGTTTATGGTTGTATCCTCTTGTTGTGGTAGTATTTCTCCTTTTAAATAAAAACTCTCTTCCTTTACCTTGTTGATTCCCTTTAAGTATTTAAATGTTTATCATATCCCCCCTGTCCCGTCTTTTTTCCAGGCTATATAGGTTAAGATCCTTTAACCTGTCCTGGTAAGGTTTATCTTGTAATCCATAAACCATTTTATTAGCCCTTCTCTGCACTTTCTCCAACATATCTATATCCTTCTGGAGATCCGGTCTCCAGTACTGTACACAATACTCCAAGTGAGGTCTCACCAGTGATCTGTACAACGGCACGAGCTCTTCCCTCTTTCTACTGCTAATACCTCTCGCTATACAACCAAGCATTCTGCTAGCATTACCTGCTGCTCTACTGCATTGTGTGCCTACCTTTAAATCCTCAGAAATAATTACCTTTCCTCACACGTTGAGGTTAGGACAGCATCAAATATTCTATACTCTGCCCTTGGGTTTTTATGCCCCAGGTGCATTACTTTGCATTTATCTACATTAAATGCCAATTGCCACAGCTCTGACCATTTTTCCAGTTTTCCTAGATCGTTTGCCATTTTGCTTCTTCCTCCATCAACCCTGTTGCAAATTTTTGTGTCGTCAGCAAATAAACATACCTTTCCATCAAGTCCATCTGCAATATCACTAATAAAAATATTAAAGAGAATGGGTCCAAGTACAGATCCCTGAGGTATCCCACTGGTAACAAGACCTTGTTCTGAATATACGCCATTCACTACAACCCTCTGTTGTCTGTCACTCAGCCACTGATCCATTCAACGACATTGGGTCTTCTATGTGGGACAAAAGCCTTACTGAAATCCAGATACACAATGTCTACTACACCACCTCGATCAATTACTTTAGTCACACAATCAAAAAAATCAATAAGATTTGTTTGGCAAGATCTTCCTGAGGAAAACCCATGTTGTTTTTGATCTTGAAACCCATGTGACTTCAGATGTTCAACAATCCTTTCCTTTAACATTGTTTCCATTAATTTGCCCACTACAGATGTAAGACTAACTGGCCTGTAGTTGCCCGACTCCTCCCTACTGCCTTTTTTGTGAATGGGCACAACATTCGCTACTTCCCAATCCCCAGGGACAACTCCCGTTACCAATGATTGGTTAAATATATCAGTTAACCCCGAAGCTCTTTTAATAACTTGGGGTGTATCCCATCAGGCCCCATCGACTTATTTGTCTTTACCTTAGACAACTGAAGTAGAACCTCCGCCTCGATAAACTCACATATTTCAAATGATTCAGTCTTTTTTCCCAGCTGAGGTCCCATTCCGTCATTTTCATCTGTAAAAACTGAACAGAAATATTCATTGAGGCAGTCAGCTAAACCTTTATCCTCTTCTACATATATTCCTTTTGTTTTTAGTCTAACTAATCCTTGTTTAACTTTCCTTTTCTCATTTATATATCTAAAAAATGTTTTATCTCCATTTTTTACTGAGAGGGCAATTCGTTCTTCTGCATGTGATTTGGCAGATCTTATAACTTTCTTTGCCTCTTTCTGCCTAATTTTATAGATCTGTCTATCTTCCTCACTTTGGGTACCACAGCGGTTTCCTTAATTTTTTACTCTTACTGACCAGCCTAATACAATTTTCTGTTATCTTCAATAAAACAGCTTTTACAAAATCCCATTCCTCCTAAACGCCATTTAAATTGTGCCAGTCTGATAATGACTCCTCTATACATTTTCTCATTTTAGAAAAGTCAGCTTTTCTAAAAATCTAAAACTTTTGTTTTTGTGTGGTGTGACTCTGAGTCACTGTTCGTATATTAAACCACACAGACTGATGATCACTAGATCCCAAACTTTCACCTACAGAAATATCTGCTAACAAATCTCCATTTGTGAACACTAAATCCAATATGGCCACCTTACGAGTTGGTTCCTCAACTACCTGTTTTAAAGATAATCCCAGTAAGGAGTTTAGAATATCCGCACTCCTGGTACAACCAGCTACTTTTGTTTTCCAGTTTACATCAGGGAGATTAAAGTCACCCATGATTATAACATCCCCTCTAGCTATTTCCTCCACTAGTAGATTATCTAGTTCTTCTACTTGTCCTGGGGGTCTATAAATCACACCTATACGAGTTACTTTACTTTTGCCAAATTGTACTGTAACCCAAACCGACTCTAAGTTCTCCTCACCAACTTGTATTAAGTTAGATTTTATGTTATTTTTCACATATAGGGCCACCCCTCCCCTTTCTGTCTTTTCTATATAAAGAGTACCCCGGTACTGATATGTCCCAGTCATTTTTCTCATTATACCATGTCTCAGTAACAGCCACTATATCAACATTCTCAGTTGCCACAACTGTTACAAGTTCATGGATCTCATTCCCTAAACTGCGAGCATTTGTAGACATGACCTTTAGCTTGTCATTTAACACCGATGCTGCAATCGCTTTCTGTCCTTGCTTTGGGGGGCAAAATATATGCTTCTCCCTATTATGTGTATAGACCAAGCCCCCAGATCCACCCACCTGGTTACTAAGTAAATCGCCTTCCCTTTCTATACTGCCTAGCCCGGTATTTATTCCCTCCCCCCCATTCCTAGTTTAAAATCTCCTCCAACCGTCTAGCCATTCTCTCCCCAAGCACATTGGACCCTCTTGCATTTAGGTGCAATCCATCACAACTATAGAGATTGTACCCCAAAGCAAAATCAGCCCAGTGCTCTAAAAACCCAAAGCCCTCCTTCTTACACCAAGACTTCAGCCATGCATTTAGCTGCCTAATCTCCCGCTGCCTTTCTGGTGTAGCGCATGGCACAGGTAGTATCTCTGAGAATACTACCTTGGAGGTCCTTTTCTTAATCTTACTACCTAAGTCCCTAAAATTACCTTTTAGGACACTCCATCTTCCTCTTACTATGTCATTGGTACCAATGTGCGCCAAGACAGCTGGATCCTCACCAGCCCCTCCCAATAATCTATCCACTCTGTCCGCAACATGCCAAACCCGGGCACCCGGGAGACAGCAAACCATTCGGTTGCTGCGATCAGAGCTACAGATTACCCTGTCTGTTTTCCTGATTATTGATTCCCTACCACAACCTGCCTGGGCTTTCCTTCCTTTTGGATCCCCTGCACATTGGATGAGCTGCTCTCCCGGCTGTTAGAGAGAACAGTTTTTTCCGGAAAGCCTACCTCTGAGTCTGCCTCCCCAACGTGCTCACTTAAAAGGGCAAATTTGTTGGGAGGGAGAGACTCTGGGCTGGCTTGCCTCTTCCTCTTTCCTTCCCCACTGCAACCACGTCTTACTGTTACCCAGCTATATACCGGACTCCCTTCTGACTGATCTCCTCCCTCATTGCTAGGGGCCCCATCTAAACTTTGCTCAGTGAGCAACAGACTCCTCTCAAGGTTGTCAATCTCTCTCAGTGTTTCAATGTGCCTCTTCAGAGCACCAACCTCAGCTTCCAGAGAGACCAATTGATCACTTCTTCCAAGCATGCATACATATGTCATGATGTGCTAGAGTGAAATCTCCAAGCTTGCTCATACTTTATAAAGGGACGTGAGCACTTACAGAATTTAAACAATTGCTTTATGTCACTTACCCTCCTTTCTGTTGCACGAACTGCTGTGGTGCACAAACTGGTCACTTACAGAAAGCAAGTCACTAAGAGAATGCAAGCTCTGTAAGTTTAACCACTTCCTTATATACAGAGCAACACAGTTAATTGATTATAAACCCCACCCTTAACTAATTACACTCTAGAAAATGGGAGAGAAAAAAACAAACCAAACAGTTAATGCAAAACACACAGTTTTGGTTTTTTTTACCACAAACCCTTCAACCCTCTTGTTGCTGGTTGAGATACAAACCCACTGTTGGTATAGTTATAATACCACTTCTCTGCTGCTGCTGTGGTGCACAAACTAGTCACTTACAGAAAGCAAGTCACTTAGAGAATGTAAGCCCCTTACAATTGATCCAAAAAAGGCAAAAACCCCTAATTAAGCTACTTCGAATTCTGCCATCAGGGGGAAAAATTCCTTGAATCGGATTTCTCGTTGGATCAAGAAGCTCTTAAATATTAATGTTATTCTATTTATATCCCTGTATGTCATGCCTTTCTAAGAAAATATCGAGGCCCCTTTTGAAGGTATCTAATGTATTGGATAACACCACCTCCCTTGGAAGTGAATTCCATACCTTTATTGTCCTCACTGTAAAGAATCCCTTCCTTTGTCGTCTATGAAACCTGCGCTCTTCCAGTTCCAGTCTTTGTATATTTCTGTTAATGGACAAGTCACTGAAGAGCTCTTTATATTGGCCCTGCATATATTTATATAATGTTATCATATCCCCTCTGAGACGCCGTTTTTGAAGTGTATATAATTTTAACTTTTTTAGTCTCTCTTCATAACTAGTATCTCCCAATCCCCTTATTAATTTCGTAGCCCTCCTTTGCACTTTTTCTAGTTCCATAATGTCCTTTCTAAGGACTGGTGCTCAGAATTGTACCGCATATTCAAGGTGAGGTCTTACCAATGATCTGTAAAGAGGCAAGATAATATCCTCCTCCCTTGAATCAATACCTCTTTTTATGCATGCCAAAACCTTATTAGCCCTCGCAGCTGCTTGCTTGCTTGCATTGCGCACTGTTGTCAACCGTTATTCCTAAATCCTTCTCACTGGTAGTTTCCCCCAAGCATATTCCATTTATAGAATAGGTCGCATTTTTACCATAATGCATAACTTTGCATTTCTCTATATTGAACCTCATCTGCCACTTGTACGCCCAGTCCCCAACTCTGTCTAAATCTTCCTGCAATGAAGAAACATCAAGATTAGTCTGAATTACTCGGCCTAATTTTGTGTCATCAGCAAAAACTGTGACATGGCTCTCAATGCAGCTTGGGAGATCATTTATAAATAAATTAAAAAGAAGAGGACCGAGGGCAGACCCCTGAGGCACTCCACTTAATACCTGTGTACAGGCTGAGAAACATCCATTCACAACAACCCTCTGCATTCTATTTTTTAGCCAATTTCTGATCCACATACAGACATTTGCCCCTTAGCCTATTTCTAATAATTTATAGAGTAGCCTTTTATGCGGGACCGTATCAAATGCCTTAGCAAAGTCCAGATAAATCACATCTACAGCCGCCCCCAGGTCTATATTTTTACTAACTTCTTCATAGAATGCTAATAGGTTGGTTTGACAAGACCGGTCTTTCACAAATCCATGTTGACTTTTACTGATTGGATTATGAATCAAGATATGATCTTGAATGTATACCTTTAGCAATCCTTCAAATAATTTCCCCACTACCAATGTTAAGCTTACTGGCCTGTAATTGCCCGGTAGAGATTTTGATCCCTTTTTAAATATGGGCACAACATCTGCCTTGCGCCAATCTAATGGAACTATGCCCGAGCCGAAAGAATGCTTAAAGATTAGTAATAATGGTTGGGCCAGAGTTAGGCTTAACTCCTTCAGTACCCTTGTAGATGTCTGCCACCATAGCAAAAGAAATAATATATATGAAGAAAAATCCCTTCTCGCCCCTATAGGTGATATGTGTCTTCCTCAACCTCGGGTCCTCTACCGGAGGCCTGGGAGTTTGAGGGTTCTGCGCAAAATCTTAGCTGTTCCTCTTCTGGACAGAGTGTTCTGATGTTGTTCCTGGAAACTGCTGGAGCCACTCTCCGAGCTTAGGAGTCACAGCCCCGAGTGAGCCTATCACCATTGGGACCACTTTGGTCCTCACTCTTCACATCTACTCTAGTTCTTCTTTTAGGCCCTGGTACTTCTCCAGTTTTCATACTCCTTCTTCGTGATGTTGCTGTCAATTGGCAGGGCTACATCTATCACCACCGCTGTGTTCTGGTCCTTGTCTACCACCACGATGTCAGGTTGATTGGCCAGTACCTGCTTGTCCGTCTGGATCTGGAGGTCCCACAGGATCTTAGCCCTGCTACTCTCCACAACCTTCTGCGGTGCCTCCCATTTGGACTTGGGAGATTTTAGCCCATACTTATATATCAATATACAGAGGTTTCATACAAACTGAATTGATGTGGGAGGTGTTTGTATGCCCAATATGTACATAGCCAAACAGATGTGGCTTGTTAGTATTATTATCGGGTCTTGTAATGTGTGTTGACATTGGACATGTGTGACTTCTTTAAGTATGAGGATAACATAAAGTGGCAAGGCTGTCTAGTCTTCCCCAGTCCGGCCCTGCTGGAGTGTTTGTGCAGGGCCGGACTGCAGAAATGCTTGGCTTTGCAGGCTAGCATTGAACCTAAAGCCTACCACAAAGGGAGACATAATTGGGAGTGTGTGAACAATGAACCAAGCAAAGCATGTTTGTACTTTAGAATTTATGTGTTTTCTTGGTTGCCATCAAATATTTAAGTGGCGTTCAAGATTTTGTAGAAGAAGCCTTTAAACATACTTGATGACTTTCGCCTACCATGGAATGTCTCTATTGCCTGAAACTAAGTCTATGGAGGAACAGACTTCATTAGCATTGCCATAAAGCATCAGCTCAGTGTGGTGTTTGAACAGGAAAAGTCAACTAGAATATCACACGACTGACAACAATGGTGGCCTCCGAGTCCGCAGAATTAGAATTAGATTAGATTATCGTATACAACGCTGGGAGTTTGTGATGGAGAAAATGTTTTTTGGTGGGATTTTTCCTTAACATATGTACTATTTAGAAAAGATTGTTGTATATACTCAGAATTATCTCATCTTAACCACCAAATAATCGGGAACCCTTGGCATGTGAAAGTCACGTTTTCAGGTTGTTTTGTCCATTGGATCAGCTTGCCAACATGCAGCAAACATCGCCTGATCCCTAGTACCATGCAGGGATCAGACATAAGTACCCCAACATACTACCATCAACATAAACTAAAAAAAAGTTTACATAATTATTGTTTTCATTAAAAAAAAATGATTTTTGTTTCCTATGTTACGTGACGCACTAGGTATCTATGATTAGCTTAACTTGTGCTTAAAATAAATATTCCCCTCCCGAGGGAGTGCCCCAAAGGGTTAATAGTTGCTTTAGCAACCAGCATCCTTACGTTGTATACCGTTAAAGGCGAGGTTTGCGCGCTCACGTTAGCCCTTTGAGCGCATCCCAGCCTGCTCGCTCCCGCCCTATAGTTTCAAGTCGCCTGTCTCTTGAGCCACGCCCAACCTTCGCAACACAGCTCCGCCCACAGGTCGGTTGAGGCCGAGCTCACCGGAACCAACTTCCATTGCTTTGCATCCAAACACCATCTGAGTGCCCAGGCCGGAAGCGGAAGAGTGAGCTCCTTCCGCTACTGCTCCTGTCCTTCTTGCGATTCGCTCCCCCCCTCCCACACCTGCCCTGACAGTTACTAACTGTAGGGCTTGCTTGCGCTGTCGCTTCCTCCGACTCCTCTCTCCCATACAGGGGAAAGAAGGACGACACGGCGCCTACGTTTACAGCCAAGAAGACGGAGCGTGCCGGGGCCTGCGTGAGATTGGAGCGGAAGAAACGTTGTCTCCTAGGATACCGACCGCCCGGGTAAGGCAGAGACCAGCTCGGCCTCATGCATGGCAGGCTCAGTCACAGACAGCAGTGCTAGTGAGCCCGTGTATCCATGTACCGCTTGCAAATGGAGACCGAGTAGCCGGAAGAGCTTTCGCAGTCCGATCTCCGTGTCAGTTACCTGACACTTCGGCTCACTTTTATGTCTATACTAGTGCTGAGTATCGCGGTACCACCCACTACCTGTCACTCCATCTGCCCCCTGCGCAGGGCCTCATTCATGAACACAGAGCCTTCCCACCCCTCGCATGCTGTTCTCCCCTCCTACCTGCTGAATCAGATGAAGCTTTACGGCCTTACTGGGTAGTGCGTTATCTCCTAGGTTACTAGTTCTAACTACTAGTAGTAGGGCCTTTTACGAGTCCTATGCTCCAAAACCATACCTCCCATGTGCCCCATTCAGGAAGGATAGTCCCTCTTCTGGCTTCGCATCTCCCCCTCTTTTCCATTATCTCAGAATGTCTGCTGGGTGCTAGACTATCTCTGTGTTCTACAGCCCCGCAAGCCACAATATTATTGTTTCTAAAGTGTCAGCAACAGACAATGTTTATAAATGAAGTTGTGTAAATAAAAGACATTCTTCTAAGTATCCTTATCCGCTGATATAAATAACTAGAGTTCGGAAAGTTTCATGGAACTCTTTGTGAAGCATAATTTAGCTCTGAAATGGTTAAGCGGCTCCGTTAACTCTTAAGACCTTTGATGGAACTTGGAGAGAATGTGATGTTGCGCCTCTTGTTGGCTATTTATTAACATCTACGAACGCACGGGGTTACTTTTATAAACTTTGCATGTTTAAAGGGACAAATGAATCAAAACGTAGTCCTCCCTCTCCTTATATGAGAAACGCAATCCATGGGGGTTTGCTTCTTCCTGGCGGCACGCTTCAGAGGAAAGCGCTAGAGAGGCAATCCGATTCTGGAGATCGGGGCCACCTGAAGACAAGGAGGATTCCTTGCAGCATCTCTCATGCCTACGTTCCTTAGAACATAAAATATATCTGCTGAAAGCCCTGCAAGAAAAGCAAACGTCAAGTATTCTGCCCATTGAAAACATTCGGTTTTGTACTGCTCTGCAGAATATGATAGCGCCATATAAATCAAATCCAACTCTGCATAGTTCTTTCTGCTTTTTAACCCATAGAATCTTTAACCTTGTTTACTTCGGAAGTGAACACGATAGTAGGAAGGGTTATTTAGGGCCGAGTTTTGGTATATATGTGTGTGTGTGTGTGTGTATATATATAATATAATGTGTGTGTTTTTTTCCGGTGATCAAGGTACCACAAGTGTGTATTGTGTTTATAAAATATATATATATATATATATATATATATATATATATATATATATAAATATAGACCAATTCTAAAATCAGCACATATGTTGGGAAGGAATTAACTTCAGCGCTCAGTACCAGGAAATATACGAGATCTTATACTTGAAATATTATGAATATGGATATAAACAAATCGTAGGCATATGGAGGAGAAGCAGCCGTATGGATTGTATTATTAATTAATACATTAACAATTGTAGCTAGCAGAATATTGAGTGTGTATTTAAATTATTTTCCGAGAAATGAATACAATGCCGCATAATGATTAAGAAACGTAATGTATATGTAAGCGGTATTGTTGTTGGATTAGTGGAAATTGTGTAAAGGGTAGCATTTTAATAAGTCGGGCCTTGTAGGAAGAAATGATGCCGGAAACAGTGGAATTCATGGTTTTTGGGCAGTATGGCGTTTGTTAGTCGCACTCCCGTTGGTGACGTGAGCCGTCGGTAACGCGGTGCGGTAAGGAGGGCTTTTGGGGATCGATCGGTTGTGCTGTGAAATAACCGGCTAGTGGTGGAAGGAAGTGACTTGTGTTGCAAGTGTGAGAATATATTGTTGTTCCTCTCTGAGGGATGCTGGTGGAAACTTGGTTCTTCTCAGCCGCCCGAGTGCTTTTTGCTTTAGCAGAGTTCAAAACGGCGTCTAAGTATTTAACGTCCGTTGCAGAAGTGGTAGAGATTCAAACAGTGAGGGCATGTAAATCTGCATCGGATAGGCATACGGCTCCTGGATATAAGACCAGACCGGTTATCCCCCAGCATTATGTCTGTTTATCTGTTTCTGTCTATTAGGCCGTCAAAGTTTGATTTGTTTCGTCGTCGGCTTCCTGGAAATAGCTCCCAAGGGTCAGAGTCCTGTAAGCGTGTCTTTATTTCTGCGCTAGAACCTCCTCTTAGGTTAGGCATGTGAAGTCGACAAAGTGCATACCCTATAAACAAATAAAAAAAAAAAAAACAACTCCATTAACGAGTGTTAATGTATATGCCGGCTGCTAATCTGTAATCATGTGACGGGGTGAAATTATGCTTTTAACCCCTTAAGGGCAATGAGTGGTCCCTAAACCCATTGAAAGCAATGCATTTTGAGCCCGTACATGTACGGGCTTTGTCGTTAAGGGCTTAAGCAAATTCTATCAAAATGTGATTTGCATATGAATCTTGTGGCGGATACTGAACCCCCCATTCTAGGACATTTATGGGCACTGCAATTTGACATTGAATTCTAGGGGTTAAACTGTAATATTTTGTGTTTTCATCTAATTTCCACTTCTATGTGTATTAAGAGTCACTCATTGTCTCGTCTATGTTTAAGTGTTATCGCTGTAATCCATTAATCTCTGTTGTGTATCCGCCATTGTTGGATGTGTCACTAGATGTTGTCTGCATAGTCCCTTGCTAGTATGTTGTGTTAATTATGTTTGTCCTTTCCTATTTCCTTGGTTTGTCAATTTCCCCTCCCCTGGTAAATGTCCTGTATAAAAGAATGCCCAGTCCCAATAAAATGTGTTCTCCTGCATCTTGACTGGTGTCGTGACTGGTGTCACAGACCTTTGGGAGCCCCTTTACTCTGAGAACCTCAGTGGCTACTCGTCTGGTACTATGAGAGAGACAGCCATGGACGTCATGCTAGACCCTCTGGTTCCCATAACTTTGGTGGCAGCGGAGGGGTCTAATACTCTTGTAGATGGTCCAAACCACCACCTGCGAGACCTGCAGTCAAGATGGACACCTATCATCTTCCATCTACTATGGGAAAAAAAGGGCTCATCTTTTAATAAGAGGTCCAGAACCACTTCAACACTTACGCTGCAGGGGTTGGAGCTCTCAAGATCGTGGATTTTGCTAATGAGGCACACAGAGTAGAAACGGTGAAGATACAGAGGTGCTGGTCAAGAGAAGTACAACAGCTTTTGAACGAGCCAGGGTGCGAGGTAGCTGAGACCATCAACTTTGGTGGATTAAAGTACAGAGGAGAGGAACAGGAGGACCGCTGCGGACGTCAGTAGTGCTGGGATGTGCCGGTACCCCATCCACAGAGGCATTCTGAGATGCCAGGTTACAGGGTGCCCGAGCGGGAGAACTTATACCGAGGACACTTACAGACCTGCAGCACATCCGCTTAAGATCTGTCATCAGCTCTATTTTCTGGGGGAAGAAGTGTAACGGATACTGGACGTCCGTTTTTAGGAGAATTATTAGGACTGTAATTTAACATGGACTTCCAGGGGTTAAACTGTAATATTTTGAATCAGATTCCACTTCTGTGTGTAATCTGATTCACTCGCTGTCTAGTCTAAGAATTTCTTCCCTAATTCCTTCGCCTCTACTGTGTATCCGCCATTGTTTATGTGATGAATTGGTGTGGTGCCGATGTTGTTTGCATTGTCCCTTATTGTTGTGTTAATTATGTTAATCCTTTCCTGTTTCCTGTGTTTGTTATTTTCTCCTCACCTGGTAAAGTGACTGCAGTCCCAGTACAGTGTGTCGTCGTGACTGGTGTTTTTTTGGGAGACTCCTTTTCTCTGGAGCAGGACATCTACTCTGAGCATCGGAGCGGCTACCCGTCTTGTAGCCGGCTTTCGCTGTGACGAAGGTGCCAGTGTCGGTCAGGGACGTCCTGCTAGACCGCCGGTTCCCGTTACAAAGGCCAGCTGTATGGGTTGTCCCGTATACATGCCCGGTGCTGGCGGTCAGTATCTGACCAAGGAATGGAAGTGTAACTCTCAGCCTTTACATGAGCAACCATATAAAACTGACATTTCTGGCAGGTGATACTAAAGTGACAAAGTATGATTGTCTGAATTCTTAACAAGTTATCTTTGTTCTTGCCTTCCATTTTGTACTAAGGCATGAATGTAATTACATTTCCGTTACTGAGAGGGTGGTAGATAGAACAGCCTCCCGGCAGAAGTGGTAGAGGCTTGGGATTGGTATATTTGTTGGTTTAAAGCGGGAGAATGATGGGTCGAATGGTTCCAATCTGCCGTCAGACTTTGTTTCTAAGATTGCCGGGACGCGCGGGTTTCTCGAAGCTCAGGTCGCACTCGCCGTTTTTTTTTTTTTTTTTCCTCCCTCTTGTTTTGAATCGAATGTCTTCGGGTCTGTGTGCTTTGACATGTACAGACAGCTTTCCTATAGCCTCGAGCAGCCAGAGGTTACACGTTCTGCCAAGTGCGTATTACATGTCATTCACTCCCTCCAGTGACCTACGGAGCTGGCAGAATATTATATTAAAAATAATGCAATAAACAGAACGCGTGCCTGTAAGTTATTTATCCAGGCCCCGGTGGGCCACGCACTCATCCTATCTCCTGCCCCATAGACAGGTCATGTGCTATGGGGTGGATGGTGTCTTCAGAATACCTCCATGCGGAGGAGATGGGGAGACCACTTTGATTTAAAGGGACCTACCAGCTATAATGTGCATTAAAGTACTTTAAGATAAACTTCCAGATTAGAGAATATAACATATCCCCTGCCCGGTATGTATTGGAAAGGATCAGTGCTGGCCGTACAAAATTCCTGCCGAGGTTACTGAATAACCGCCGTTGGTTCTCTTGGTGAATATTCATGTCGAAACTAAGTTGCTTGTTTCTGCCATATAATAAGTATATAATATATACTTTAATGCATACGATAGAATTAACACTGTCCCCTGGAACTGATTTAAGATTGGACTTCAGGTGCTGTACGCATCTTCAGAAGGGTATCGATATGTTGGAGAACATTCAGAGGAGGGTTTGTAGGATAACAATTACATCAGTGATATGGTGGTAGATTAAGGGACTGGCTTACCATCAGAAATGGTTGAGGCTAATAGAGTGAGGGTATCTGTACATGCATGGGACAGTCATAAAGATATCCTGGATCTGAGATGAGACCAGCGAGTGATTAAGGTCCGAGTCTTTACTCCCCGCGGGGGGGAGTCCCTTTTAAAGCGCCGATGTCTGCGTTTTTTGCCGGTAAAACAGATTCAAACAACTTGTACTGTGAATTTCCACACCCAGCAGATTCGGGGTCTTATCACCAGTATGTTTTAGTTTCTTTAATATACATAATACCAAAAAAGTAATCTCCCAGATTGTAATAAGGAAAGGAAGAACGCGAGGAAATGGGATGAGAGTTTGCAATAGAGAGCGCTGAAGCAGCCAGCAGCAGGACCTCTGCTGCCATTCATGGTTCCCAGATACCCAGTAAATGCAAACTGAAGCCACCTGCTAATTACCAGGAACATGATGGAGGTGGCCCTTCCGTGGTATCATTTGTGTAAATGTCCCCAAATCTTTGATTGTTAAACAGTCCCGTTCTGCCGCTGGCCGTATCTGTACGTCTCACTGTCATCAAAGTCTCGCTCTACAGAGGTCCTGGGTGAGGCCGGATAAATGGATGGGAGAACTATGTAAACGCAGATCCATATGCGCGCACTCCCTCTGATTAAACGTAAAAATGCACTTTAACCCCTCGTGTAATATACCCCACCTCCTTCTATACTTTAACCTCACTTGAGCCGGGCCCTTCTCACTTTTGTTGCTGTAAGTCCAAGTTGTTATGCGATGCACGGCACCACACTGCAGAATATCACAATGCTGTATCAATTGGTAAATTGTGTGTGATATATATATATATATATATATATCTACCTTGTAGTAAATACAATCTCTTGGTCTTAATAACCCAAGTGACCCTCTGACCCTCTGAACGTCTATGGAGGAAAGGACTTTGTTGCATGCGCAGCATCAGTGTTGTGTTTAAGCGATGAAAGTCACCCAGAATATCACTATATATATCTACTATATCTTCTAAGCTGGTTCCCTTCCTAGAAAAAGTCTCAATATTTCCATGCGCGCATCTTTTCTTTTCTAGTGAACCATGTTTTGGAAGTTTGACCTGCACACCAGTTCACATGTGGACACCCTGCTGGAGCGGGAGAACGTTACCCTGTTCGAGCTGCTGGAAGAGGAGGACGTTCTGCAGGAGTGTAAAGTGATGAACCGCAAGCTCGTGGAGTTCTTGGTGCAGCCTCAACACATGGAAGAGCTGGTCACCTGCATCACGGAGGAGCCGTCGGACGACGTGGATGAAAAGTTGAGATACAAGTAAGTGGGAAAACAAATGCCTTGCGCACAGGTGGAAACAGCCTGGATACCCAGTCTGTTACAGTCTCCGGTCCTTAGGACGTATCTTTGTCGTCCACCCCCCCATAACTTTTGGATAGACTCTGGGCTCTATTCACTTAACGGCGAGAGTTTCAATTCACACTTTACTACTTATTACAAAGGGCCAACTCTGGCAGGTTTCTCAAGCAAGAAGGCTTGAGCAGGCCCTGTATAATGTATAATTCAATGGGTGAACTCCAAAAACGATGCAGTAGAAGGTTATTGGTTTCATACTGTATAACGACGTCAAGAAGCTGTAACGTGAAAAGAGAACCCCGATTGTACCCCCTTCTATGTTACCCTTTGTACAGCACTGCAACATATGGTGGCGCTGTATAAATCAATAAATAACTCTACCCATTCAAATAGCCGTATACATGTAACATGTTGTCACAGCGACGACGGATATACAATTATACAGTTCAAGACCTGAGTAGGAAATGGTGATCTAGATATATATTATATACCATGGGTTATAGTTCAGTTATATCATGACATGTCCTGCACGTTTATCTATAGCGTATCCAACGTTTCTTTATTAGATATCCCAGCGTGTCCTGTGAAATCCTAACAGCGGATGTATCGCAAATTAACGACGCCTTAGGGGAGGACGAGTCTTTACTGAAGAGGCTGTACGGCTTTCTGCAGAACAACGAAAACCTGAATCCTTTGTTGGCGAGTTTTTTCAGCAAAGTAATGGGCATCCTAATCAACAGAAAGACCGAACAGGTAACCTCCTCACGGGGAGGAAAAACACGGATCCCTGCGTGTGAACCAGTGGTGACTCTAGAAACAATATATAGGGGGGGGCACACAAGATACCACAGTCAAACTTGGGGGGGCATTAATAATTTCCACCATTAAATCATACCACTGAAAAAACACACACACACACACATATATATATATATTGCGAAAAGTAATGTGCTATGGAATGATACTTTTGTTATTGGACAAAACAATACTTGATCATTCAACATGGGAAGCCTGAAGCCACAATTTAGTACGACTAATCCTTGAAATCCTTTAAACAACACAATACCTTAACTTTTGCACTAAATGATTTCAGGGCCTAATATTAGTCCCTGCTGCCGATATATAATATTAGACCCTGCTGCCGATAGCAGGTATGGATCAACACATTAACACACAAACCCAGCTTTGCATGTATAGATCAATTGAAATTCACTTGTGATCTCAGCACTGAATGTATATATCAAATAAACATATATCAAATAAACAAACATATATCAAATGAACAGACATACAAATCCTGTATTTGCAGGTATACAATAATATATGAAATGTAGCATTGCAGGTATAGATCAAATAAATACATGGAAACAGCATTGCAGGTATTAATCAACTGAACAAGACATACAAACCCTGTATTTGCAGGTATACATAAATAATGTATGGAAACATAGCATAGCAGATATGGATCTACAGAAGAACACACAAACCAAGCTTTGCCGGTACAGATCAATTGGAATTCACATAAAATCACGGCATTAAAGGTGTATTTAAAAACCCCTAAATTACAGGGATAGATCACAGGTTGCACACCCCAACCACGCTGCCCACATAGAACCTGGCCAGCACCCAGATAACACACATAAGATTTGCCATCTTTTTCCCATATACACCCTGCCTGTGCCATCTTGGTCCCCAAGGCTCAAACATCCTGCTAGTGCCATCTGTGCCCTTCCACAATTATACATCTATGATACACAAACACTTTTACAGTCACTCACTAATTCACACTTTAATTCAGAGAACTCATGCTCTCCCTCATTCAGACAATTCATTCACATTAACTCATGCTCTCCCTCATTCAGACAATTCATCCACATATTTACTCATGCTCTCCCTTATTCAGACAAATCATCCACATATTAACTCATGCTCTCCCTCATTCAGACAAATCATCCACATATTAACTCATGCTCTCCCTCATTCAGACAATTCATCCATTTTAAGAAACTACACCCCTTGGAGCTTCAAATGAGGGGTTACATGTATTTCTAGGACAAAAGTTGAGTGCACAAATAATGATGGAATATGTCGCTTTGGCTAGAAAATGTTTATTCTAACCGTAGCGGCATGTTCATTTGTGTCTTGCGCACTCCAGGTTTGTACTAGAAACACATGCAGCCGCTCATTTGATGCGCCAAGGGATGTCGTTTTTGCAAATGTGTACTTTTTGTGCCATAATTTAACTTCCTACGTGAGCAGTAATGCCACGTCAAGGCTTCAACCCTAATTACTGATCATTCACACGCCTTTCATATCTCCATTCACTCGCAGAAGCACACACCATACTATACGTACATTCACTCACAGAAGCACACACCATTCTTTCCATACAGTCACTCACAGAAGCACACACCATTCTTTCCCCTTACAATCCCAAAGAAATGATGGTAAAGGGAGGAAAAAAATCACTTTTACAGCAAAAATAAATTTTGCAGTAAAAATGCAAGGCGCTCCAGGGATGAGATGGTTACTCACGTACCGCACAGGCTAAATGGCTGATTTTAATATTTGCAGTTCATCAGGATTTCAAAAATTGCCTCCCTCTACCGTTGGCTAAATTTAACCCCATGATCAAAGGGATCATAGGATTAAAAATTAGTATCGCCCATTTTTAAAAAGGGAATGTGACTTTTTATAGCTATATGATCGCTGTGGTAACATTGGCTACCACAGTGATCATTTAGCTAGAATACCTAAACTTTTTTTTTTAAAGTTACACTACTTTATGTTTAAATAATTAAATTTGGGGGGTCTCTAGGCAATTTTGATCTTTTTTTATCTGCCCTTAGAGACCCCCAAATCATTTTTTTTACATTTTTATTTTTTTAACTTAATATTTTTTATTATTTTTACAATCTATATTGGAAAGGTGAGGCGATTACCTTTCCAACAGTATATGTAGGGGGTCTGTAGCTGCTTACATGCCTGAGATACAGGCATCTAAGCAGCATGCCCCCATACCTCTTTAACTGACAATTGTCAGTTGTTTAATAAAGTTGCGCGGTGACGTCACCAGGCAGATCGGGTGGCCCCGGTGATGCCCTTCAGTGTGAGGGGCAGATCGCCGGGGTAGGTGGTGATGGAGGTCCACAGGTAAGGTAGTGCTAGTGACGGCAAGGTGCCGTCGTTAGCACCTGACTGGGACTGCTAGCGACGGCACCATGCCGTCGTTAGCAGTCAAGGGGTTAAAGTCCCATTGCGGGACTCTCCTGGGTGGTTAAAAATTCGGCGGGGGGGCAATGAATAACCTAGGGGGGGCAATTGCCCCCCTGTAGCGATGCCACTGGTGTGAACTGTTTAAAAAGCTATAAAGAGTCGCTCATGTGGAACATGGGGATAAAGTCCAAGTGAAGTAGAAATGGCTAATCGGGCTTACTCTCTTCTGTGTGCTTCCAACCGTGTTTTATATCTCCTTTGTGCGTCACTGATGTAATTTGCATGGCCGATATGCACTTTAATACATATGATAAGCCCTTTAAATGTTTGCGTGTTCAGGTTTGTGCATGCACGGAGGATGCTGCAGAAAATGCCTTGTTCCCCACCCTGCAGCTGAATGCTCCCTTCCAGTCAGATCAGCGCTGATCTGCTGAACGCTGCGTGCCGAAGGCTGTCCAGACCCTGTTAATGTGTATAAAGTGCCCCCAGTGATTTCTATGGAACCATTTTCTTGCCATTTTATTGACACCTTAAGCAGCCAATCAGCGGCAAGAATTTGGGCCATGGCTCCCAATGAGTAAACTTTAATAAGCCTCCTTGTATAGCACTTTGTGATGTCTTGTAATACACAAGACATCACAAACAATGCAAAAAGTGCTTTTTTTTCATTTTTTTTTCTGCAATTCTTCAAAGTATAATTTTCTAAGGAATAAGATGATTGATGAGCCCTGGCTCCATATATATCCGGTATATATGTTTTGAAGCTGTCACAAAGTAGTTCTCACTCTGAAATAGTTTGCGTTTGTGTCGCAGATCATAGCCTTTCTACGAAAGAAAGATGACTTTGTGAGTTTATTGCTGCAACACATCGGGACGTCTGCCATCATGGATCTCTTACTGCGGCTTTTGACGTGCGTGGAGCAGCCCCAGCTCAGGCAGGACGTGTTTAATGTAAGTAGAAACAATGACCCTGATATGATACGATAATGCTTGTTATCTTATTCATAGAAGGTTGTTGCTCTTGCTTAAGTTACATTTCACAAACCCCAGACTGCATTGGTCTTTGGTCTTAGATTCATAAGGGGGGGGGGGGTTGGCCATAATAATCTAAAGGTACCGCACACTACTAAAAGAGGTTCATGGATTATGGGATAAAACTTACCAGGAAAGGTAAAAGGATCTTAACCTATATACCCTGGAAGAAAGACGTGACAGACGCTTTATATGATAGAAACATTTAAATACTAAAAGGGAATCAACACGATAAAGGAAGAGAGTTTATTAAAAAAAAAAAAAAATACTGCCCCAACAAGAGGACATAGTCATACGCTCAATGTTAATACAGTGAAAGAGATTACGCAAGCGTGGGGTTGGTATAAGTCTAAGCAAGATATAATATAAGGCCAGGAACTAAGGAAAGGTTGGGCAGACTAGATGGGCTGAATGGTTCTTATCTGCCATCATGTTCTATGTCTAATGTTTCTTCTCCATATAATACCATGGAACTGAAAATAAGACTTGCTCCTATAGAATAGGCTAGTTGTCACTTTTCCTTTTTGAAGATGCTTGTCCCCCATTTATAATATCGTAGGAAGCTCTTTGTTTCTTATGAAGTTCAGACATAGTTTGGTAGTAAGCAATGGGATTCTTATATGCGGCAGGAAAGCGATGCTTGCTTTGTGCTTCCTTAACGTAAGTTTGTACCAGAGAGCTCTCCATACTGTATCTGTATACAACCTTTAACTAAATCGAGTTCCTTTTCCCGTTCTTTCCTACAGTGGCTTAACGAAGAGAAAATAGTACAAAGACTCATTGAGATGATTCACCCTTCCAAGGATGACAATGTAAGTGATGACCACAAGCTCTCCCACTTGTCCTGTCCTCGGTTCTGTCAAGCCAATTAGTGGCAAGTATCTTCAGACCGCTGAGGAGGATGGAAGCTGCAGCGCTGCAGCTTCTACCCCCGCTAGGTGCTTATTTAATGAGTACGTTGAAGGACTTGGAGTACTTTAATATGCCTTCATCTTTAGAGGCGGTGCCGGGAAAAGTAAACTGTACCTTTTTAACAGCGTGGGTAGTGCTGGGATTATGCTGCGGGAGGTTAGTAATGAGATGGATGGTTTGTACTCGTGCGGCATTTGTTGGGGATGGGTATTTGGGCTACGATCTCAGAGTACGAGGGGAATCATTTTTATTTCTTGTGTTTTCGTCTAGCAACATTCCAACGCTTCCCAGTCGCTATGTGACATCATTCGCCTGAGCCGCGAGCAGATGATACAGATTCAGGATAGCCCCGAGCCGGATCAGCTCCTGGTCACTCTAGAGAAGTAAGTCAAGAGTTTGTAATTAGCCATGCTTTTTATGATATAAATCAGACAGATAATCATGTCCACTTCACACGACTGATAGAGAACAACTATTCTGCTTTCCCTGCCTCCGATTTCTTTTCATTTGGGATTAACCCATTCAGTCAGTAGCTCATCATCCGTGCACAGACAGGTCCAAGCAGCACAAGACAAAATCAAAGGGGGGGGGGTCCGCTTGCACATGCTCATATTGAGCCCTCCCAGAGCCTGGGTCCGGTCTCTGGGTCCGGAAAGAGTTGCATACCCCCAACACATCACAAGAATGTATTTTATATACACAAATAAAGCTGTAAAACATTTTTCTGCTCTAACTATGCAAATTATCATGAGTTTCCAAGCTGTAGAACACTGGGATGCCCTCATACCCTGCAAACTTTTTCAGATAAAAAAAAAAAAAGGATGGGGAGGGGGAGGCATTTATGGACAAGAGGGACTGTCCGTCTTAGAGGGACAGTTGGTAGCTATCGGTTTAGCCAGTCTGTATAATGTTCCACTCGGCAATGCAATGAAGACGCCGAAGCTTAATTCTATAAAGGCTTTATTATCATAGAATATGCAATAAGCGTAACGTTCGCCCGGGTTGTATTGTAAATGAGGTTCGGCCCGTTGTGTTGTCGTCCAGCACCCTTCCAGTAGCCGGTAAACTGCGATGGAGCTTTTATAAAGGTCTCTTTTTTTTTTGTGTGTGTGTGTTTGTTCCTCTGAAAAGGCAGGAAACGATCGAGCAGCTCCTAAGCAACATGTTTGAAGGAGAACATAATGAATCTGTCATTGTTCACGGCATTCAAGTGCTTTTGACGCTGCTGGAGCCTCGCAGACCAAGGTAGATTTTGAAAACTTTAAGGAAAATTGCTGTCAGAACTTGCTGTTTCTTACATCATTATATTCCAAAAAAGTCTGTAGATTTTTATTAAGTAGCGTGCTTGCCAAGTTCGATGTCTTGCATTTAAATTCTCTTTTGTGGGATCTAAAGCCTTAATTAACATGCTTTGCACTTGAGGCTGTGACAAAACCCCTATCCGCAATTTAATGCTCAGCCAAGAAAGTCATTTCTGGACAACCTCCTCTTTTTTGCATATTAGGGATTTATCCGCTTACATTGTCACTTGGAGGAGTTTATATTACACTTGAATATTTTCATGTTTTCTTTTAGTTTTTTTTCGTGTTTTGAATCAAATTCCTAATTTTCTCAAGTTTTGGGATACTAAGACTGAGAGTGGACCATTCTTTCAATTATAACTTTTAAATACCTAGTTCGCTGGTATAATAGTGTTGTAGTTTGTAGCGATATCCTTACTTTGGCAAAAGTCTGTTTTTACTCTTCTATACCCCATTTATTATGTTTTCTGATTTTTATTTACACTCGTGGCACATTGGCATAGCTCCCAGGTGTCTCAGTTTTCTGTGACAGTCCTGAGGACAGTGAGGATGATGGACCGCGGGGGGGGGGGGGGGGTGTTCTCCTCTCTCCTCTCTCCTGACAGCACAGTGAGCTGTAAAATGAATGAATGGATAGTACTATTGCTCAGTAGCTCCCAAGGTTCTTCGTTGGGTAAGCGAAGTGGATAGTTGTATCTCCGGGCCCTGCTCCTCGCCCCACAACGCAGATGTCCTAATTGGGATGCCTGGATTGTTGGGGGCATGCGCTGGAGTCTTATTTGCCGATGTGGTGTCTTGTGTAGTTTTTTTATATTGTTTTTAACAGATTCAGTTCCTGGCTTATCTCGCATCTTTTATATGCCTTGCTTTGCGTTTCCTCTGCAGGTCTGAGCTAGGAGGTTTGGGCGGCTTCTATTGTAACCTTGAAGGCCAATTGGAAATCAACCCTCCGGACTCTTCCAACACCCAAGCCAGTGTAGGCACATTGCTTGCCATCAAGCAGCGCTTGAGAGAGTTTCAGCAGCTCCTGGTTGATCCACCAAGGGTAAGAAACTGCCCACATTACTATTTTAAAAGACAAGAAATAGGTGAACGTTGGCAATCCCCCCCCCCACTCTAAAATGTAACAAAACGCGCTCTCTCTCCTCTTCTAGAGGATTTTATGACAAGTTTAAGTGTATTTTTTTATTGTATAAAACTTGCTTTAGATATTTATTCTGTAATGCCATGAGATTTCATTTTTTTTTGTTTTGGTCTCCATTGTGCAGAAAGAGCGCTTGCAGACCACCTGGGGTCTGCTGGATCCCCCTTTGGGCAATACCCGTCTCCATGTGGTGAAACTGCTTACTAGCGTAATTAATGCAAACAACAGGGCTTTAAACAAAGAGCTGATTGATCTGGACACCCTCAACATCATACTGGTAAGTTACAATTGCATACGGAGTGCTGATGAGTGTTTTAATAACATGACAAACCCCGGCACCGTTATTACAACACCTATTACATTTACTTGACTTTTCTGCTCTTTAACGTCTAGAATTTAAGGTTTCATGAAGCCGTATTTCATTTCTATTATATTTTCCCGTTACATGCAACAGATTTGACTAAAATAAAGACTAACCCTGCGGCACGTCGGTCGAGCTCGTGTTTAATGTATCTTTCGCTTGTACCTTTGCCAGAATCTCTATTTCAAATACATGTACAACAATTTCCTGCACGCCCAAGTAGAAGTTTGCGTCGCCGCAATTTTAAGTTCGACTCCTATTGAAGAAACCAATGAGATTGACCTGCTGGAGAACCCGCTTGTGAAATATGTAAGAGCTCTTGTAGGCCGTTGTTACCACGGGAGGGGGGTAAGCGAACGGAAGGTGTATAAAGTATTAACTATCTGACATGTATCATTATGTATGTTAGCTTTTACAGAAATGCCAGCTAGTTCAGCGAATACTCTCGGCGTGGGAAGAAAATGAGAAGGAACAGTAAGTGACTTTCCCTTCCCTCTTTAACCCTTTTATCAACAGCAGGGAAATGAGCTTTGGTGTCATACTGTGTAATTCATTACCATCTTATAAACAGAGACACGTGTCCCCTATTATGCAATATTATGACACGGGTTTAATTAAGCTAAAACAATACCTTTTTGGTATTTTTTATTTATTTTTTTTGAGGTTTCTATTTGTAGAGATGTAAAAGGTTGTCCATAACGTATGCTGGGCCTTGCCAAGACATTCCAGGACAAATAACAGAATAGATGTGTGCTGGAACGAAATGAATTGCTTAATGCACCCAGCCTGAGCAGAGTCGCAAATTCAGCTCGTCGGTTGTGGGCGAAAAAGCCAGTTTTATGGTTTGCCCCGGTGCACAAGATTTATATCACCCTCTTCGTGACAAAGCCCGTACATGTACGGCCTCACAATGTATTGTTTTTAATGGGTTTAATGACAACCCGTTGTCCTTAAGGGGTTAAACATGGCTTTGTCTTTTGAGGAGGAAAATGAACCCACAGTGGCATAATCATGCATGTAGCGAACGACTATGGTCCCCTCCTTCTCTAACACTTTGGTGCATTAGTTGCCGTTTAGTTAGACGATTTGCTGTTGGTTTTAGGTCAGAAGGTGGAAGGCGAAAGGGCTTTATGGGTCACCTGACGAAAATCGCAAATGCGCTCGTCCACAGTTCTGAAAAGGGCCCCAATGTCACCCTTGTTGCCCAGCTGATTAAAGGTGAGGACAAACTTGTCAACTCTTCCTTTCAAAATGTTCTAAAGTACACAACGATGAGCTCTTGGATTATCTTCTCACGGCGATATGGTTCATAGATTTGATTCACCGCAATCCCATTTGTGTTTGGATGCCAAGTATAGTTCACTTTAAAACCTCTACAGTTGGTTATCTACACTCTCAATTTCTAGCCAACTTCCTTGATTTGAAAAACAAATCTCCCCGATAATTTCAATCCTATTCGGTATACAGAACATCGGCCAGCCCAGTAACCGCTCTTCCGGGTACCCTTTCCTCTCGGCTTGGTCATTTGGTAATGAAAGCTTTGTTAAATAGAAACCTTTATGCTCCAACGTGGTTCATTTAACTGAACGCAACAAATATTTTCTATTTCCTTAGATCTGCCGGAGGAAGAGCAGGAGCGATGGGATAACTTTGTTTCTGGGTCCCTCACAGACACCAACAAGAAGAATACTGTAGACCTCGTAAGCTTCGTTTGGTCTTTAGACTTTTTCAGAAATGTGTGGGAATAACAAAGTGGCAACATCTAGAACTGAAAGGATTTTGTGTATCATTTGGGATTTGTTTTCTTAGAACTTGGTCATAAGTTTTGAAAACCACACTCGGTCTTCAAAGTGTTTGTGTTGATGTCTGTGTAACTTGGTCCAGCTATTTCCTTGAGCATCTTCTGTATGTTCTCTGTCACCTCTGTCGTACTCGGTACAATATGTCGGTGAAGGGCTGCCAATATACACTTCGTTGTGTTGACTGCAATAAGAGCCGTTTATACTTTCTTTAATCTACCTTCAGGTCAACACCAGGAACATGCACTCATCCAGCGATGATGAAGAGAATGACCTGAAAGAATTCAACTTTCCCCAGGAAGCTGTGCTCCAGCAGGTGTGTTTATAATGGTAACACAGCCTGTGTCACTGTACCTAGAGAGTAAACGCTTCTGTTTTTAATGCGTGCCTCTTATCTCCAGGCCTTTGTGGACTACCAGATGCAGCAAATGACTTCTGCCTTCATAGATCATTTTGGCTTCAACGATGAAGAGTTTGGGGAGCAGGAAGAGAGTGTCAAGTGAGTTCATTTTCAATTGAAATATCCTTATGACGGTTGCTCGTTTTACATGGCACACATTTACACGTGTGATTTTATATATGTGAATAATTAGGTTTTACCTTAGTAAGCCCCCCTTTCCATTTAGAGAGATGTGAGGCCCACTTGTGCAATTCACTAATAAAGGACATTATCTCGGGGTTTGTTGATAATGTCACCGATCGTTATCTTTGAAGGCCTCTGACTAGTGCACATGGCATTTTATTTATAACGGGTGGAGGGTGTTTGAAGCAGGGGTTTGTTTTTCACTTTACAAGGCACTGTCATCATGCTCCTGGGTTTGTCGTCACCATGTTGTGTGCTAGCGTTTATATTCTGCCGCCGGCTCCCTGTCCAGTTCCTGTTTTTCATGCGCATGCACTTTCTTTTTCTTTCTCTCTGACTTGCAGCGCTCACTTTCGACAGCTGAAGAGGTAAAATATACTAAGATACGGCAAAAGTTAGGGGTAGGCATGGAAACAGTAACTGCCCGGCAACCCGTCCGCCGCACTTTCATTAAGCGATTTGTTGTAGGACTGGAAATTACTTAATAATAATAATAATAATAATAATGTTTTTGGGAGAGGCCAGTTTTGTCCTTGCATTATTCCTGAAGGAGTGTGGTTTCAGGCAGTCTGTTTCAGTTTACGTATTTGGCCTAATACGCACAGGTTGCTTAATGGATTTCCAACAACATTTGTAGTCTTTTCTACATTAAATTAATTCTTATGATTGGATCTTTTTTCTTTCAGTATTCTCAAGTGAGAGAGTAGATCAAAAAGGAACTGAGTATTTGATCAGGGTCGTCCTCCCTTATACATACCCCAACTCAAAAACGACAAAAAAGCATATATTTTCCCATTTGAAGGTTTTTTGGTTTGTTTTTTTTTTGTTTTTTTTTACCTACGCCACATATTTATAGGATGTTTTTTTCCCGTTGCGTTAAATGTTGTTGAAATCCCAGAGGAGCACAATCATTGCGGTTGTCACTTTTGCACGAGAGAAAGTTAACGCATGATGGCGGCCGTTGCAAACACCTTTTCCCGAAATCTTAATGCCACACGGAGTGGGTTTAAGTGCATGGCGGCTTTACATCAACTGCATGGTGGGCCAACACAAGACGTGCATCTCCTCGTTCCTAATGTCCTTCTTGAGCCGTTTGTTTTGTTAAAGGTGCTGTTCCACTCTTACATTTTTTTTTTTAAACTAAAGACATTGAGAAGCCCGCTGGCAGCGGTTTGTCTTAGCAAAGAGATGGTGGCAGGCAATTACGCTTTCAGCAGTGAAGACGTCTGGAAGTTCCACAGAGTTGCGTGGATGACCCTTGAGGTTAGCTCATGGGAGAACTTCAAGGTTGCCAGAATAGTTCTTTAAATATTGTGTAAAAGTGATGGTGGTGGAACAGCACCTTTAAGGGAAAAATGTTCCGAGCTCTTGGCAGTGCCTTAACCAAAGATTTGTAGTTCAACTCATTTATAGTATTTGTTTTCTTGGTTCTTCAGCGCTCCCTTTGACAAAACTGCCAACATTACGTTCTCCCTCAACGCTGATGAAGAGAGTGTAAGTATTTATTTCAAATGTACTCATTTCTGTTAAAAAGATGAAGAAAAACCAAACGGCGTTTATACGTCCATGAATCCGTTCATTGAATTCTTGTTCTACAGCCCAATTCCAATCTGTTTGAGATCTGCTACAAAGAACGGATCCAACAGTTTGATGATGATGACGATGAAGGCTCAGATGGAGAGGACATCTGGCAAGAGAAGGAGATGCGGTTCTCTTCGGGCACCATGCAGAGCACTGGCACGAGGTAATATCTTCTCCTTGTGTGTATGTAACAAGGTCTACATTTATATATGCCACATTCCCAAATATCTGTGGCTGAAGCAGTGGATGTGTACAGCGTAGGCTTGTATGGAGGTGGAAGCAAATATGTGACTCCACGTATATTAAAATAACACTTTAGTAACTGTATAGAGCACAATGATCTCATCCATACGCGAACATGACAGTTTGCTTCACTTTATATAACGTAATATTGGTATAATTTATAACAGTTTTGTGTTTAGGATTATTTCTTTTATTTCGTTGATCGCGTTTTAGTAGCAGGTTACTTTTGACTGAGGCCGTATTATTTAATCTCGGAAGGCATAGACGGTGGAATTCCTTTTTTTGTGACATGAGGCTGTATTTCGGAATTTTTTACCGGATAACCCGCGTTTCTCTATGTTCAGGAGTTGCGGAAGTACTGACAGTGAAGACAGCCGAGATTCTGACGAGGAAGAGGAAGATTCTGGAGGCGGTACGAATCCCAACGGTCCCACGCCAGAAGCATTGGAAGGTAACAAAACCGCAAGCACGCTGCGGCAATGTGAAATAATTACTGCTTGGTTTTCCCTTCTGTCTATACTGCGTTATTATTATTATTATTATTATTATTATTATTTATATGGTTGTTGCTATCCACCTAGTATCCACATTTCCATTAATTGGTGTTTTTCTGGGGATGGAGCAAAAAAATAATTAGTTTTTATTAGAAAGCTGATACGATGGTTAAGCTGCCACATGTTCCTTGTATGGATTCTAATGATTTTTCTTTTCCACAGCTCCCAGCTGGACTCCATCCTTTGATTCCGTGCCCGCAGAATCCTCTCCGTCCCCGTCGGTTGCCCCGGTGGACACGGGTTCCTCCGTGTGGGACGGCTCCGTGGCTGCCGTTAATCCCCAGGATGGCTGGGCTGTTTTCGCCGACGGTTCACAGATGAGGTGGGTGTGTGTTGTCGTGTGGGTGTGTGTTGTTGTGTGTGTGTAAATGGTGTGTTTGTGTTTACATAGCAGTTTATTTTTGTGTACACCCAGCATCCTCTCTAAAATAGTCTTCTCTTTTACTTAAGTTCACAGGAAAACGTACCCGAGGAAACAAATGTACGTCCAGAAAACCTTACAGCTCAGGAAGATCATAAAACTGATGCGTCTGTAGCAGAAAGTGAGTATTCTGCTCTGTTTGTATGTTATCTTGCGTTCTGCCTGAGGAAGAGACCTCTGAAGTCCCAAAGGTGTATATAGTTTTTCTGTGTTAGCCCAATAAAAGGTATCCACTAAAGCAGGGGCGTCCAACCTGCGGCCCTCCAACTGCTGCAGGACTACATCAGCTAAGGGGCTGGCTGAGGAGTATGGGAGATGTAGTCCTGCAGCAGCTGGAGGACCGCAGGTTGGACGCCCCTGCACTAAAGACTCTATTTTCCCTTGTGCTAATACAGCTATAATGTGTGTTTTCTCTCCAAAGACATGTTTAGCCGCTGCTGCCAACTTTTGTTTCTGTATTTTGCTTCTCGCAGTAACCTCCCAAACCTCAGCTGATTTGCAGACCCCCCAGGAGTGTTCGGCGTCACCGCGGAGTCCTGCAGCAGAAACGGGTATCGTGCCGGTAGCTACAAACTCTGAACGCGGGGATGGAACAGAGTGCAGGACCTGGAACGGGGAAATCGAGGAGTCTGTAGCGCAGGCACAGCCAGCCACGCAATCTGCTGACAGGTATCATTTTCCTAAATGTTTCTTCAATGAGTCCCTCGTCTACATCACATCGGATTTGTGGAGAGTCGGCGAGTTCTGCCGCACCGTTACAATAGGGCAGAATACGAAGCGGCCAACCAAATTAACACGTACGCTGGTTGACGTACTGGTACATAGACAAAGGGCGAGGACGATGTGGGAAGGGTCATGTAGGGGTAGATGGTTTCTTCCAGAAAGCATGTTCTAGGTATTAAGAGGGATAGATTGCATCAACGTCATCATTATTATTATTTATTATTATTATTCTATACACTTTTTAATGTTTTTATTTTTATACAGGGTAGAAAATACAGCCCCATCTACCTCGAAGATGGATGATGAAGGGGAATCAAAACAACAAAAATTGGAATTGCCAAACGACACTATAGATACCAATTCTAATGAAAAACAGAAAGAAAACAGGCAAGTAGCAGCGTGAATTAACTGTAATGTAGTCCATGGTAATGACCAAAGTCTACTATTCAGCTGTCTAATACCTTTTAAAGCTTAGTTTGTTTCCTGGGCGTTATGTACAAAGGCAATTATACGTGAATAATCTGTTTTATGGTTGCTATAGCGACTTCACCGTGTTTATCGCTCCATTTCCTTCCAGAGAATGCAGCCCGTTGCATAATGCTGTACAGAGCGAGGTCCAGCGGCCCACTCTACCCGACAGAAAAACCACAGAGTCTTCTGAAAGCATAAATTAGGTACGCTACATTACTTTCCTGCCTCTGTATCAAAGCTGTCTACGTCATACATGTCCTGCTTTAGCACAGATATGACGAACGAGTGCGTGTTACTGTGATTAATGGAGGAAGTCGCGTTATCTGTTTCGGTTCGCTATAGAGAACGTTTGGATACGTTTTTCACAGAATATGAATCCACTGACTGTCCTCAATACAGCATTGACATTGAAGCTAGAACTCCAGCTATTTCAGAATATTTGATGTCTTCCGTTATGTTCCATTATAATTGCGGTCTACATTGTAGTCATACGAGCTCTTCAGTCTTCCATCTCTCTCTCTCACTGAAATATTTGGGCAATAAAGCGCTATTCTGTAGAGCCTTACGTTTCAAGACCCCTCGAGTCGTACAGAATAAGACGAGTGTTCGCTCTATAATAGATGGAGGGCGTACATGGCCCATTTTTTAGTCTTGACAAGTGCTAGAAAGGAGATGCTTTACATGTTATCTTACCCATTTGTAAGCCATCTCTTCTTGCTGGATAAATGGGCCGAATGGTTCTTACCAGCCGCCATGTTCTGTGATTCCCAAGCTGTGGCATGGAAAGTGTTTACTTAGTTTCTACTTTTCAGGTTCAGACAATATCCAAACCTAAACCAAACCCAATCTTAATCCCAAAAGGAAACGGTAACACTCGAGAGTTTTTCTTATCTCCGATCAGCCGTAAATTGTAGATTTATTTTTTTTTAGGTAATTCCTGCATCTTCCTCTTTCGTCTGACAGCGCTGACCGTCTATCCAAAGATCTATCACGTCTCTGAATGGATTGCCGAACGGGAAAAGGCCCGAGCCTCTTTCGCCTTGGAAAGCAAAAAAAAAAAAAACCGGAGACAGTTCATCAAAGCAACAAAATAAATTCTACACGAGTCTCCGTTTTGCGGACATAAAGACAAAGTAAACATTCTTACACCAGGTTTTTTTTTTTGTACTGAGATTAATGGATGTTAAGTTAGATTTATAAATATATATATGCATACATAAACATTCATGTGTATGCACATATATATATACTGAAACGAATTGCAGTAAGTAATAAAAAGAACTTAAATTATTTTTTTTTTATTTTGGAATCAGAAATTTTAGATGCATAAGCACAAGATGGCACGCTATTTTTTGGGCTTTTTTTTTTTGTTTTTTTAATATATAAATCCCTGCCTTTCCCTGACACGAGATGTTTGTATGCAGTCGTTGGTCAGAGTAGAGTTTTCCCAACTATAAGAAGGCTTCGTGTCGGTTCCACTCACACTTCTGTATGAGAGAATTCCGAAAATATCGGTGACAATTTGACCCTTTTTGGTTTTGCTTTTTTTTTTTTTTTCTTCTCATTGTTCATGAATGCGCTCATTGACATTATCACCCCCATCTATGTTCAGATTTTTATGTTCTATATCTAGTTTAAACTTGAAGTAGTGCGATTTACCAAAAGCAACATTAGCTGAAGTCTACCAGACCCAGAGATGTTAGATTGACCTTAATGTTAGCAGTGCCTTATTGTTCCATAATATGTGATAAGCTCATTAAAAAAAACAAATACCTACATTATAACCCAAAGCTCTGTAAATATTCTGAATTGTGAATGGAAAGGCTGGCTGATAATGGGCCCTCCCTCTTTAACGTCGCCGTTCTCTGCGGCCGCCGTTTAGGCCGCGGACGCCCTTTCTGGGTTATCCTGCCTAGCAGACGTTTGCACAGGCCCTGTTGTCATTCTATGCATCAAGAAGAGCAGAGCTAGTAGCTGTCCCACGGGCCGGGTGATAAACATAATTTTTTTTTTTTTGTTTACGTTTTATGTGAAGTCTTTTAAAGGGACAACACTTTCCATCGAGGCGCGAAAAATTGGAATGTCTTATCGGCGATGGCAAGCAGTTTCTTTGAAGCGGGGGGATCCCTTAGATCCTAATATTCTAGACACCCTGAACATTCTATGATCTATTACGGTAGCAAACCGCAAAAATGAAGATTTAACGCACACCTTATTGATGAATAAAGCACGAGAATGTTATTTCTGTTTTGTTTTCAAAAAAAATTCAGCAGTCTAACGTGATCCCAATTTCTTAAGCGTGATACTCGACGACGGCGAAATCACCCGGTCTCTCTGTGACCTTAAACTGTTTAGGTTTGTTTGTCTGTATGAACATGTGGCATATTATTACTTGCACTTTCCTCCCGGTGAATTCGATAGAGCACCGCGATGACCCGTGTGTTTTTGCTCTGCTGAATAATAAAAAAAAAAAAGCAATAATTTGCATGTACACGTGTATAGATACGAGTGTCACGAGCCAGGAAAAACATGTAAAGGTGCTGAAATGTAGTATTTTAGACAAGCGTTATGTACGATTAACCCTTCCAGCTGCCAAGCACTTATACAGTTTCTTGCATTATGGTGGAAAACCCGTTCTGCCTTGTGACGTAACATGGAAACCATCAGTCTGTCTTACACCGCGGAGCAATAGTGACTGGCGGTGCCAAGCGTTTGTTATATATTTTATAGCATGTTCTTAGCAGTTATTTTGGGTCAAATTGTACAGGCTCGCAGTAAAATGGTGTTCTCCCGCTGGGGACAAATTTTAACGCATCTGATGTTTTCTATTCCGTTCAGCCTGTTCATCCTATTGCGAAATATTATGTATAATCACCGTGTAAAATGTTTTCTTCCCCAAACGGTAACAATTGTAGCTCTGCAGTATATAAAACTGTATGCCAACCTCCCTATTCCTCAGATACCTGTATAAGCTACCGTTATTAGGACCACTGAGCTGTGAATCTAGGATCACGTGTATTCCTCTAAGTGCCCCACAAGCGTGTAGCACGGTACCCATTCCCTGGCACTCGGCGCTATACCGGCGGCCACTTTGAAGTATGGGCGAGAGGCCGTAACCGTTTCTGCTTTCCAGCGATGCTAATAAAGTGACTCGTCTCCAAACATTCCTCTTAAATACACGTATGTCGTTTTCTGTTCTAAAATTGCTTCCAAGGCCCAGGTTACAAGGCTAATAAAGAATATATTGCAATTCGGACCTAATGCACTGATCCGTTTACTCATACAAGAACAAGCAGTCGAGGCTCCAGTGAGTTTAGTGCATCGGTCTCGCTTTACTAGCTCAGGAGCTAAGAAATACATAGTTTAGAATGTTTTGTTTGTTTGGCCGTATTCTGCAAACAGAAAAAAAAAAATAGTTAATGTGCCTTTCGCTAGCCTTTAAAAGCTAGCGTTTGCAGGTTTATGGCATCTTGGTTACTTTGTGAGAAAAATGGTACATCAAGGAAACCTAAACTCAAAGTTTTTTGTTCTGTTGTTTTAATGCACCCCCGGTGCCTTTCGAATGGCATTTCTGGGAAAATAACAATGCAATTGTTTCAGCGTAAAAATAATAAAAATAAAAAACCAAAAACACTTAGCAGACAGATGGAAATGTTCATTTTTTTAATGAAAAACAAAATGTTAAAAAAATGATTTCAAAAGCTATACAAATAATTTATATATTTCTTTTGGAACTTTGAAAATATTTTAAATATGTGTCCTTTATTTTTTTCCTTTGCTGGAAAGAAAAATAAATTATACATATAATCGCTGATGGTGTATATATGTTTATGTTCATGTGTGTGTGTAGATGTAAGTGTGTGTGGGGGGGGGGGGGAGGGAGTGTATTTGCTATTAATCACCAAAATATATATATATAGTTTTGTTAATGCTTGTGTAAAAAAATCTAATGCAGAACAGAATATAACCCGATATTCTAACACTTCCACGGTTGGAGTAATGCTGTTTCTTCTGCTGTGAATGTGTTTCTAGAACAGGTTTGTCTGATCTGGAATCTTTCTGCTTGGGGGTACTCAATATTCTGTATGTTCCAAATATACTTGTATGTTATACTCTTGGAGAGGCTGACACTGAAAGCATACCTGTCACCTAAAGTAATAATAATAAAGACTAAAAAAATTTAAAAAATCATGGTCAAAAAAAAAGAAAACTATATGGATTTTCAGGATATGTTTTGATATTTGAACTCGATGTGTCAATTCTTTACAAAACAAGAAAATTACAAGTAATGTGAATTTTAACTTGTATATCTATATAATTTATATATTTTTTTCTTGCCGTTTTTGAGGCAGGCCTTATGTTTAGGAATGTTTTTTGTTTATCTAATGGGTTTATGTTTACCAGTTCCAAGGGTAACATTCGCTTCCCTTTCCTCCATATTTAATTTTGCTTCCTTAACGTGTAATGGAGCAATGAATAGTTTTCATGTCCTTGTTACCTGGACAATTTATCCCATTAAGATAACAAATAGTCGAGAAGACGAGTGATGTTTTCCAATTCCAAAATTAAATGTTATCCATCCTTCTACGTAACATGTTTATATAAAAATATATTTGGGGCAAAAATTATTAATTTCCCCAAATTGCATCTGTCAGTCTGTATAGTGGAATTCATTACATATAGATGAGCAAGCAGTAAAAGGGAAAAAGTATGGGTTTCACCTCTTATTTTTGATGTAACATAGGATAAGTAAAGCTTTGAAAATCCATAAACCTATACACCTTCCTCTTTGAGAAGTGGTTTAGATCCATTGCCTCTCCATCGGGAATGCCGCAGGTCTTACAGTTCAGTAGTTTGAATACTTGGTGTCTTGGATTTAAGGACAAAGGTCATTACGTCTGTAATTTCAATGATCCTGTTATAATGGGAGAAAAGTATAGTTAAAAGGATACCGTCTACTGGCTAACAAAGTTTAATTGTGAGCTTTCGAGACCAAGTTGTTAGGTCACTTCCTCAGGCATTAATGAAGCTAAAACAGAATTTTCTAAATACAAAAGCACAACTCACACGTTAATGAAGCTGTGTGGTCAACTTCTCCACTTACACACCAAACAGGGATGAACTGTCTGTATTCTCCAAAGGTCTATCATTTTTCCCAACAAGACCTCTGGACAAAATAACCCTGTGCAGTGAAATGGAGGAAGTCCTGCGAAAACTTAGACTCAAGGAATTCTTTCATGGCAAAACGGGCAATGAAACCAGTGACCCTATGAAAAGATACAACAAATAGACTACAAAGAAATCCACTTGGACTCCAAAACCAGGATATAACCTTGCACTTTACTCATATATAGAGAACTTTAGACACAGTCAACTCGGAAATATTAGAGAAACAAACCCAACTGCCAGCTTAACTATGAAGCAACAGAAGGCCATTAGATCACTTAGGAACAATCAAGACATTACAATTAAACCAGCAGACAAGGGAGGTGCTGTGGTTATTATGGACGCTGAGGATTACATAAAAGAAGCACACAGACAACTATCTGATGACAAACACTATGTCCAACTTAAGGAGGACCCCACAAACACCTACACCAAAATACTCAAGAAAATCATGAAAGGCCTGCCGCTCAATATCAGACAACAGGTGGAAGGCTTGGTCCCAACTGACCCCAAAGTGGGCTCCTTCTACATGCTCCCCAAAATACACAAAGAGGGAAAATCCTTAAACCCTTAGTAAAGGGATTGCCCAGTTACCTCCAAGACACCACCCATCTCCTAAGCAAACTTACCAATGTTGGCACAGTTCCTGATGGTACCATTCTTGCTACCATGTATGTAGAATCCCTCTATACCAACATTCCCCATTGTGACGGTATAGCAGCTTGCCGCAAATACCTAGAACAGGAGAACTTGGGAATGGAACCCATAACACAACTAATACAGTTTATCCACAACTACTTCACATTTGGACAGGACTTTTATTTCCAGAAAATGGAGACCGCTATGGGCACACGAATGGCTCCACAATATGCCAATCTGTTCATGGCCAAACTGGAAGAGGACTACATCTCCACCTGCCACACCAAACCACTGGTATATCTCCGCTACATAGACAATATACCGTATTTGCTTGATTATAAGACGACCCCCCAAAATCTGAATATTAACTTAGGAAAAAAGAAAAAGCCTGAATATAAGACGACCCTAAAGGAAAAAAGTTTTACCAGTAACTGTTAATTCATGTAAACTATTTTTTTTAAATAAAAGCTATGATTGAGAAAAATATTTTTTTTGTTTTTATTTCCTTGTATTTTCCAACCTGTCCCCCAGTTACGCACATCTGCCCCCAGGCTTGCCACACCAATATGGCACTGTGGCCCATGATATGCCTTTTAACCCTCTATATGCCACTGTGCCCCATGGTATGCCTTTTGACCCCCTATGTGCCACTGCCTCCAGAAATGCCTTATACCCCTATATGCCACTCTGGCATTTAGGGGGTTAAAAGGCATATTATGGGGCAGAGTGGCATATAGGGAGGTATAAGGCATTTCAGGAGGCAGAGTGCTCTATTAAATGCCCCTTTAACGCCACTCTGCCTCCTGAAATGCCTTATACCTCCCTATATGCCACTCTGCCCCATAATATGCCTTTTAACCCCCTAAGTGCCAGAGTGGCATATAGGGGTATAAGGCATTCCAGAAATGCCCTATGCCCCCATTTAACACACACACACACACACACACACACTTACCGGTGCTTCCAATTTCCTGCTGTATTGCCGGGGCAGCGGGTTGACGTCTCCTTCCGCTGCAGCCGGAAGGAAGTGGAGTTGGCAGCGGGGGTTTGTCTGCGTCCGTCGCGGATACCTTCCCCGGCTGTCAGAGATCAGAGAACTCTGATCTCTGACAGTCGGGGAAGGTATCCGCGACAGACGCAGACAACCCCGCTGCTAGCCACACCTCCTTCCGGCTGCAGCGGACGTTGTCTACGTGGATCGCGTAGACGTCAACCCGCTGCCCCGGCAATACAGCAGGAAGCACCGGTAAGTGTGTGTGTGTGTGTGTGTGGGGGGGAGAGAGACAGGAGGATCCAGGTCCCCTGCAACGGTGCGGGGATCTGGATCTTAGTCTCATAATCAGACCTCTATTTGAGGTCTGATTAGAAGACGACCCCGATTAGAAGACGAGGGGTATTTTTCAGAGCATTTGCTCTGAAAAAACCTCGTCTTATAATCGAGCAAATACGGTACTAATCATCTAGACTGGTAGCGAAGAGGAACTCCTCAGATTTCCTGAAGACTATAATGACTTTCATCCTAACATAAACCTGAAACTGAGCTACTCCCGCAGTAACATCCAATTGCTAGACACTACCATCTACATTAAGAACAAGTCCATTCAGACTTCACTCTACCGCAAACCAACAGATAGACCAACCTATCTGAAACACAACAGCTTCCATCCCAGACATACCAAAAACTCAATCATATACAGTCAAGTCATTAGATATAACCGCATCTGGTCGGATCCTATGGACCGGAATAAACACCTCTGGGATCTCAGGAAGGAATTCATCAATGGGTACAGTATAAAAATCACAGACTCCTAAACACAGAAAGCCACCAATATCCCCTGACAAAACCTCCTGAGATACCACCAGCCACAAAAAAGAGATCAAGTACCATTAGTGGTAACCTACAATTCACAAATGGAAGCCCTGCGCAAGATCTCAAAGGAATTACAAGAAATGTTACACACTGATGAAAGACTTTGGACAATATTCTCACATCCCCCACTGCTTTCATTCAAACAACCTCCCAATCTCAAACAATGTATAGTGAAGAGCACCCTTCACAGGCGAACGGCAAATGGTGCCTCTCCCTGCCAACGAAAGAGATGCGAGACCTGTGTACACATCCTTCCCGCAGATGAAATACAGAGACCAGGCTCACACTTACACCACAGAATCAATGGCTACTTTACGTGTAAATCATCTAACGTGGTGTAACTCATCATGTGTGCTAGATGCCCAACAGTGATGTACGTGGGGGAAACAGGCCAAGCATTACACAAACGGTTTAATTCCCACAGACATAGCATCAAAATAATAGATACACCTGTTGGAGAACATTTCTGTCAGCCTGGACACAGCATTCGGGATGTGAAGCTGTCAGTACTGATGGGATCGTTCCGCACCCAGAGGGAGAGAAAAATATGGGAGGTCAAACTAATATACCGTTTTAATACCCTACTTACTGGCCTCAATAGAGACAGAGAATTCATCTCCCATTATAACATTACAAACCATCGATCCTCTCACAATTTGAATTAACTACACACAACTTATTCCTGGGAACATTTGACACCTTCATGGATCTGGCATCTGTCAAATGGTTTTATGGCCCCTCTAACCAGGGAGTAAACTGACCAAAGATGCTCTGACTGAACCTTATCTGTCTATTAGATCTCTGCTAGTCCAGCTAAATTACTGCTGAGCAAATACTTTTGTTGGCAAGGTTTAGACATTAATGGCTGTGTGTTGAGTTATTTTGAGGGGACAGTAAAGTTACTCTCTTATACAGGCTGTACACTCACTACTTTACATTGTAGCAGAGCGTCATTTCTTCAGTGTTGTCCCATGAAAAGATATAATCAAATATTTACAAAAATGTGAGGGGTGTACTCCATATGATTTTCAGTAGGACTCCGGTTTACCAGTAATAACTACAAATTGCAATACTGCTTTCTTACAGACAGAGGGAGCCATAGAACATGCGTTAAAAATACATTTTAATCAGGTGTAAATATATTTTCATGCACTGTAATTTAAAAAAAAACAAAAAAAAATGATTAATTGTGGATGATAACTATTTTGTCAAAATAAATCAAAATCAATGTAATATGTCTGGAAATCCCTATTTCAGCATTATTGCTGTTGTACATCTTATATCCAGGGATGGATAAAATAAGTGAAAAATCAAGCTGGTAATGTGATTTTGCACAAATTTGGGAAAAATTTGAGAACATGCTATTTTTTGAGACACAAAGCTGAGAATTATCCTACCGTAAGTGTACTCAGGGTTTTGGGAGTAATAATGTTTACTTGTTAGCCTACCGGCTAGTGAATTAAAGAGTTAATAGCACTACAAAATGGCCTTTGTCAGTTTATTGTTAGTTACAATAAAAAAAATGCGTGTTGCATGATTACAATTTGCTTGAATGTGGTGTGCAAATATAATAAAAAGTCTTAGTAAAAAATAATGGTTGTTTATTGTGAAAGCATGCAGGCAGCTGAAGGAAGTTAACAGAAGATTTATAAATCAAGACTTAATAAAGGAAATGTTTTTCATAAATACATCATCTATTCTATGGCAGGAGAGTGTTCTCGGCTGAAATACAGGTGTGCTGAAATTACACTCATTTTTCCTTCCTCTTAGTACCTGAGTTGTAGTGAACACAAGAACAATTCTAATATGCTGTAAGCATTTCTAGGAAACTAACTTTGGAACATATGGCTGCCAACAGCCTCTACTCCCAGGGTTTGTTTATGCCAGCTGCCCCCTCCAGTCTCATGCAAATCCCTTTTCCCATCATGACCATGCACACCTTCCATGCCCTCTCATACAGAAGACGCATGGAGTCAGAGGGAAAGTCAATGGACATGAGATGGGTCACTAGGTTCTTCCAAGTTTACAGTACCCTCCCTACCATCTAGATCCACCATACCATCTGGATCAAAGACCGATGTCTACTCTGTTTTTCCTCAAGGAATGCCAATGAACGTTTATTTAGGTTGATCCTGCCAGGTTAGGGGCAGATTCCTTGTTTGCCTCTCTCTTTTTGGGGCCACAGACACTGGGTATAGACATCAACCATGTCTATTCTCACATGAGGGCAGACTTTTCCTCTGCGACCCCTTATTTTCTTTTGGACACGTTGGAGTGCTGGGAGCTGCAGCCTCATTTAAAGTCATATATAACCTGGCCACGAATTTGCTAAATTCTATAAACTCAGTTTTGCAACTCTGTTATCCAGGTGGCAGTTTCTCCTGAGCCTTAATCTCACTCTTCTAGAGCCACCTCCAGTATGTCCCACTTGTCCTGCCATCTGCACTGACCAGGACTGTGAGAAAAAAGTTTATCTGCGGTAAAATAATCATCAGTCTTGAACAGTGGGCAGGAAGCTGTCTTGAACAGTTTTCGTAGCTTCTGCATTTTCTGCTTTCTTTATTTTGTTATTTATTTATTTATTTTTCTTTAGAGAGAAGAAAGTGAAACATGATTCTTTCCCCCTGCTTAGATGACTTCTCCTGCACTGACTATGAGCATACAGTAAATATATTTAATGGTAAAAAAAAAAATCCTCCAAGATTTGTTCTTGATGGAAATGAGTTTCTTCATATAAATAATGTATACCCATTACTGCGTTACTGAGTAACTATGTGAAACATATCTGGCTAGTAGAGAGTCATGCACGCTGCTCAATATACATCAAATGTTACGCGAAAATGAGAAATCAACAGGGACCCAAGGTTCTTGCAACTCTGAGTGAGGAACTCAATCATCTCCTACCTGTTGTATTAGAAAGACTTCTGAACCCACCTATGCTGTAAAAGCATCACAAATATTGGGGTCTTGTATTTGTGGCAAAAGCAACAACAGAGGAGCATGAACACAATGTGAGGAATAGGGTAAAATACATTGGGTTTAGGTGGTGGATCAGAAGTATGATCTTCTTTGCCTCCTGTATAAAGTGACAGTGTTGAAATACATTTGTCTGGCTCTGACCTCAAGGGCCCCCTAACAATCATCTCATCTCCTGGTGGTCTCCTTCTCCCAGAGGAGGAAGGGACAGGGCTGAGTTGGCGTGGCATGGGTTGTCATGCAAGGAGGAGAACCTAGTTGACAGAACCTGGGCAGAGATCGAACATTACCTCCAGATCCCAGTAATCAGCACCGAACCCTGAAGAGTTCCCTGGTGTGCTAATACTTAGGTTATGAGTGTTGTTATCATGACCTGAGTTTTGTCTTAACCCTGGCTACACAGATATTGCTCAACTACTTTGATTTCTTTTCACCCTCCCTTTAGGAGTAATCTAGTATCACCGCTCTTTGACCAGATGGATGATGGGCAGACTCCCCGTTATCAGTAAGAACACACGTTGGATAAGTTAAAAGTCCAGTCCCAACAGCTGGGAGGTTAAAGTATAACAGCCACATAGTATGTCTGCGAATTGAGTTTAATTCATTCAGCAATCAACAGAGGGGAAACTTCTAACAGGCTTCATTTAAAACGAACACCATAGAACCAAGAAAACATGGATATATTAGAGACAAATCCGAGATACAAGAAATCATCCCTGGGAACTGTAAGTTATCGTATTTATATTATTATTTGTGGTTAAATTGAGTATTTGGTAGTTTGGCGCTTAATGGAATATGGTAAGGATTAAATTGTCGTATTGCTCGTTAATTATAAGAGACTGCTGTATTTAACATTCCGTGATTACACATTGTTATATACACAAAATAATAGTAACGTTGCAGAGCTATTGATAACTGCATTATGTATGTGTCCATAATCTTCACCCCTCCAGAATATGCATTACTATATATATATATATATACTTATACTCTAAGAATGTCATGACCAGTAATCTATCAAGTGGTATAACAGCCTCCCCATTCCTGCTCCTAGAGCATCTTTAAGGGACAGCTGTGTATGCTGGGTTTTTATGCTCACGTAGCGTGCGGGTAGGTATATCCAGTCGCTGACCGAGTGCTGCTGCACCCGATATGATGACTGTGTGGCTCTGTCGTCCAGCGGCCAACAGGAATTTGCCCCCTTTGTCAGATGCCCAGTCCTGTCCTGGTCTCTTGCTATACAAAATACCACAGGTATAGGCAAAGTGCCCGTACAAGGACACCAGTGTCCGCGGCAAGGTTTGTGAAGGTCCAAAGAACATCATTAAATTGTCCACCACAGACCCCTGTAAATGTCCACCATGTTGGTACCGACCCCTGAAATACCAACCCCATACATATTTCCACTCCTTCATTGCAATCACCATGGAAACCAATTGTTTCCAACTAATTATGAGGATGTAAAAATAGGAAGGAAACAGAACGCTCCGGCCTCTTTGGGCAAACCACGACTTCTCTCCATACGTAACCCCCTATAATGTTTACATTGTATTACTGTGTTAAACATAGATTACAATATCTGAAACAGAAAAAAACATGGAAGTAAACGGTTTGCCAGGAACATGTATATTTCTACTAACATCAGCAAAACAAAAGGCATGGTTCCTTAAAAAATATAAAAAATTGCTAAAAACTCCACAGAGGTCTACCTGCCGATTTTCCTTCTGAGATGCAAAATGTAGAAGACGTGTCTTTTTTCACTTATTTTACCAGCATGGAGTGTGAGCCCAGGTAGGAATATCAGACACAGAGTGCCGTACCCAGAGCTGTTAGCTGCAATGCTGAATGAAGGTCCTCATTACCATAAACGCCCATTCAAAAGTTTGGGGTCACTTAGCTGTTTTTTATGGAAAACAAGGAAATTTCTCAATGTAACATAATTTGCGAAAGGGTTTTCAAACGATCAATTAGCCTTTTAAACTCAAACTTGGATTACTGAACACAATGTGCCATTGGAACACAGCAGTGATGGGAGTGATAAAGGGCCATTGGAACACAGCAGTGATTGGAGTGATAAAGGGCCATTGGAACACAGGAGTGATGGGAGTGATGAAGGGCCATTGGAACACAGGAGTGATGGGAGTGATGAAGGGCCTCTGTACGCCTATGATGATATTCCATTAAAAATGACAGTTGATCCATTTCATGTTATTTTAATACACAAAATTTGCTTTTGTTTCACAAACATTTCTAAACGACCCCAAACTTTTGAATAATAGTGTGTGTCCATATGATGCATTGCAGTAATAATGGATTGATTGCAAAGGATATTGTGTAACCTGTTCCTTCTTGTGCAGGTGAGGAATACTGTATCGAAGCTCCTGCCATTCTCCATGTCCTGCTGTGTTTACTTCGTCCTGTGGATTCCTCTCTCCGAACCCAGTCCGTTCAGCGCCTTTATCAAGTGCTTGCCGATCATCAGTCTAGAATTCTTTATTGTTGTCCACTCCATTAGTGAAAAAAACTTCAGTTCTTATGCTCGGAAGATCTTTGTGGGCCTTATCTTTTCTGGGCTCGGTGACATGTGCTTGATTTGGCCAGAGTACTTCCTCCATGGTAAGAGTGAAAAGAGGTTCTACCAAAAGCTATATACACATAATTTATGACCCTCTACTGATACAAGAGTGGCAACAGGCCACCCTTGCCAAAGCTTAATGGCAGCGGTTCCCAACCTACTCTTCGAGGCACACTAACAGGGCAGGATTTAGTAATTACCACATTCTACTCCAATGGAAAGATTAAAAAAAACTTGGACCATTGGTGAGTTTTAAGGGATCAGGATGGGAACTACTGGTTTAGTGAGGGAAAAAAAACAGGCTGCGTAATATTAAGATTTACAGACACATATGGGCAAAGTTTGGTGAGCCAACATGAGCTTGAGCCAAGCGTGAGAACCCGACAAGCCAGCCATGTCAGCGCCCCATTCTCACCCAATCTTCCTCTCCATCAGCACACTGTGTGAGTAAAGAAACGTAACATTTCCAGCACGACTTTGACTCTTGTTCTGGAAAACCTACCAGGCCATTAACATTAACCCTCCAGCAGGTCAGTGCTAGCTAGAATGCTTACCCTTAGTAAGGGGCTCTCTGTCACTTTGCGTTTACCAACTATGACTCATTAATGAAATCTGCAGCTACAGTATGTGCTTCCTCATTCTTCCCAAACATGCCCCAGCTCCACGTCGTTTAGGTCAGGCTTCTCACTATAATTCCACCAGATGCCATAGTAATTACTATATTGGTCCAAACAGACCTACTGAAGAATTATTTACATGAAAACATATTCTCTTCCAGGTATGGTTATGTTTGGACTGGCCCATCTGACGTACATATTTGCCTTTGGATTCCGTCCTCTAAGGAAACGCATCTTTATCGTCCTTGCTCTTTTGTGTGTCACATTTTACGTTGTTGCGTTGCCTTACTTAAATGGACCATTTGTCTACATGGTGGGGGGATACTCTGTGCTAATTGGAACTGTGGCGTGGAGGGCATTAGCTAAAGTCAGTTTGGCATCTTACAACTTCTCCTGGGCCCATATTTCTGCTGCGGTGGGCTCTATTGATTTTATGATCTCAGACTGTGTCTTAGCAATTGATAAATTCTGTTTCCCGATTTCCAACGCCCGCACGATTGTAATGGGAACATATTATAGCGCGCAGCTTCTAATAGCCCTGTCTGTCACTGGATATTCGCAGGATGACTTTATGTGGAAGAGTAAATAAAAAACAGGATCTTTCTTTCTGATACACACCAAAAACTAGAATTACCTAAACATTGTTGGGTCATCACCAAAACTAACCTTATACCTACCGAGAAACATTATCAATGAGCAGAGCCTGGGACTGTTAACCATTAAATAGTAAAGTCAGCAGCCAATCACAAACACTCTATTGTAGTGACTCAGTAATTATGGTAACCAATAATAACAGTCCTTAGGGACATATTCTGAATTATCACCTGTATTAAAGCACATATTTTAATAGTGATATAGAAGTGATTAAAGCACCACCTTAAACTAGGCTTTATGACCCTAGGCATCTGCCTAATAACCCCAAGATTGGGCATACTGAGAGTTTTCGGGTATGATGATGATGTATACTTAATTTTTATGTTGTAGAAGTTATGCATTTTAGCCTCACAATTATTGCATGCCTCTATACAATTCTGCTCAATTCAGAAGTTCTGTTTTATAAATGCCAGTGGATCTTATTGAACTAGCACATGGGAATTCATCGCAAATACCGTCTGTTTTAAGAATTAAAGCAACACTTCAGTCCAATATTTTTGGTAAAATACGTATTACTATCCTTTTTTTGTAGGTGACCACATTTCCTAACTGCCATTTAGAGATACCTACTTTCTTACTTACTTCCATGAGTGCATTACAACAGTTATCCAGACACAGATGGTGCTGCAGCATGACTCCTATCATGATATAGTTATCCAGACTAATACAGTGGTACAGCATGACTCCCTATCATTATATAGTGATCCAGACACAGACGGTGGTATAGCATCACTCCTGTCATTATATAATGATCCAGGCACAGATGGTGGTACAACATGATTCCTTTTATTGTATAGTTATCAAGACACAGGTGGTGGTATCGCATGACTCCTATCCTATAATAGAGCAAGCCAGACACAGACGGTGCCATGGTATAACTCCTATCATTATATAGTGATCCAGATACAGATGGTGGTACAGCATGACTCCTATCATTATATAGTGATCCAGACACAGATGGTGGTATAGCATGACTCCTATCATTATATAATGATCCAGACACAGATGTCAGTACAGTATGACTCCTATCATTATACAGTGAGCTAGACATAGACAGTGGTACAGCATGACTCCCTTCAAGTGTGTGAAAAAAAAAACACCCTGTGGTTTTATTATCAGGGAAAAACTGTTTTTACGGCTGTACACAGTGGGATACTTTCAACTGTGGAGCATTTTTTATTTGTATATTAAACAAATGTAAGATTTTTTTTTCCTTCAATAAATAAAATAATAAATTTCTATATTGAAAATATTATATATATATATATATATATATATATATATATAAAACACAATTTTCTTCATGGCATCTTATATTCTTTGTATCAGACTTAATATCTTCATTGCAGATCACAAGCAGTTAATACAAGAGAAAAGCACAGAAAATGTTATCAAAACTGCATCATGTAGTATTTGGTTACTGCTTTCTAATTGGAAACCAAAAGGGTGGCCATCATCAGACCCCCAAATAGAAATAAAAGGAAAGTGCAGACCTTAAGTTTACTTCTAAAGTAATACATGCATGAGAATATACACAAAAAATAAAAATAATTTAAAGCATATATGTGTCTGTAGAGATATAGGTGGGTGAATACTATATCTGTAGTCTGCCCTATCATGCCTAATTTATTTAGGGAAGTGATAAGGTACAACATACAGAGTTCCCGGCAGAGACCAATATTCAGAGACTGCATCTTGCATCTTTGACTATAGTTTAACTTCATAATTATAATAAAGAGACGTTCCAGCCACCAAATGCACTATAATGCGCAGGGATGACATGGCGGCCCTGCCACTTTAAGACCAACGACCGCACACTGTAGCACCTGATCTGCCTATGGAGCGGCAGATCGGGTGGGTATGGAGCACTGTAGACTTATGGCCCAGTGGGCATCTGCCTTTAAATTTTCACGTGGTACCCTTGCATGGAGGAATTCTCCTCCAAGGACACCCTGTTGGTGGGATGGAAACTGGCCCACCCTGCTCTTCCAGATACTTCACCTTAGGAACCCAAAATACGCAGAGTAAAGCATAGCAAATAAAATTCTGTACTCTCCTTGAGGCTTAATACATACCGTTTAGGACCCCACCTCTCACTCTGTCAACATATGTTGGAGAACACAAATGAATACTTACAAAGTACTTCAATACGCATTCTCCGTTGGTAGGGCTGCACAGGACATTAGACTGTTCCCGTTACCAAATATTCACGTCACTCTTTTTATACATCTTTTCTTTTTTTCCGTGCATGTTCCACTTTGGTGTTTTGCTCACTGACGGGATCTTCATTGGTTCGCGTACGTCTTTGTGTTTTGTTGCTTTCATGAACCCAAAACATAGATTTACAGAGAACTCTTTGTTTGGATTTGTAATGTCTGGAGTCTTTTTATTTTGGTTTACGGGCAGTAGGGCTGGAATACACACATAATATTTTTTGCTAAAAAAATATTATTTTTATTATCATTATTATTATTATTATTTTCCACTGAAAATAGAGTTAAGTATATATTCATAGTAACTGACTAATAACGGAATCGCACACAGCTACACTACTGTCAGCCTTTAAGTCTGCAACATTTGGGGTTTAAGGTGTAGAGAAGATAATTCTGATGATATTTTCTTAAATCCAAGATTTGGATATATTCTCGGCGTGTATCGGGACAATCTGTATGGAAAATACATTTGAGGAAGCGAGTTGACAAATTCTTGTTTGAGTTAAAGAAGGATCACTCATAACTTAGACTCTTTTACGTTTTTGTCCTCAATACATTATTTACATAAAATTTTAAAAATGGCAGAAGCTCCTTAATCCACATTTGCATGACTACTAGAAACATATATTGTCACAGCAGAAAAGAACCAAATGGCCCATCTACTCTGCCATTTTAGAAATACCATTTAATTATTTATTCCTTAGGGTAGTTTTAGTCACACTGCAAGATTTCTTGAATTATTTTAGGGTGTTTTCCTGCCATTCTGTTAAAGCTGAATTTTCTGGTACCACCCATCAGTCTTACGCCATCTTACTTGAAACCATGCCGTCTTGGACGTTGAGAACACTCAATACATGAAATGTTTCCCTTGCCTCTCTCTTCTCCTTTACATATTAAGGTTTGTAAGTCTTTCCTGGTATGTTTTGTTAGAAAGCTCATGTACCATACACGTGGCCCTTGTAGTTTTCTGCCTAAAGTATGTCGTCCTGGAGCCACGTTCCTCAGAAATAGTATTATGGATATAGATCATCTTTGAGTAACATCAGTACATCCTTTTTCTTGCTATACAACCTAGTAGCCTACTGTCTCACTACACTACCTGACCACCATTAAGTCATCCGACTACATCATATTATGGGGTTTATTCACTAAGGAGAGTTGTCAGAAGAGTTTGCTGGAGAGTTCTGGCTTCATTCCTCCATTCCATCATTTACTTTCCCAGGTAGAAGGGCCGAGCTGGCTGCCATCAGGGGGCACCACCCTTACAACTGTAATGGGTCCAGTGGTCTAGGGTGGCCCTTAATTGTTCTGTAAGGGCCAAAAACTCTCTGATGGTAACCCTGGATGGCCCTGTATAAGGGTGAGGAGACTAAGGGAATCTCGCTTATTTAACTATTCGTTATAAAGGGCCAACTAGCCTCTCCCTGCAGAAGAAGCCGGTGTTGAAGTCAAGGGACCATAACTCTCCTGCAAAGTCGGTATAGCTGCCCCAATATGTTATTTATGACAGCATGACCCAGACCAAAAGGAATTGGACTACAAGAGTTCTAAGAAGGGTTATGTTTGTTTAGTATCCAAATAGGTGAGCTCTGTGTCTCGGTGGTTGGGGAGGAAGTTATGATAACAATGACTTGGCCCGAAACAGCCCCAAAGAAGAAAAAGCTGTTGCTAAAAAAAACCAGGTTATCATTTTCAATGAATGCTCTGAACATCACATTATCACAATGTTACACAATCAGATTCTTGTTATAATACATGTTTGTATAATAATAACAACTAACCTTTAGTTTCATGCAACAGCCAATGTTAACCAGACGACAAGGTGACTTTCAATTATTCTTCCCCCATTGTTTTAATTTAAAGAGACAGTCACACACGTAACAAACTATACATAAATCTCATGCTACTGTCTCTTAAAGAGCCACTCCAGCCATCATATGCACTGTGATACACATGACAGCTGAGTGTTCCCTTTAAATTACTGTTTACCCCCCCCCCCCGAGGGATTCAGCAGATCTGAGAGGCTTGCCGGAGATGTGCTTGACCAAACAAAGGGGCGCACAATTAATCTTTTACAAATTAAATGTATATAAGCAAAATAAGACAAAATAACAGTAAGGATATCTATATGCATACATCACAACCGTACAGTTTTTAGTGAGAGTCAGGGTTTTCATGTCCTGTGGGCAGGGGTTATCATGGGCTGGCTAAAGCGATCAGAGGGTCTTCCCTGAATGGCCCGCTGGGCTGTGCAGTCGGTCAAGGTCTCTGCTTTTACAGCTCTCACGTGGCCACTATGTGACCTAACAAAGTGGACCACAGGGATATGACATCATATCCCCGTACTCTGTTTCCATAGGTTGTGAGTTGGCTGCAAACTCAAAGCCCTCCCCAAGCCCCACCTCTAACCACACCCACTTCCCGATTCGGCCATATTTAAATGTTATGAAGCTTGTGCATTTACGATGCTCTGTCAGATTGACTAAACCATGAGCTCCATGTTAAAATGTCAACAATTTCTAAAGTTACAATGTTATTTACTGTGACTTCATGTCACGTTCTGCCCAGGCTGCGGAGCTGCATATCTGTCTAGTTTCAGTTTCCCTGTTTTGCTTCGATCCATTCCTGGATTTCCTTTTGCTCTGTTCTGATCTTCCATTCCTTGCTTCTGCTTCAGCTCTTTGCTTCAGCTCTGTTTCCTTTATAAGGTGTGTCCCACCTATGTGTTCCGTTTGTCTCAGTCTTCAGTCTAAGGTATGTCTCAGTGCTATGTGTTTGGTTTACATGTTTGGTTTACATGTTTGGTTTACATGTTTGGTTTACATGTTTGGTTTGTTTCGTACCACTGTCAGCAGGGGTTAGCGTTAGGACCCACCATCATTGGAGTACTTTGGCGTAGTGGTGGGCTAAGCATACTATGGCCATATCATGTGACGGAATCTCCAATTGTTATCAAACAGTCTTAGGCTAGTTCTTGTATTCATGTTTGTTTGTCTCTTATGTACCTTTCCCTTCTTCCTTGTATCATCTGAGGATTCCGGTTCCTCTCTCCTCTCCCTTTGTCCTAGTTAAAATGTCCTATCCTTGCTTTAAGGAGAAGTGTCCGAGGATTCCGGCTCCTCACTCCTTCCCCTGTGTTCCTTGCCTTGTTCCCTGTCCTTTGTTGTGCCCTGTATCATGTATATGTTGTCTAGTAATGTTTATTCCTTGTCTGGTTCACTGTAGTGCCCTGCATCATGTATATCTTGTCTAGTAATGTTTATTCCTTGTCTGGTTCACTGTAGTGCCCTGTAACTGTATATCTTGTCTGGTTATGTTTCGTGCTTGGTCTCCCTGTCCCTTGCTTGTTATGTGTCTGCTATATTTCTCTGCTTAGCTTCCATACTCCCAGCCTGCAGCATCCTGCACGTGATTCTTGTGTGATGTCTCATGCCTGTTCAAGGGTGCCCTGCAGGATTTCACTTTGTTCTGGACCACATCCGCTGCTATATCAGGGCGCTGGTGTTTGGCTGCACAACCCTAGGTGCTCAACTCCTGGGTGAGTGTGGTCGCCCTGCAACCAGGCCCTGTCCATCTCCACTACTGCACTGTGACTCCTGCATACAATCTTCGGGCGCGCTGGGTCCTTTCAGTCATCTGTTTGGACCCAATCCGTGACACTTCATTAATTATTTTTTTTTACAATAGGGTTGCTCTCTACCATCACTAGGGTAATACACTTAATGATGATACTGCAACTTTAGTACAAATAAAGATGATATATTAGTGACATTTTGAAATATTTTACGGCTAGTATGATAACATTTGAAGGAATAGTAATAAGGAAGCAGATACTGAATTGCCTTTATTGGCCCTTTTGCACCTTGTTTGTTTGTTTTCTTAAACATATATTGGTAGCAGAAGTAACATTATTTTGCCTCTTCAAATTCCTGTGTATTCATCCGAACATTGGGTGTGAACAGTGCGTCTGTCAGCTTCCTAGGACCTAACCCTAAATATATAAATAGAGCCTAATCCCCCAGCAATTCCTTCACATCATCCACCATGCCCAAGTGACCCACCTGCTTCCTTTACAAGAAATGTGACAAAAATAATAGCCGCTGTGGCTTAAGTCCTTTCTGTCTTTGAGTACTTTTACATTTAACTTCTTTGTGCAGCGGTGATCTATTCTTCTGGTAAAACTCACTCAGCATCTGCAAAGAATTTGCCCTAGGCAAGGACCTCCAGCTGCCCTTTCTGTGGACATTTCCCTCAGTGCTGAGCTCCGTTTTTTAAAGAAGCCCTGAAAAAAAATGCCGATAGGGGTCCCAAAAAACACGCGAGACAAAAAAACTGCTCATCGGCCAGGGGAAACGTGTAGTTGCAACAGGGAGGCCTAGATAAGGATTATGAATGAGGAGGACAGGGATCAACATTTTTTGAAGCAATATATTAAGAAGCCACAATGATTTGGCAAGGAGCCACAATGTCCTTAAGGGCCAAAATGCTGTGCAGGTGCCTGGCCTATTACACAGACAGGCCTTACTCTGTTTTTAAATTACAACTACAAGGATAATGTGATTGACTTACTCAATTTAATTTCTAGACGCAATTCTTCATGTTAAGATATACATTCTTGTGACATTCAGCGCTGCTGAACACAATGACACACTCCCAACTTTTGTCCAGGAGTCTCTGGGTGAAGCTCTACTTCCCTGGGTCTCTGGGTTACTCTCCTCTTTCTCTTGGGAAGAGGGGCAGCTTTTTAGTTACACCCACTCCTAACCCATTTAATGCTCTCTGGAGCAAGCCCCACCCTTGTCTTGATTAGCCCCACCCTTCACATGGCTAACCCCTCCCTCATGTGACTAACCTGATGGGCAGCGTACCCAGAAAACATTCCGACAGAGGGATTTGATTGGGTAAAGACAGCACCCAAAATTAGGACTGTTCAACAAAAAATGAAGATATATGTTTATGTGTGAAAAGTACAGAACATGGTAATTAGTGGATCGGACCACTAACTGTGACTCCCAGATCAAATGGTGGCCATTTTATTTTGTTTCTACTACAACGGACCAACCAAATCAGCGGTAATAACGTTTATTTATAGAGCACCAGCAGATTCCGTAGCTCTATTACAATAGGGGGAACAATGTAAATTAGCAATAAAATTAAGACTGACGATATGCAAATTGAGAATTAAGCTTACAGAAATTCATACTTGTAGAGAAGGAGGGGCTTTGGACTTGCTATCAGCCAATGAGCTGAGTAATTAATTGTTGTAATGATTACTAATTAATTTCTAATCACATATAATAAGATCATAACAACAGGATGATCAATGGTTTAACCAGCTTCCTCAACATAGATTTTAGACAATCGTTTCCATGCTAACCCTGTTTCAGTGGGTTCTTATTGTGAACACATCTCCATTGATATAGAAAGATATCCATGAAGCCTCGGGTTTTTTTGAGAAAAATACATAAGTGTGTGAAGTCTGCAAAAAAAAAAAAGCAATATTTTTTTTTATCTGTACACCGATCAGCCATAATATTATGACCACTGACGGGTGGGGTGAATAATACTGATAATCTTGTTATTGTGTCACCTGTCAGTGGGTGGGATATATAAGGCAGGACATTTCGTCCTCAAAGTTGATGTGTTAGAAGCAGGAAAAATGGGGAAGCATAAGGATCTGAGCGACTCTGACAAGGGCCAAATTGTGATGGTTTGACGACTGGGTCAGAGCATCTCCAAAACTGCAGTGGTCAGTACCTATCAAAAGTGGTCCATGGAAGAGAAAGCGGTGAACCAGTGTCAGGGTCATGGGCGGCTGAGGCTCATTGATGCAAGCGGGGGAGCTGGCCTATGTGGTCAAATCCAACAGAGGAGCTCAAATTGCTGAAAAAGTTAATACTGATTCTTAAAGAAAGGTGTCAGAACACACAGTACATCGCAGTTTGTTGAGGTGCCCATGCTGACCCCTGTCCACTGTCAAAAGTGCCTACAATGGGCACGTGAGCATAAGAACCGGACCACAGAGCAATGGAAGTAGGTGCCCTGGTCCGATGAATCACATTTTCTTTTACATCGCGTGCATGGCCGAATGTGTCTCTTACTTGGAGAACATGTGGAACCAGGATGCATCCGTGGGAAGAAGGCAAGGTGGCGGAGGCAGTGTGACTCCTTGGGCAATGTTCTGCTGGGAAACCTGCCATTCATGTGGATGTTACTTTGACACGTACCACCTAACTAAGCATTGTTGCAGACCATTTCATGGACACGGTATTCTCTGATGCTATTGGCCTTCTTGAGCAGCATAATACTTTCAATGTCACAAAGCAAACATAGTTCAGGAATGATTTGAGGAACACAAAGAGTTCAGTGTGTTGGATTGGCCTCCAAATTCCCCAGATCTCAATCCACTTGAGCATCTGTGGGATGTGCTGGACAAACCAGTCCAATCTATGGAAGCTGCACCTCGCAATTTACAGGATCTGCTGCTAACGTCTTGTTGTCAGATACCACAGCACCCCTTCAGAGGTCTATTGGACTCCATGCCTCAACGGGTCAGGGCTGTTTTGGTGGAAAAAGGAGGACCTACACAATATTAGGCAGGTGGTCATAATGTTTAGGCCTGGTCGGTGTATAACACCCCATAGTCCTAGTTTTTTCGAGGGACAGTCCCGGGATCATGGGACCGTTGTGAAGATCAATGCTGGCAATGCTCTGTAAATGACTGCCACGAGGTAGCTCTTTGGGTATGGACTTTAGAACTGGAAACTGATTTGATAATGATTATTTAAATTCATAAATATGACTTTAAACTTCCTCCAAAACACAAACACAAAAAAAGCAAGGTAAAAAAAGCATGCGGTAATTTAAAAAAATATATATGATATGAGGGCAACAGTATCATTCAAAAGGTATAATTTTCTGGGAGGATGGTGTTTGTAACTTTAGCGGTAAAATTTAAAGTTTTAAGGGTGACTTTAAAGGCCTCAGTGACCCTGCTGGTCTAGCTGAAGGTTCACAGAGCGACATCAACTTTAATGTCTTTAACCAGGTTCCTTTTATGTTCGACGCCAAAGCTAAGAACTCACAATGAAATTTTGGGACAATTTTGTATGGTTTTGGCATCCGCTTGAAGACCAATTAATCTGTAGACATCTGCCTCCTGACTTCTGCTCAACTATACACCAAATTGTCCTGAACTCCGTACCTAAAACCTGGCGTTTAATGAAGAAATCCCCAAACTGCTACATTCCTCAAATCAAGTACTTTCTTCACCTGCCAATTAAAAGTCAAGAAAATGACTATGAAGCAGAACAAATATCTATACCAACTACAGAGAAGTATTTAAAGGTGTATTGAGCACCAGTGGATTCCATGGTGCTTTTACGACAGGGGACAGTGAAACTGACAATAAGAGGGAGAACCCGTTGAAAGCTTACAATCTATTAGATTCTACCTCATCATTTGTAATCTTCTATTTGCACGAAGGGAAGGCTGCACTAGTATTTGCACAACACTGTACTATTTGCTGCTAAAGCTCTAGTGATCACGGTTTAAAACAGAAAGTTCACTTCCTTACTGGGAGGTGACCATTTCAATAAAGAATAGAAGGTTAAAGTCCTGCCTCACATAGAGGAGGAGGATTGTTTGACTGCTGATACTAGTGATCTGTGCCACTTACTTCCCTGTTACCAGACAAGATCAGTATACCGATCTAAACAAGCCTGAACGCTGCTCTGCGGGACCATGCAAAAGTGACAGAACCAGAAAAGTTAGAAAACTCAGAAAAGGAAAAAAAAAACCATCAGGCTCTTTCGGAACTTTGTATTAAGTCGTTTTTTTTCCAATGCGCCAATGGCTTTTTTCATCATCACGTTCAAGCAATGCAAATTACTAGTCCTCCTATCACTGGTGAGTGGATATTCTTCTTTGTAGCCAATGCATTGTAGCCATACAGTGTGAGCAAAAGCCAATGGAACGTTACATATATAAATGTTCTACACATACATGTTCATGTATATTTGTATATTTATGTATTGGATTGAGAATTTGAATTCTGATACATATGATACAAAGGTTCTACTGAATATTTTCTGAATGAACGGTTTAAGTACAAGTTGCATTTTTTTCTCGATTTTCCCATTTATTTATTAATTTTGTTATCATATACACATGTATTTATAGTTCCTTTTACGAGTACATCGCACTTGTCTATCGGCGACTTAGTTTCATTTCTCAGTTCCCCTTTCTTTGATGTTAAGAACGCGTCATGCAGTGATCCTAATAAATTGTTTTCTGTTCAGTAATAGAAGCAGCCCGTGTTGTACCGAAAGACGTTTCAATGTATACACTTTATGAAGCAGTATTGACAGAGGGGAGCGGCATTGTTTTCATTGAGGTCATTCATTTCCATCTAAAGATATTCACCTGACACCATATGCCTACACCATTTCACAAAGGCCAGATTCCTCAAGTTAACATACACTGACCTAAATATCTTATTAAACAATGCACATAACTGGGCTCCCGCCTGGCACTTTAACATCATACACTGACACACATGCACTCTAACATCATAAACTAATCATAAACTAATATGTGTATACACTCTAAAACAAGATGCGTACACGCACTCATGCTAACACCATATCATTATACAGTAACATGCACTCACACATGCTAACACCATACAGTAACACATACTCACCCTAACACCATACACCATATGTACTTGCACATACATACAAACTCACTCTCACTCTCCCATCATCCATGCAGCTACTACTGCAAGGTCACTTGAAGCTAGTTACGTGAACCCACTCTGCATCTTTGTTACTGTGACTCCTGGGTGCCATGCACCATTGCACCCTCCCCAGTGCACCACAGCCCACATAGATGGTTTATCTCTGGACCCTGATTGTATTTTGACAGTAGTGATCTAGTAGTGATAGAGACACTAATAATTATCTGGGAATCAATCTATATATTTTTTGTTTTAAGATTGAAGTCATGCAGGGCATTCTTCCAGCCTCTTACAACATATCTTAAGGAATAATGTAACGTAAGTAAGTTGGATTAACTCAGTATAGTCAGGCTTAACGTGTACCTGTCATCCACTAATGTGTGGCTCTGCAGGTAAATATGAACATTCATGTATATACATTGTATGAGAAATGATACTACCTTAAAATTGCCGATTCCTGTACTTTTTAAGATGTCTCCCTGGCATACCTGGTAACTCTCTGGGTTTCTCCCGGCGACTCCAGCTGATGCTCCACTTCTCCAGGTCTCCGGGTCTCCCGGTCACTACAGGGAAACTTACTTTCTACAAGATGACACCTTGTCATATTTCAGTGACAGATTCCGGGGCTTCCGCTAGAATATTAATGACTAATAAATATAGAAATCAAAGGAAGGGTAGGAGCTGAATTCTTGCTTTGTTTTGTGCAGTTTAGGGTAGACCTTCCTGTGTCGGAGCGAGCGGATCCCTAAATTCCTCCAGTGGTTAGGATGCCCATGAACTGATGGCAAAGTATTTAGAGATCTGCATCTTTTCATATCTCTCATGGACTTTGATTAAATGATTTGAATGCACAATGCTTTATCTATTAGTAATGTCTCTTCTTCAATGTCATTGAATAGCAATCTTTCTTAATGACTGCGGTGGAAAAAAATGAGATGAAAAGCAGATATATTGGTCAGGGTTAATTTACTGAAATGAAAAGTATTGCTGTGTTTTTTCTCACATTTTACGTTCAAGTCAATAGGATGACCTTTTGTCATAAAGTTTGTGATAAACCATATATAGTCCCCATTATATCTGAAAACCCACAGCAGGGGAGAATAGGAAGGAGCCAACTCCAGACTGCGTGACCCAGAGAATCTTCCCCTTCACACTGAGATTGGAGCAAAAACCCTGAGACTTGGGTCATCCTAGCGTTTGAGGTTTTCATGCCTGAAGATAATGTTACCTTTTCTGTCCCTTCCCTTTTTTCGGTGCAGAATAGTTCAGTCAATCGCCCCACCACTAGTTCCTATTCTTAACACTAAGGGTGCCAAATGCTGCACATCAATATTTACAGTGAGTTTCAACCTTAAATTATTGAAATATATCTAAATGCCCACAAATTCTGAACTTACAGAACCGCGATAAAACCAGGATCACTACAAGAGATATTCTTGTGTCTGCTAGAAGGAAATCATTCCGATAAGTGTTAGCATGAGGTCATTCCGGTGAAGTCAAAACAGAGTTTGTTGTAACGTAGGTTGGGTTTGCCAAATGATCGAGCGTCCAACTTCTAGAATTGACATTCAAACATTCGCTTTGCTATCAGGTCTTGTAACGCACACTCCCGATGCATGCGTTCTGTTTGGTTTATAAACACTTTGGCCTTATTAAGGAATTTGATCCATCTGGAAATCTAATAAGAAGTCAAAATGATGATAACATCTGTAGAAATCTAGTGAAATATATATATATATATATATATATATATACAGCATATATATATAATTCACCCATATTCCTTCAGCAGACATGGTATTGCTGTATTTAGAAGAGGAAACATACATTGTATTTTCTAGTTAGTGATGGAGTGAGATGTTTTGACAGCATACTGGGGGGCTGGGGGCTCAGCAGGATAATGGCCGTGGCCACACAAACTCTGCCGGTTTACCCCAATGCCATGACGGTACTCATGAATATGTTTCATATGGGTCATCAGGGTCCTTACAGCCTTGAGGCTTGGATAAGGCGGTACATTTTGTCACCAAACACATTAGAAGGAGCCTGAACCTGACCCTTACGTGATGGTGAAGAACACCTTTATCAAAGGACAGCACCTCACCTGGGCATCATTTCCATCGTTATTGTATGGACAGCGACTTCGGTAGGAATATCCCCATCATTCTTTTGATGGTTCGACATGCATAATGCGTGGTCTAAATGAATTATTAGATGGGCGCCGTCCTATCCTTTGGTTATTGTTTTTAATTTAACCATAAATGGTGTATTTAGTTAATATATATATTTTTTTAAAAATGTAAAAAATATAATGCTAGCTTTAGGGGAAAAAGATCACACTAAGCCTCGGGGTCTATATTTTCTAATGTTTACCTCTCCAAATTACCAATGAATCATATATGATGTCTGCGGACGTGGTGATTATAATTTACCAGTGTACAGTATAAATATTATAATGACAACTGTCCCGATGCAGCGCTGGAAGTAATAACACCGGATTGGTTAAAGCACTGCTTCGTTTAGAAGCTTTAGGGTTGTTGACGACCGACGGCCTTAAATAGTTCCAGGTAATTGGTGTGGAACATCAGGCGCTCGGGGTGACCTGATGATACATGTCACATTGTTGAGTAATATAAGTAGTTCAGTATCTGGGAACTTCGTGGCACCTGTTTTCATGTATACATTATGCAAGCTGAATGACCAGAACATGTATATTGTAAATGTATTCTACGCTGAGGTTCAGAAGGATGTCTGGTGAAGTCTACCATTCCTGGTCCGGTGGCCAGTTGGACATCTGACTTTGGATTTATGGCTGGCCCAAGCTATTGGGGCTCGGTGGTTTACCCACTTTCTAGGAACTTGCCAACTGTCCCACGTTTGTTGAGACTTGGAATCCTGTTCCTCTGGCCGTCCCTCTGTCCAAAATCATTTTATAAAGGATGCCATTGTATTCATTCTGCCCTGGCTTGTGAGAAGAGCCCCACAAGAGCCTCTCCATGCATTCTTGCTCTTTGAGAGCACACATGCGGACACTCGCTTTGATGTTCCCTCTTCCCTGTGCGTGTGGCTCGGCTCTTTATAGCTTGCCAAGCCATATCCAGGTTCATGGGTCACCTTTAACCCCTTCACAACAAAGCCTGTACATGGACAGGCTCATAATGCATTGTTCTTAATGGATTTAAGGACAACCTGTTGTCCTTAAGGGGTTGAGATAGCATCCGGGGCTCAGACAATAACACAAGCCTCTTAAAAGGAGTAATATATACATGGAATGGGCTCCCAGCAGGCCCGGACTGGCCATCGAGCAAACCGAGCGTTTGCCCGGTGGGCCGGGCCGCAGCAGGGCCGGATTGACTTAGGGGCTGATGGAGCTGCAGCTCCAGGCCCCTACCTTAAAATAGGCCCAGTCAGGACCGAACTGACTGGGTCTATGCGGCCTCTACGGCTGCATTAACGCAGGGCATAAGGGGCACCTGCCCCTTAAGCCCGCCGCAACTGCGTCCGGGTCCGCCACTCTAAGGGGCCGGGAAGCCCCCACCAGGGCCGGCCTTAGGGGTCTGCGGCCGCACAGGGCTTACATTAAAACATTGGTTGTTTTTTTTTAAACTTTATTTAACATCCTCCAAGTTGCTGCTTGCTCCGGCAACAAGGTAAGTAGGGTGAGGGAGGGGGGTGCAGTGAGAAGGGGCAGAGGGGGGTTAGATAGTGAGAAATGGGGAGAGGGGATAGATAGTGAGAGGGGGCACATAGTGAAAAGGGGGAACATAGTGAGAAGGGGCAGATAAGATGGGGAGAGGGGGTAGTGTGAATGCGTATGAGAATGAATAAATGTGTGGATGAATTGTGTGAATGCGTATGACAATTAATGAATTCATGTGTGGATGAATTGCTTGAATGATTTGTGAGACTGCATTAATGAATGTGTTAATGATTTGTGTGAATGAATAAGTGCAAAGATGGAACATGAAGGGTGGGCTTTAACAATAAATAAATAAATAAAAATGGGCTGCTTGGGCTTAAATGCCCGGGCCTATTTTTTGTCCCAGTCCGGGCCTGGCTCCCAGTACAAGAGTTACAGATCAGAATGGAACCCCCTGGACGTACGGTTCTAATACAGATAATATAACATCCCTGAATAGCAGGTGGCTGGAGAACATTCTATAATTTGTTCACACAATGACTTCTGTCTGGTCCAAGTGCTAATCTCTATTACAAAGTGTCAGTCCACGATTGCTGGCTTCCAGATGATTAGAAATTAACTCTAAACAAATCTACCAGCCCCTTCCTGTGCTCTGAATATAGAGGAAAATGAGACTTGATTTCGTTCTGCTTCGGGGAACCCTGTCTGAACTGCCCTGCAACTATTTCCTCCGAGATAAGTTTCCAGTGGAAACGGCCCTATTTAGAATGCCGTTCCTTCGCCGAGACCACGAGATATTTCTCTGCAGAACCAAGAGCTTTCAGAAGTCGCTGAAAAAACGATATGCTTTGTTTAGTAAACTTTACGCCCCTGTTATATCATTATTTATACTTTCAATATTATATGAGTTATTTATGATCTTCTTCACTAGAAACAAGCAAGGCTTTCCAATTCGAGCCAGACCACAATACCATATATACAAAAAAGAATCATTAAATTATATTGTTTATCAGTATTTATCATTATTTATTATTATTATTATTATTATTCTTTATTTCGATTCCAGCGATATCTGCATATTTACAATGATATAAAAAAATAAAAATGACAAATACTTGCCGTGATAAAATTAACTTAATAAAGCTATTTATTGTAATTGGTAACAGCTAAGGGACCGAAGCTGCTGCAAAATAGGATTTCTGATTGCTGGCTGAGCATAATGGGATTTGTAGTTCGCAGCTGCTGGGGTGCTACGGGTTACCTGTTCCTGGATATATCCTTATAAGTCATTCCATTCAATTGGCTTTAATAAATTTTTCTCTATTATCTTATTATTATTTATTGTTTTGTATAGCGCCATCATATTCCGTAGCGCCGTACAACGGGATCTTGGTCGAAACTAAATGTCAGTCCCGCATACGCTACTTGATAAATAGCAGCGCATGCGCACACTGCCCCGTCCCAATAAAAGCCCAGGGTATTTTAACTCTTTCACTGCTGGGACTCAGGGCAATGCATTATCCTTGAGTGAAATACGGTAACCTATCAAAATGATGCATTCGATTCCCGACATCATCTTTCAATGATCAACTTAAAACGGGAAGGAGTAACAGAACTCAGACGTTCTCTCTGTGGTAAGCGTTTCACGGCTGAATAGTTTAGACTTTGGCATGTGTGATGCAATAGTTTCTGACACGCAAGTATTTTATGATGTCAGAGTCTCCTTCTTTTAACCATTTGGAGACTGGGGCTGATCTTTCAAGTTTTATTTCCTCCAGGCCAGGGTCGGACCGGTGGAGGTATTATTGCGCTCGGGGTGTTTGAGGACTAGCGCCCTTTTGCGTCCCGATGCCCCGCTGCCCTTTAGATCGCGTTATATTTTGTACAGTTGTTGTGTGTTTACACGCGTTTGTTTATAAACATTTTCTGCATTGCTTTATTGTTTTATAGAAATCTTATTGTGGATTTTAGGTGATCCACTCATACTCCCTGAACATTCTGAGCCTCTAAAAAAGAGGAGCATCAGGGGAGGAATAAGGGACCTGAGCCCAATTTTGTTAGGAATATATCAATGTCTGCTGCTTACCTTATTCAGACTCCTCGGGCATCTCCCGGGACACCCTGTGTTATTATTGTACAGCAGACGCGTGTCGTTTTGTGGTGGTTGATACACTATACATGTCCATTTCACAATGTGCTTTTGGATCAGTGGCGCATTTTGGCACAGGCCTAGGGTGGCAGGTTCTGGGGGGCAGCTGCCCCTCTGCCGCTTAGCAGGCATACCTGGGAACTTGTGGGCTTTGGCTACCCGGAGCCTACCCTTGCGGGACGCGGGCAGGACTGCCCGCTGTCCACTGCCCCAAAGGAAAAATGGGCGGAGGGCGGGGCGTGTCAAGACCCTGCCCCAGCGACCCGGAGGATTCGGGCCTTGACCCGGAGAACCGGAGAAGCAGTGCTCACCCGGCAATCTCTGGGTCAAACCCAGAGAGTTCCCAGGTATGCCGATCTCCCCAACCACCCCATAAACACTAAGGAAGTCTGTACAGAGACGTCATCGTCCTCCATAGTTCATACAATGTAGTATATGATGTCATATGATATCCCGATGCCCACCAGGAAGCAGAGCATCGCGGAGGGGGTGGCAGGCGGTCTTGCCTAACCCCGGGCAGTAAATACATCACTGCTACGGACGAGATTATGCTTGACACACTTAGCTTCTGTGGATAGAGCTGAGAAGGTCTCCAGCCCTCCTGAATCCAGGTAGACATTTTTACAAGTTCCATAGTCCAGTAATTCCTAGATCTGCAGTGCTTTATTCCGAGTATAAAGTAATATAACCTTCAGCAGGTATGCAAATTAGCCAGTTATTTTTGAACCGACAAGCACTTTTCACTTTTTTTATCGCTTCCGTGAATGATTAGCCGATTAGATCAGAGAACCTCGTAATAGTCAAGGGGACCAACCTAGATATACGGAGGAACGAAAAGAGGGTTGACGAGCGCTAAACTTTATTATGGCCCAATTTTGCCGCTCTGTCTCGCTGCCCTGTCTCTTTCCCACTTTTTGTTCTCCGGGGTCTGGGGCACAGAAGGATGCAAACCGTGCATATGAAGAATTATGCGCATGTGAAGTAAATGTTGGGAAGTATGAACATGGCCACCATGGTGGAGCTCGGCTGAAGTGTGGGAGCTGTGATTGATGCCTCTGCTGCAAAAGCTGGGCCAGTCATGGAAATCAGAGGACCAGAGGATCTGATGGACAGTCCTGCAAAGAACGGGATGGTTGGGAGGTATGCAACCCCAGGGGGATTACAAATGGCTGTTCCTAGGAGAGACTTCCAGAGTCAGGGAACATCAAGCTCTTTATTTGTGGTGTCTACCCTCGTGTAATTTCTTTACTCATATACCTGGTCTGACATCTCAGCAGGGCCGGACCCCAATATGGCGGTTACCTGTTTTAAGAAGAAACACCAGTTCTCCTGTCAGCTATTGTCTGTCACGGCTTTTACTCTGAAATGTCAAGTGTCAACTTGGCCCTTCTTCCAAACGGAACTGGCGAATGTTGGCAACGCTCCCACAACTGACCGTTTAGTGAATAAACCCCCATATCATTTAAGACGACCAGTTCCTTAACTGTGGCAGGTAACAGAAGATAGAATAAGGAAGGAAAGCATGACAGAAAATACGGTGATCAATTACTTAGTTTTATTGACTATAATAAAGCAATACACAAGCGTGAGGGTTTTTCTTTTCTTAAATAGACTTTGTCCTCCCCAGTGTTTTTTTTCTCTCCCTATCATAGGCCTACAAGATTCCACTTAGTATTTCTCTCTGCAAAGCAGAAACCGCAAACTTCCTCTTTCAGACAGAGATACGGCTATTTAGAAATAGGTGATATCGCCATGGCAACATGCAAAAAAGGACCTAACAGTAATAAATTTGCCTTGCCCTATGTTTGTGACACGTTCATCACTCCCAGCACACACAGCACGGTTATCGAATCAGTTGGGCGTGCTGCCTTGACATGATTAAGAAACCAGAGAGGTTAACTCTTTAAGTGCCGCTGGGTGGCCAACGCATCGCTTGTTCCCTTGGATTCCAATCCCTTTATGTTTTTAAGTGTTTCTGCTTGTGTGACCCGTAATCTGCCACAGTTACTGTTTTGGAAACAGCGCTGTAATGGTGGTCTCACCTGGGATTACCCATGAGCAGCGCTACGTAAAAATGAATATATACATGTAATGTACATCTATGTAAACAGTTCATTGAGATGGGGATTAGCCGCGGCCAATATAAACTCCTGCGGGTGTTTGTGGCATGGATCCAAATAACGATTAAGGTTACGCTCACCACCTATTGTATATTTCTAGGCGCACCAGAACTCATAGAATTTAGTGGCTCGACTGAGTTTATTCATAGACCAGGGTTAGGCACCAGCATTGGTCATGGTGGACTTTTACTGAGGTCTGTGGTGGAGAATTTAATGATGTTCTCTGGACCTTCACAAACCTTGCTGTGGACTCTGATGTCCCTTTGCCGATCCGTGGGCTGGATATACATTTTACAGAACATAATAAACACTCATTCATCTGCTGTGCTGCCCCAAATATCTACTCATCAGTCTGTAAGGTATTATAAGGACGCAACAGACAACAAAGCGGGAATAAAGGAAACAGTTCCGGGGCACAGGGGTATTACGGCAGGAGGGACACCGGGGGTTGAGGGGATCAGATGAGAGGTGGTGTGGAGGTTGGTCTTCCTCCATGAGACTGTCAATGATGGAGTAGTCTTTAAGCAAGCTGAGGATCAACCTGTGACAGCCTCAAATACCAGGGGAATCTAAGAGTTAGCTCTTTGGGTCACTGCGGGGAGACTCTGGGTGGCGGGAGCAGCATTGTGGCGCCCCACTCCCCTTCCACTTCACTATCAACCACCGACGTCAGCGGGACCTTCTACCTGCATCCCGCAACTTCATCCTGTGTGAGTTCCTAGGAAAAAAGTTGATGGCAGATAAGACCCATTCGGCCCGTCTAGTCTGCCCAGTTTTCCTTAATCAGTCCTTGGTCTCATCTTAAATTCAGAGCAGCTTTATGTGAGTTTCATGTAAAATCCTTTAACTTTATTAGCCTCTACCACTTTTGCTAAGTAACTGTTCCAGTTATCCACCTCTCAGAATGGTAACATTATCATTTCTTTATAAGAGACTGACGAGAATCATTGCTTGACAGGGTGGCGTCATACTTCATACGAACATTAATCACACTCTCTAGTATGTTAAGCAAATGAACCTCATCACATCTGTCATTTTATTCTTTCTTGGAGGCTTAGTCATGTAAAAACAACACAAAATGTGTTGAAAAAAAAGAAGCTTTTTGTTAGTTTCCGTGGCAAGTGTCTGCTTTTGTGTCACTTTATAAATTCTAGGGAGCTTTGGGCACCAAATTATGTGGCTACTGGACATATAAAGGACCCGTTGTGGTCCCCTAAAGAGTGTAGGAGTACTAGGTAGTTGTCCCTTTTTGATCTTTCTTAAGGATGGGCCTGCACCCAGTGTAGGAGCACACATAGGATCCAGCCATGGGGTAAGTACTACAAAAAGTTCCATTAGTATAGGAACTTTGGTGGCTTTGCTGTTTTAATTATACTCCTTTAAAGCAGTCCGGAAATGATCGATTAAGCTTATTTCTGTAAAAGTCATGCACGTTCTTGGCAAAAGTACTACATGTTGAGTACTAATCGGATCATTAAAGTGAACTAGTGTTTTATGACCTTACTTTGATGACCATTTCCAGCCATTAAGAAATTTAAGTAATTCAAGTAAATGGCCCTATAAAAGGGGAAGGATGTACCGGTAATGCAGGGCCCTGGGAATGTAAGGACATGTTGCGTAAAGGGAACCGTGTGGCACAAGTAAATGCTCATCTATAGATGGGGGAGCCATTATGTGGTAACACCACCAGTAACCCGAGAGAAGTTACATCCTGCACCACCCATCATTGCTCAGGAGTTTGTTTGAGAAGCGACTTCTTGTTTCACAGCCCCACAGAAAGCAGAACTAAAAGGTTCGGTTATTTGCGTACGATCAGTTCCACGTTGCTTGTCGTAGCCACAAATAACAATATATTCTCTTGATTTATTGAGATGTTATGTATTTTATTATCCATATGTTGTTGAAATCCCCTGCACCCCTGTGCTCTGCACACTGCATTTGTACAGAACAGATTCACCATAATCTCTTTGGGATTTATTAACTAAATTAGGGTTTTCAGGAGAGCTGTGGTTCCGTCTTCCTGGTTTCGTGGCATATTGTGAAAGGACAACCTCATAGAATTTTTCCTGCAAGGGGAGATGTTCCCCTCCAATCGAACTATGCATTATGTAGGGTCAGCTCAACCCTTCTTGCATTATGTTTACTTTACTAAGAGGGTGGTGGATAAGTGGAACAGTCTCCCAGCAGAAGTGGTAGAGGGATATGCATATCTAAGATGAGACCAAGGTCTGAGCTTCTACAGCAGCGCAAATGAGCAGACTGTTTAGAAACTTGGGTTGGCACTTGGCTCACCTACACCACTTAGTGAATAAACCCCTCTAGGGTCCTTAACATCTGATTTAAATAGAGTTCCTTGTAAATTTTAATATAAGGTTTTGAGGTTCCGCCATGATATACCCAGAAGAATACCATGATAGAGAAAAGAGACGAGGGGTCTCAAAGAGAGACCATCCCTCGAAATGTAACATTTGTGTAGACGTGTAAACCATTCAACCACAATATAAGAATATTGTATAATATATTGTGTGTATATATATATATATATATATATATATATATATAATATAATATAGGAATATAATATTTAAGATTCTATAGAATATATTTAATATAATATAGGAATATAATATTTAATATATTATAAGAATATAATATTTAATATAATATAGAATATAATATTTAAGATTATATAGAACATAATATTTAACATAATAATATTTTTTACATAATAGCATTATTAATGAATGCACCTTATCGGATTTTCTGCAGAAAGTGATTTCCTCTCTTTGAATACCTTAGCAAGGGGATCATTTTTATTGTTTGTTTCCAATGTTTATTTTAGAAATGTTACACAAAACTCTTGTTCATACAAAAAAAGATACACGTTTGGAACCGGGTGTTCTTTTGAAGTTAAAAATAGTAGTGGAGTCATTTAATTTAAATCAAAAATTGCAGCGGGAATGTGATGGCCGCGAGGCTATGGGTATGATTGTGTGAAGTGTAAACCATTGTTCACTCCTTGGATTGCTGTGACGCTACAACTCCCATCACACCCACTCCTGTATGCCAAGTCTGATGAGATTTGTGGACAAACAGGGAGCCAGTATGCAGGGTAAACCAAAATGTATGATGTCATTAAATCTGCAACCAGCTTCATTATGTCATAGCGTGTGTCCAGGGCTGGTGCAAGGATTTTTGCCACTCTAGGCGAAACATAATTTATAAAATGCTCCAATTTTTTGGGGTTTCATTTATATTCTTTTAGGGTGTTGAGAGGATAGACACTCATTGTTGGGCTGCTGAGATTTTGTGTTTGAATAAAAGCTAATAATAATTTAGTTTAGAAAAAATGTTAATGCACTCAGCAAATATTCTGAGTACCCAGAAAAAAAAGGAACATCTGAGGGATTTGGGGCCGAATGGGTTGCCCTTCCTAGAAAAACATAAAGGAAGTATTACCATATTATAAAAAAAGATACTTTCTAATTTCTACAACGTCCTCCTGAGAACTAGTTGCCCCTTTGACAAGAATGCAAAGGTTATGTTTATTGGACAATAAAACCTAATCAAACAGTGAAGGTATTTCACATGACAGATAGCAAGACATACGTCTTCATCTGATGCACCTATGAGGAACTGAAACGTCCGATGCATACCATTTATTTCTGTTGAAACCTTGCTATAGTCAATAGCCACCGGCACAGAAGCTTCTGAACGATCTCCGATATCATCAAGATAAATGAGTAGAGCTGAGGAGCTCTGCATGGGGTGGGAAGGGGGGACACTGACTTTTGAGAGGAATGGTCATGACTTTCTCATTGACCATTAAGAATAATATAATTTTTTATCACACAACCTTGGTTAAGGTTTGATGAATGAGACGGGGAAAGCTCTGCACACTTTCACCTTAGGCTTAAAGAGAGGCTGCCACCAGAACTCCAGCTGCTGATATATCCACCACCTTTCTGTATGTTATCGAAGGCCTGTAAGGGCAGCTATACATTGTTATGCACCCAAATGAAGCATGGAGGGTTGAGGAAAGGCATGAGGCTAGACTCTGTCAGACACAAAAAGTCCTTCTGGACATTTGAGAAGCTCTTGAGACAGAAGACAAATATATATTCTTAGCCAGCTCGCTTCTGCTCATGTTCCTCACTCGTTGACAAGTTGACCTTACCCAGGTGCTAGACCCAAGACCAGCTGAATCTCATGTTGGCTTTCTCAGCTCTACTGTACCAGTGAATTCAAAAATGCTATCTTAATCGATAGCATTTCCCAAGCCTCCATGGCACAGCTTTCCCTGCCGTGATACAATTTTATAAGCAAGGTCTGGGCCTGTAGGACAATATACTATCGGAGGGGGTCAAAACAAGGAACCTATATGAGTCTGTGCATCAGTGATTGTATTTCAAAAAGCAGATGACCTGTGAATGCAAGTCAGATTGAATGAACACCGGTCTATCAATACGCATCTCGTTCATCTTTTATATGATGGGATTCTAAATGCCTCTTCACCTGTTCTCCTTGTACAATGTTACTTGTGGTTGGGTAACAGAACCTATGTACCTACCTACTTAAAATTATAATCAAATATAGTATTACAGACTCTTCATTACCCCAAATGAACATATTAGTTCCCAACTGTTCTCTGTGTCTAGAAATTATTCTATCATCATGTCAAATTTGACACCATGTGACCAGCGACGTAATCCAGTCAAGGCAGGCAGGTCTGGGGGCGCAGTCCGCTTTCACAATGCGGGTGGGCAGTCTCTTCTATTCGGTGATCCGCCTCCATACTGTGTTGCTGCTCAATGTGCTGGTTACAGGGTTCCGGGTTTTTAATCTTGGCTCAAGTGCCGGTATTAGGTGCACTGGCAATAATACTGCCCCTGTTAGACTGCAAGAGAGTTGGCAGCTGTGCCCACAATGAATATTGCCCGTTGTTGGCTGTCTGAGTAGGGGATCCTCCATGCCGTGGAATTGTGGGAATGTTGGGGCTGTAAGAAATGGCTCATTCTTTCCTCTTTTGGGTTTGCTAAAAACAAAAACATAAAGTAACCCAAACACACCGTCCTATATATAACTCGTAAACACGCCGGTGTTTGTCACCAAACATTGACCATCACAGACCTCTTTGTCTGGCATTTCAGAACAATATATCCTTTTTATTCACTTCCCCAAATCACACAACAAAACAAAATCACCTGCCAAGACCCGCGGTCACAACTGTCAGGAAGTCAGGTATATTTCGTATTTGCTCATAGGTACGGTATATATATAATATTACATATTACTGTAACAAGGATATTATTATGGGGCTGGGGGCAGGGCTCTCCCCAGACCTTGGACCTTGTGACCTAATGATACCTATATGTATAGAACAAGAATGGTATATATTTACACAATAATAATACATATTATTACATGATAATATACAGTATATAATACATGTCTCTATATGCACATTATTGTGACATTTAGGGCTGTGTTCTTTTAACTATTTTTATATATTACACAAACACATAAAATCAAACCCAAGGCAAAATAAAAGTCCTTGATCAATGCTCAAAATATGTTTCATTATGTGCTAGTGGGGCAGCTACTTGGGACAGTGCCCAAGAATCGGGACTGACCTATAATAGCTGGGATGCTTCGGAGGTATGACTTAGTGTTACTAAAATCGGAAACTTCCAGGCTTCCAGATAGTTTGTACCGAAGGGTACAGGGTTGTGATTATTTGCTTTCAGAAATGCGAAAGCAAAAGTTTTGGTGCAAAGCCCCCTCGTTTTACTTTGTTCCTCTTCAAGAATGTGCTGGTGACAGAAAAGCGACATTCTGTTCAAATCCACAAAATAATCACAAAAAAATGCTAAGTAAATAGGGATCAGCTTCTGTTTTTAAAAGACATGACGATTATTAGATGTCACCTTTTCAGGCACCTGAAAGGTGGACGCCATTCAAATGTCTGCTACGGCACACGAAATGAGCCGAAAAACAACAAAACAACTTCTTTTTAGAAAATCACAAATCTCAGCACCTTGTACTAAAAAGTAGCTAATCCTATATTTAACTTATACTTCAGCATCTATTTAAAGGAGAACAAATATTTTTCTCCTTCAGCATACAACCCAGCGCTGTATACAGTAATAACCCCCATGATGTATACAGTAATAGCCACACAGCGCTGTATACAGTAATATAACCCCCCATGATGTATACGGTAATAACCCCCCATGATGTATACAGTAATAACCACACAGCACTGTATACAGTAATATAACCCCCCAGCGCTGTATACAGTAATAACCCACATGATGTATACAGTAATAACCACACAGCACTGTATACAGTAATATAACCCCCCAGCGCTGTATACAGTAACCCACATGATGTATACAGTAATAACCACACAGCACTGTATACAGTAATATAACCCCCCAGCGCTGTATACAGTAATAACCCACATGATGTATACAGTAATAACCACACAGCACTGTATACAGTAATATAACCCCCCAGCGCTGTATACAGTAATAACCCACATGATGTATACAGTAATAACCACACAGCACTGTATACAGTAATATAACCCCCCAGCGCTGTATACAGTAATAACCCACATGATGTATACAGTAATAACCACACAGCACTGTATACAGTAATATAACCCCCCAGCGCTGTATACAGTAAAAACCCACATGATGTATACAAACAAGCTGATGAAATAATCTTATCTTTTTCCTGCTTATAAATACCCAGATAGAGAATATGCCCCCACAAATGTTTTAGGTGCCCACCTAGGCTGCGGGCAGTCCGGAGAAGGGTGCGATCCGGGGCAGGGCCACCCGCCTACATTACCCAAATAGCCACCTGGCAGTGCCTCCTCGAGATGATCATGTATGAGATCTCCATTGATTTTGCAGCTATGTGGGCTGTTTGGGAGAGATCAGAGGTTCTCCTAGAATAACGAGACCTGCAGTATGAGGAATGTTCAGCCGAGTATCTGGAGGTAGCACTTTATATGGGCTCCTCAGGACCATATGGGCACGGCTCCTGGAAAGGTCTCATGTCGCCATGATGCCAACTCTACCCCACTCAGGTTGAAGGCAACTGTAGGATTTGTGCCTAATATCTAAATCCTGATCTAGAGCAATCGTACTCCAGAGGTTTTTTTTATGGGAAAAGCATGACTTGGTGGCTGCTCATAGAGACGTGGAGCTTCTTATAGAAAACTCACTTTACATTACAGAACTCTTTCTAGTCTCTTTATAGTCTGAATGAGACTGTCCCATCAGTTTTACCAATCAGCGCCGTGGGTAAAGCTGCTTAAATTAATTTAAGTGTATGATGCCCATAAGCAAACAATTCTTATCAGATACATTATGGAACCCCTCATCCAAAACGCTTCATAATAAAAGGGGGTGTCCTACCATTCTTCACATTAGCATCATGATTCCCCGGTACTGAAACAATGCAGGGTTCTGTACTCTGGATCCTGGCTACCATTTAATATATGACATATCTAAATTATACATATTGCAGGTCTTTGATGCTCCCAGGCACTTAAATATACTGTGAGTAAGCCCCTTGCCAAAAAACACTATTCAAAGGTAATTGGTGATCTGAAAACCCTCCCTTTTAATACTAAAAGTACTTCTTTTGAGAAATCTTTTTTTTGTGTGTATCTTGTATTGTTTGTTTTTTTTTTTGCTTTCGGGTGGGAAGGTGTGCTTTGCGTTATAGAGATCCCACTGCAGGCACCATAAAAGAATGAGGGTTTTTAGCACAAGCTCTATTCAGGTTAACAGTAAACCGATTCACTTAAAGTCAAAGAGCTCAGCTCTGTAATTACAGATTGAAAGGTCATGGCGATACAGAAGAGGCGTATCGCTTGTCAGGCTCAGCTGGGTCTGTTCTGCTTGTAGCAAAACAAGTTCCACCAGTTCAACTGCCAAGAGAGAATAATGTTCAAACGTACACCCTCGCTTAGAAGAAACTAAACCAAGTTGGTTTTCATGTATTTGCTCTTTGATGACGCTACAATCTGGGTGGCGGGTGGACCTCTGTGAATGCCCCACTCTTAAAATAGAATTGGACCTGGTGAGGGATATACACAGTTATACACTGCTTATAAAGGCTACAGTGTCCATAGTATTAAGCCAGCTCTAAAAATCCTCTGAAGAAGCCCCTTGAGGTCGAAACGCGTCAGGCCACTGGCATTTGTGTATTTGTTTTGCAAATTGATTGTATATTATATCAATTGTTTTTTATATGGTCAATTATGTATTTTAAATATTCATGCAATAGGCATGTATTAAATATATTATTTTTATACTCCGCTTTGTTTTGGAGCTAGCACATGCACCAGAATTTATAGATTTTGCATATTCCTCTATTATTTTTTTTTCTCTCTTGATTCTTTTTTATATATAGATTTTTTTATTTATGTTTTCATTTACTTGATTTATATTACGGCGGAGACCAATAAACTGTTGAATTGTACTTCATGTATTTATTTCATTTTTTTGGGGTCTACCTGCTCCTGGCATGACATTAAGTCATAGACATTAATTAAACTATTTATTATTATTATTATTTTTTTTTTAAATACAGAATATTTAAACACTCCAGAGGCTGATTGTATAAATACTCGAAGTGATCTTCTGGCTTAGTCTCTTGCATTAAACGTATCTAAGACAAAGTAGAAACTCTATTGTAGTAATTCCAATAATTGCTCCGTTCCAGTCTCTGATCACTGACGTCGGGCACACCTGTCTGAAACGGTTCATTACATATGATGTTCAGAAAAATCTGCCAAAAATAACTTTCATTCCATATAGTACTGTAATGCTCATTGTATGTGTTCTACTCATACCCCCCAAGTGCCCATGTTTTAGAGGCACAGTCCCATAGTGGGACCCAAATCCTCCTCTCCCCCTTTGCTTCTTAAATGTCTTGTGTTCTAAAAATTCACTACAATGTGCATGTAAATGAAATTGTGTGCATATATAATTCTTACAGAAATAGCCCTTCTAGCGAACACTCTAATCAAAGTCCTTTAACCAAAGGTGTCCCTCTGTCATTTGAAATGTTGGTTGGTATGGTGCATACCTGAGAACTATTAGGGGGTTGACCCCGACCCCCAGGGTATTTTATCCGATCTTAGGTTGACGAGGCAAAAATCTCAGGGTGCACAATCTAGACCTGGCTGCTTCATACTGTACATTGATCTAAGATGGGCCGATTAATGCTCTTGCTCCACGTATGTTATGGTTGATACCCCTGCTTGAATGCTTGAATTTGACGCATGATGGGCAATTATTTAAAGAGTCTTTATTTAAAGATCTCACTAAACTCATCTCTGTTACATACATACCCTATCCTCTCATCTCTGCGATCAATATTAATTAATTCATATAACACCTGCTTCTGGATTTCCAGAAATGTTCTACACGGTCACGTGCTTTACGAGCTATTACGAAATAATTCATTGTTGCATGGGTTTCTTGTAAATGATCTAAGAACGTATCTGTATGCTGTAGATTTATGGTGTATGTGCTTTGTCACAGTTTCCAAAAATAAACTTAATGCTATCCAGTTAAAATGTATAGAACGTTAACATTTGCAACACACCATGTCGTTTTAAAGATATTTGCTACAGGTCGCATCTCCCGAAGACTGTTCTGCTGAGATGGTGGATCTCAGAATGTCGCTGATCCCACCTTCCCGTTCAGCTGATGACATCCGTTATTTAGCTTTCGTGATCTTTTAGAACTGGTGCAAGAATCAGGTGCCCACTGTGCCCAAAGGAAACGAAGCTTCAGAAGAGTCCGGTTTCATCTTCTCATATGATATAGCATGAAAATATTAACCTATGAGCAATGTTTCATGGTCTATTCTGATGACATTTTAAACAGTTAAAGCATGTAATATATTTCATGAATACACTATGTAGTGAACATCTAAATGGGTGATTATGCCGTGGCTTCTAATATGATGGGATAATATACATTTCTAAAATATATGGTATTATTTTTGGAACATTTGTTGTTCTGGTGATACAGCTTAGCCTTGTCTGAAGTGGGTGCAGAATCGAACAGGGGCTCCTTTCAAATTTTCCCCAAATTTTAACGTGTCAACTGAGCCAGATCCTAGACTGTAGACAACTCTAGAGCTGGACTCACATGTAACATAAAAAAACATACAAAAGGAGTTTGGGCCAAACCAAGTGATGGACTTCAACCAACATTGACTTGACCAGCTATACTGTAGGCATATCTGAGAACTCTTTGGGGTTGACCCAGAGTCTCCAAGTAAAGTTCTACTTTCCAGCGTCTCCAGGTCAGTTTCCTTTTGTCTGGGAAAGAAAGTGGTGTTTAAGTGGAAATACATATTGCGCACAATCATATATCAAACATATATCAAACTCACAAGGTTAAAGAGCTTAGTGTCATTCAGTTTGATAAATTATCTAGAATATATTATTCTATTCATGTGGCTAAAGTTAGAGGAAAAGAGATGATTTGTTAAGAAAAAGAGAATGGTTCCTTACAGTCAGGGCAGTTAAGATGTGGAATGTGCTACACAGGGCAGTGTTAGGTGGATTTGGTTGATACTTTCCAAAAATATTGGATTTCTTTCTATTTTGCACAGGGTCATAATTACTTAACGTTGGCATGGGTAATGTTTATCCGGGGAGCTTCTGAGTGTAGACTACCTGGAGTGGCTGTGAGGCGAGGGGATAACATTACATGGAAGGGAGGGGAATTGGGTGTGGAGTGGGCGTGGTTAAATGCTACTTCTTGCCCCTGAGAAAGAGAAGAGTGGCCCGGAGACACAGGAAAGCAACACTTTACCTGGAGACTCTGGGTCAACCCTGAAGAGTTACCAGGTATGAACTTGTTGCTCTTCATATAGTTTTGTCAACCTGCTTACCAAGCCTCAATGATTCCATGTAGGATTCCAGTAGGACCAGTCTTCGATGATTGTGTCTACATTACACAGAATGGGATTACATTGATTACGTACATATTACTCATTAAACCTTGTTCTTTTTTTTTTTTCTACTAAACCTCAGCAATATTCTTCCAGGAATGTGCGAATAGGCAAGTATTCCCTATATGAGATAAATGGGGGAAGGCTTAATAAACATGTTATACCCTGGGTGCAATTGTACATCATTATGGGGAGTGATACGTTGGTAAATAAGGTGGTCACGTAAGGTGCATTCTATGCACAAGGAGTCATGAATAAAAATAGAAAACCATTGAGCTACATTCCATTAATAGCAATCAAAATGAATCACTAGAATGATTTACATCTAGATTTTTGATTAGGGTTGGGCTATTTTGTATTTGTGTTAGGATTAATAGACTGATATAAAAAAAATACAACTTTTTCATATTTATTCTGGAGCAAAGTTGTATGTGAGGAGCAATCACCTTAGTAACCAAAGAAGCATGAGAAAGAAAGCCATCCTGGTGCAAAATGGTAAAAGTGGAGTAATCGCCGTAGCAACCAGCGCAATGCTCCTGCTGTTTGCTGCACCCTTTACTCTTACGAACAGAATTGGTCTTTACACATAACTTTTTTGTATCTTTCTACTCTAACTATGTTTTAATGTGAATTATTAGGCATACAAACCACATATACTCATCATTGTGAAAAAAAGTTATTCATCTGTTTGTTTTGTTCTTCGGAGAAACGTTTGGCCGCAGAGAATTTTGTCTAGGGCAACAGAAATTCCTTCTTAAGCATACATGTCAAACAATGAATTGGGTTACCCCACCTTTGTCTAAGTCATGATCTCCTTCAACTATGCCCTAAAAGAAGTACTTTAATGAAAGTTTGAGCCGCACATTCTCTATGCATTTAAAATCAATAGATTTAGATATAAATGTTGCACTTAATGCTAGTTGAATAGCTCCAAATTAGTCCCCAAACTACATTTTACTACATGCAGATTGGTACAGGCGTTCTTTAATTATCGGAGTTAGAATATGAGATATCAAATCATCAGTGTTCAGATACTATTCATTTAATTGGCTGCTGCTCCTCCTATTAAATTCAATGGGAGGTTAGGGCAGTTAAGATGCGGAATACACTGCAATAAAATACATTGTAGTCCATGCAAAATGCACTCCAATATGCATTTAGAATGAAAAATGGAAGAGATTGCTCTCCGCTACCATGTTGTAGCAAGGTGCAGGATCAAATATAGGCAGGGCTATTTGTGTATGGGCTGGACCCCTCCATTAATTATTTGGACAGGAAGTGCAAAGAGCTGGACAGGAAGTAGTAAGAGTCAAACACTACTCTGGGTGTATGGTGGTTGGTACGAAGATACACTCCCTTTGACATCACGGACTACGCAGCAGCTTTGGCGCCAGGATTTTAAAAGTCTGTACGGGCGACTCTATTGGTCGCCTGCAGGGGCCTCCTCTGCCATCAACCAATGAAGTACGCCTGTACTTCGTTGGTTGATGGCAGACGAGCCCCCTGCTGGCGACCAATAGAGTCGCCCGTACAGACTTTTAAAATCCTGGCGCCAAAGCTGCTGCGTAGTCCGTGATGTCAAAGGGAGTGTATCTTCCTCACTTGTTTAGATTTTCCTTAATTGTGTATTTGTGTCCTCCACTTTGGAGGACGCATGCGTCCGACATTTTGTATGGTGGAACGCATGGTAGAACGCATGCGTTGGCCATCTTGGTTGGTGTATCACATGTGTCTGCTTCTTCATTGTGGAGACTATCCGGCCTGGAGGCATTGAAGAGAGGGCTTCTGTGTGGGACCTGGACGTGCCAGGTATGTTCTGACCTCAGGTATAGTGCGCTTGAGGTCCGTGACAGATAGGAATTTTGGCCCACTCTTCTCTACAACATTGCTTCAGTTCATTGAGGTTTGCAGGCTTTTGTTTATGCACAGGTCTGGTCCTGCCACATTTCAATTGGGTTGAAGTCTGGACTTTTTCAGACGTTCTGTTGTATATTTGCTGGTGTGCTTGAGATCATTGTCCTTGCATTACCGAGGCTCTGTGCATTATGGCCAAACATCTCCACTTTGGTCTCTTCTGTCCAAAGGGCTCTGTTCCAGCACCTCATCTGTGCTGCCATGTTCTTTTTAGAGAGAAGATGCTTTCTCCGGACAACCCTTCCAAACAAACCATACTTGTTCAGTCTTTTTTCTTTGTACTGTCATGAACTTCTGAGCAATTTCTGAGCAATGCGCGGTCTAACCTTGGAGTGAATTTGCTGGGACATCCACTCCTGGGAACTTTGGCAACTGTCTTGAATGTTTTCCCCCAATGTGTGTGTTCCACTCCCACAACATATGTGTCCAATCCCGCCCGCTCCCGCAACATATGTGTCCAGCAATCCTGCCCGCTCCCGCAACATATGTGTCCAATCCCACCCGTTCCCACAACATTTGTGGTCAATCCCGCCAACCCTCTTACCTGATCTGCAGATTTCCCGTGCACTCCCGCGTTGCTCCCTCACAGCATCTCTTCTCTTGTTCCGCCCAGGAACCCAGCAGATGCACGGGAAGTGACGTAAAATCACGTGAATCCGCTGGGTTCCTGGGCGGAATAAAGAGAAAAGAGGCTGTGAGGGAGCAACGCCAAGGCAGCCATGCGGAACTGCGCAGGATTACCGCCCACCCGCGACAACCAAAAAAACGCCCACAAGTTTTTTACTTTATGTTCATTCAACAATAGGATAAATAGATATTATGTTTGAGCAACGAATTTACAGACATCATGCATAAGAATAGGCTGTAGAAGCAAAAACATGGTAGCTACCATATCTGAAAAGAAATGCAGAATGGGATGAGCTCAGATTGTTCCTCTTAACGCATAAGAAGACATAGCTATTGTTGCTTACTCCTGAGGAAGCCGTAATACTGCCACCTGCTGATCACACAGCAGAATGCAGCAACAATACTACATCGCATTCTAAGTAGAGGCGTAGAATTCTAATCATTCAGCCCGTCTACTCTGTCCTTTTTTTGTACCCTAAATGCATTTTCTACCTCACTTTACTTGAAAATTGATTTTCACATCAATAATCTGGTAGTTACTTTGAAAACATAACATTATTTCATATAGAAAGACAAGCTAATGGTGTATTTAGATTGGAGCAAGTCCTGCTAAATTGCCCACTGATAACGGAGGAGCTTGGGAGCAAACGCAATATATAAGTGATATGCCTTCTGCAATACAATAACAGTAATTACAATGCCACCGATTGAAGAAAGCCAGCAGTTAAATCTGATGACACTGTAGACAGCTTAATTTTGTAAATCACATCTGGCTGGTTTACAGGAATGTGAATGTGCTTTTAAAAGCTGGCAAAAAGAAATTTGACTGTCATCAACTTCGGAAGTGGATCCAGAGCCAGAATAAGGGTAACTCACACTAACAAGCACCCAGACACACACACATGCAGACACTCACATTTACGCACGCACACAGACGCTCACACCAACACAACTAGACACTCATCACTGATACACACATCCAGACACTCAGCACTAACACACACAGACACTAGACACTAACACACATGCGCACACACTAACAGAAACACCCAGACACCCACACAAACAAACATACTCAGATGAACCTGTCATCAGCAGAGATATATCAGTAGTGGTTGCTGTTCCATGTGAAAGATTATTTTCTACCATCGCCAGTCTTTTCTATTCTCTATAGAAGTTTTATGATACCAGTTCCATAGGCAGCTCCCAACTAAGTCGTGTTTTGGGGGAGGGCATGAGCAGTCATCTATACATTTTGGATTTGAGGTTGCCAGTGCATTGTTACTTGACTTTGCATTATGATATACCGTTACTATAGAATCACTTGTTTGATTTGATTTTTCAGACACTTCTGGTATGGCACGGGGGCCAAGGGGCAGCTGCACAATCAGGTAAACGAAACCTAATGTTCATTCAGTAGTCTATGATTCTCTTTTATAGTATAAGGGCTATATGTTATTTGTAGTTCCAATAGAATATATGGAAAATAGCTCGAGAACCAAGATTGTAAGTTTCTTTATCTAAAATCTAACGCCTTAAATAGAACATTCTTACATAGGCACACTATAACACATTATTTAGCAATTATCACATCGGTATATCAATCCGTGTATTTCTATCCTTATTTTACAAGAAAAATCTATTCTGTGCTTAAAGGCATTTTATTAAGGAGTAGTAATATAGTAAAATTATATATATAAAAAAAAAGGTTTGCTTTTCTCTTTCAGTGTCCCAAGTAACACAATTCAAAGTAACTCATACAACAAATTCAAGTGCGACATTATCGTGGGATGCACCTTCGGACGCAGGGAACTATACATATAATATAACGGTGTTATCCGATACGGGAACAACTGAAGAGCGCACAACAGATAAAAGTCCATTTGTGGTGGAGGGACTTACTGCTGGCATTAACTATGAATTCACCATTACCACTAACTCTTCTGGCAACTTCTCCAGTCCTGTATCAACAAATGGAACAACAGGTAAGTTTTATATTTGTATTTTTTATTTTTTTTAATAAATTACCGGATGCCTCATTTCAAAATGTTTCTTGAAGAAGAACTGTCTACATTTCTTTCAAGGGATCGTTCAATGGCGTTACATCAATTACTGTATTCTAAAAGGTTTTCTGACTTAGGTAGAAACCTAATTAGACTTCAGTTATGATGTTTTTGCTTCTTTATTCTGCCAGTTCCCAAACACCCCTGCATTTTACATCACATATTCTATATTTAAGTATGTTGTGCTACTAAGGAGATACAAAATGCACTTGCTATAATCTAAAATGGATGATATCGTTTTCGATAAAGCTGATCTTATATAAATATAGAAAAAAAAGAATGTTTCATTTGATACTTCTTTTCTCTCCTAGAACCCAACATTGTTTCGGATTTCATAGTAAAGGGTCGAACAACCTCTACTGTGTTGTTATCATGGAGACCACCCTCAGACCAGAATAGAGAAAGCTATAAATATAAAATATCCGTGTCACCTGGTGAGGAAAGAATTATCAATACTGGTGAGAACGCCACCATAACCGATCTGAAACCTGGAGATAACTATACATTCACCATCACCACGATGACACAGAACAACATATCCAGCACTGGGAACCCATCAACACAAACAACTACAAGTAAGTCAGCCATTTCTTCTGGATATATTTTTTTTATATGTATTGTTATGTTGAAATCATTGGGACCATAACAGACTTAATGTCTGGGCCCTCATGCCCCTTCCACAAGCCTGTCTATCCCATTCCCATGTCCCATGCTTGGTAAAATGAGGGACCTATGAGGGAGCAGAGAGACCAGACCCTGGTTGTACCCCACTGATGGTACGAAGGTTGGGCACTTTTTATACTTTTTATTCAAATTAGTATTTTTTGTCTGAATTTTAATGATCAAAATATGGACTTATACAACATGACCAAAATTATGTGGATACCTACCTGTCACCGTTATGATCTTGTTGGACATTCCAAAACCATGGGCAATAAAATGGAGTTGCTTATCCCCCCTTTGTGGCTCTAACAACCCCCACATTTAATCCAGTAGAGCATTTGTGGGGTCAGCCACTCACGTTCGACGAGAAGGCCTGGCTCTGTTCCAGTTCTTCTCAAAGGTGTTCGATGGGGTTGAGGACAGGGCTCTGTGCGGCCGGTCAAGTTCTTCCACCCCAAACTCATCCAACCATGTCTGGACCTTGCTTTGTTCGCTGAGGTACAGTCATGCTGGAATAAAAAAGCATAGCATTGTCCAAAATGTGTTTGTATCCTGTAGCATTAAGATTGCCCTTCACTTATACCAAAGGGTTTAAACCCTGAAAAACAGCCCCAGGCTATTACCCCTCTTCACCAAACCTTACAGTAGGCACTATGCGTTCCAGTAGGTAGTGTTCTCCTGTGATCTGCCAAGCTCAGACTCAAATAAAGTAAATTGTGAATCATCAGTCCAGAGAACATTTCCACTGACCCAGGAGTCCAGCGGCAATGTGCTTTATTTCACTCCAGCCAACTCCAGGCGTTGAGCATATTGGTCTTTGGCTTGCGTGCAGTTTCTCGGCGATGTCGTAAGTTATGTGACAGAGGACAGGTGATTTTTTACTCACTACAGGCTTCAGCACTCAGCAGCCCCACTCTGTGAGTGCGCATGGTCTACCACTTTGTGGCTGAGCTGTTGTTATTCCTAGACGCTTCCACTTAACAATATAACACTTACAGTGGACCGGGGCAGATCTAACAGGGCAGAGATTTCACGAAGTGGCTTATGGTAAAGGTGGCATCTTATGGCAATGCCACGTCTAATGTCACTGAGCTCTACAGTATAATCCATTCTACTGCCAAAGTTGGTCTATGGAGGTGGCTGCCTATGGGCTTGATTTATTACACCTGTTAACAATGTGTGTGGCTGAAACACCTGAATTCAATCATTAGGAGGGGTATCCACATACATTTGGTCACATAGTATAACGCTTGAAGAAAGTATTACTTTTGAATCGATGTTGACCATGCACCTTCTGTTTTCTTCCTTTCCAGTTCCCTCAGCAGTTAAAAATTTGACGGTAATTAACCGGACAACCACCACAGTGGATCTATCATGGAATGTACCCAACGACACAAACACAGCAACATATTCCTACATAATCAATGTGACAGGCGGGATCTCACCCTCTAACCTCACTACAAGTGTTAATAGTCAAAAAGTGGGAAATTTGCAACCCGGAGTAAACTATACATTCACTGTTTATACTAAAACAGTCAATAATGTGTTTTCTGCCTCTCAATCTGTTGAAGGAACCACAAGTAGGTTGTCCTCTATATTGTTAGAAGTTATCTATACAAATCAAAACTTTTTACCATCTTCCTCTTTTCAAACTGCATTGCCAAGACACATAGACATATTATATGGATGTTACACACCTCTGTGTTCTTACAACCAATACCTTCTACTTAGAAAATATATCTAAAACACTCCAGGGCCCCTAGGCACATGGCTTTCACCCTCAACCCTCATTTACTTAACCTTACCTGGCTCCACTTCTTGCACACAGGTGAAGCTTGCTCTCTACTACTGCGAAGCAATGTTACATGACCCACTGTGCACCCGTGTCCTGGGTACCATAGCGTACACCACTAATGGCTAGACAATCATTTAAAGCACTGGGGCCATGGTTAGTGTGCCTAATGCATAATCCAGCCAGGCACAGTTTAAACTTTTTGGCATTGCAACCTTTTATTTATCACGTTACCATTTTATGTGGATTAATCTTATATGTGTAGATCCCATGTACACTTACATGGCTGTTGTAGTGGTATTTCTATCTTTTTATATCTATACGTAGAAATGCATTGCATCACAAATATATTGCTATGATCAAAGAGACCCTTTTGTACATCTTCCCCTCTGTCGCCATGAATATATACTATTCTATAGTTTAAACTGATACATAAAATGCAGATTTCTTAATATCAGCTTTTTTATTATGATGCTCCTGCATTTTGTTACCAAACATTAATTGGACCCCCCTAAAAATCTGAGATGATTATTATTATTTTACCCTTTTTTATTTATTTTTGGTATGTACTTTCACGAATAAATCTACTAAATAAATATTTTTTATTAACAATATTTAATATGCAACATGTATGGACCAGAAACCCATCTCATGCATATACAATGAGAGCTGTCTTAATTTCCATTATTATTTCTCAATATTAATACCCCCCTGCTGATAAGTTGCTGATTGTTTTTGATTGGTTCAGTTAGTGTACCAGAAAATGTTTTGCCTCCTTTAGCAGATGTATCAGTTTGTTTCAGTGAAACTCTTAAACTCAATGTTTCCAATGCTGATTGACCTTGAAAGGTCCTAAATATCTATGCAGTTGCCCGGCCATGTCGTAAGTTATGTGACAGAGGACAGGTGATTTTTACTCACTACAGGCTTCAGCACTCAGCAGCCCCGCTCTGTGAGCGCGCATGGTCTACCACTTTGTGGCTGAGCTGTTGTTATTCCTAGACGCTTCCACTTAACAAAATAACGCTTACAGTGGACCGGGGCAGATCTAACAGGGCAGAGATTTCACAAAGTGGCTTGTGGTGAAGGTGGCATCTTATTACAGCGCCACGTCTAATGTCACTGAGCTCTTCAGTACAATCCATTCTACTGCCAAAGTTGGTCTATGGAGGTGGCTGTCTATGGGCTTGATTTATTACACCTGTTAACAATGTGTGTGGCTGAAACACCTGAACTCAATCATTACACATACATTTGGTCATATAGTATAACGCTTGAAGAAAAGATTATTTTTGAATCGATGTTGACCATGCACCTTCTTTTTTCTTCCTTTTCAGTTCCCTCAGCAGTTAATAATGTGACTGTAATTAACCGGACAACCACCACAGTGGATCTATCATGGAATGTACCCAACGACACAAACACAGCAACATATTCCTACATAATCGATGTGACAAACGGGACCTCTTTCCCTAACGTTACTACAAACCAAAGTGTTAATAGTCAAAAAGTGGGAAATTTGCAACCCGGAGTAAATTATAAATTCACTGTTTATACTAAAACAGTCAATAATGTGTTGAGTTCTGCCTCTCAACCTGTTGAAGGAACCACAAGTAGGTTGTCCTCTATATTGTTAGAAGTTATCTATACAAATCAAAACATTTTACCATCTTCCGCTTTTCAAACTTCATTGCCAAGACACATAGACATATTATCTCAATGGAGAGGAAAATATGTTTTCCTTGAATGGAGATTCCAATAATTGCCCTTCCAAATGCATTGAAGATAAAGCAGAACACAAAAAGGGACATCGTCTTTACTAAAATCCAAATTAACTTGATTTCAGAGTCATAAATCTGGTAACCAATATAGTCCGATCTAGAAACTGTCCTAAATATATGCTAACCCGGGGACTTTCCAGTACTGGTCACATGGAGGTCTCCCTTTCCATGGAAGAAGGAAGGTGATGGGCTGAGTTGGGAATATGTAGCCAGGCAGAAGTAGCTTTTGTACACCCCTACATTTTACATTTTAATTCAATTGTGCTAAAGATGTAAAAATACATATTAATGATCATAACATTGATGGAATTGTCTAATGCAGACAGGTTACTTATTTGGCGTTATGGAGGCAGCCACGATTCATTTGAACTTTTTTTCTCCTAGATCCCAACATTGTTTCGGTTTTTATAGTAAAGGGTCGAACAACTTCTACTGTGTTATTATCATGGAGAGCACCCTCAGACCTGAATAAAGGAAGCTATAAATATAAAATATCCGTGTCACCTGGTGAGGAAAGAATTATCAATACTGGTGAGAACGCCACCATAACCGATCTGAAACCTGGAGATAACTATACATTCACCATCACCACGATGACTCAGAACAATGTATCCAGCACTGGGAACCCATCAACACAAACAACTACAAGTAAGTCAGCCATTTCTTCCCAATTTAAAGCAGCCTATAATTATGGCCAATTGTTTTTCTTCCAGTTCACTTTCTGACACATAGATTACTAAGTGAAGTTGTTTGAATACACAAATGCTTATTTTTGAAAAGCAGGTTGGACACTTTTCTACCCACCAAGGAAGAACTGTCTGGAAATGTAATGATCAAGATAAACACATACCTCTTAAGGAACAATTGTCTTTTTCTACCCTCTTGCTAGTATAATTACTTTTGTCGGATATACTTTTGTAACCAATTAATTAATCAATTAATAATAATATATATATACACTCAATTACCACTTTATTAGGTATACCTGTTCAATTGCTTGTTAACACAAATAGCTAATCAGCCAATCACTTGGCAGCAACTCGATGCATTTAGGCATGTAGACGTGGTCAAGACAACTTGCTGAAGTTCAAAGCGAGCATCACAATGGGGAAGGAACGTGGCATGGTTGTTGGTGCCAGACAGGCTGGCCTACTGGGATTTTCGCTCACAACGATCTCTAGTGTTTACAGAGAACGGTCCGAAAAAGAGAAAATATCCAGTGAGCGGCAGTTGTGTGGATAAAAATACCTTGTTGATGTCAGAGGAGAATGGGCAGACTGGTTCGAGATGATGGAAAGGCAACAGTAACTCAACCTCTTGTTACAACCAAGGTATGCAGAATACCTTCTCTGAATGCACAACATGTTGAACCTTGAAGTAGTTGGGCTACAGCAGCAGAAAACCCCACCGGGTGCCGCTCCTGTCAGCTAAGAACAGGAAACTGAGGCTACAATTCACACAGAATCACCAAAATTGGACAATGGAAGACTGGAAAAACCTTGCCTGGTCTGAGGAGTCTCGATTCCAGCAACGACATTCAGATGGCAGGTTCAGAATTTGGCGTAAACAACATGAAAGCATGGACCCATCCTGCCTTGTATCAACGGTTCAGGCTGGGGGGGTGTAATGGTGTGGGGGACATTTTCTTGGCACACTTTGGGCCCCTTAGTACCAATTGAGCATCGTTTGAATGCGACAGCCTACCTGAGTATTGTTGCTGACCATATCCATCCCTTTATGATCACAGTGCACCCATCTTCTGATGGCTACTTCCAGCAGGATAATGCACCATGCCACAAATCTCACATCATCGCAAACTGGTTTCTTGAACATGACAATGAGTTCACTGAACTCCAACGACCTCCACAGTCACCAGATCTCAATCCAATAGAACACCTTTGGGATGTGGTGGATTTACATCATGGATGTGCAGCCGACAAATCTACAGCAACTGCGTGATGCCATCGTGTCCATATGGACCAAAATCTCTGAGGAATGTTTCCAGCACCTTGTAGAAAGTATGCCATAAAGAATGAAGGCAGTTCTGAAGGCAAAAGGGGGTCCAACCTATGGGCTTGATTTTATACACCTGTTAGCAATGTGTGTGGTTGAAACACCTGAACTCAATCATTAGGAGGGGTGTCCACACACATTTGGTCATATAGTATAACGCTTGAAGAAAAGATTATTTTTGAGTCGATGTTGACCATGCACCTTCTTTTTTCTTCTTTTTCAGTTCCCTCAGCGGTTAATAATGTGATCGTAATTAACCGGACAACCACCACAGTGGATCTATTGTGGAATGTACCGAACAACACAAACACAGCAACATATTCCTACATAATCAGTGTGATAAACGGGACCTCTTTCTCTAACGTCACTACAAACCAAAGTGTTAATAGTCAAAAAGTGGAAAAATTGCTACCCGGAGTAAATTATACATTTACTGTTTATACTCAAACAGTAAATAATGTGTTGAGTTCTGCCTCTCAATCTGTTGAAGGAACCACAAGTAAGTTCTCCTCTATATTGTTAGAAGTTATCTATACAAATCTCAGTATCTTTTACTTAGAACTGTGTTTTGCCTAATGAGAAATGCATCACTATGTGGAAATGAGTTCACTCCATAGCCGTTTTTTCATGGACACATACAATATGGATGTTATTATATGGGACATATGCTATAACATTCACTATCTTAATGGAGTTTTGGTCATCATTGTGCACATTGAGTCTGTACAATAGAAAGCATTCACCTCATAAAGGCTATTCTACACCCTCATTTACTGATCCTTACCTTTTAGGTGCCTGGCTCTACTTTGTAACACTGTGGGTCAATGTTACATGACCCGGTGTGCACCCTTATCATGGCCACAGTAGCCTGGAAGGACTCTGCTGCTACACCATCACCACACCATCTAGGAGTTCTCTCAGTTTGAAGGCTCCAGGAATCACAGCTGGTTACCACAGCTCCATGGTGGCCATTGATTTGCTAGTGTAAGGGGGTAATGTTCGCGTATGGTTACAGAACACCCAATTCCTGCCCCCTTTTTAGCCTGTTGAAGGTTAGCCCTGCATCATGTGCATTTAAGCCTATCCCCAACCCAATAAGGAGAGCTGTCGGAAAAGCCCTAGAAATGTCCATTGCGTCCATTCATCCATTCCCTAGCAATTGAGGTTATTTCCGAGAGACGGCTTGTGTGTTTTTTATTTGTCAGGAGCAACATCCTTACTGGATCCTCTCTGTGGTCATTTTTCTGATTTCTCTGGCCAATATATTAAGTGTGTTTGGGCAGGGCAAGATATTGTAGTTTCTGCGTGTTGTACAGGACCATAAGTGTAGACTGTAGTTGAGTATTGCCAGCGCAGGATGGTTACTTCTTTAAAAAGATTCTCCTTATAAATACACAGACAAGAGGTCTTGTAGGACTAATGGGTACTTATCTAAATCATTAAAATGGATTTACAGAGGAGCTTTTTGTTGTTAACTATGTTAATCCCAGGCAGCAAATTAAGGCATAATTCATACACTCTCTGGCAAGGTGTTCCTTTACCAAGGAGACAACCCGACTGGTGATCACAGAAGATCGACAGCAACTCAAATCCATACATTGAGAGAGACCTTCTAAACCAAAACTGTCTACATACGTTACCTTTAAGGAAATATTGAAGAAGCCTTCTGCCATTGGTGACTTCACCTTTTCAAAACTGTCCAGATTTGGATTAGATAGAGGAGTTCTTTTGTTTTCTGCGTCAAAAGTGGGCGCATTAATAGCTGAGCTGTCGAGCCTCTTGGTATCCGGCGCATGCTGCAAATGAACTATTATTATTCATTGTATTTATTATCATCCATTATAATAATGTATTACGAAAAAGGGAAACATGTAGGCTCTAATACCACCGCTGTTTGGTAATATCGCAGATAAATCGCAAAATATTTGTTTTTAATTCACGTCTGCTTTCTTTCAGTTCCTTCTGCTGTGACGGACATAGTACTTGTCAGTCGGACTAATAGTTCCATAACCATCAAATGGACCCCACCAAATGATGTTAGAGTTTCATTATATAAGTATAAACTAATTATTATGAATCAACCAGAGGGAATGATTACTACTTTTAACAGTAACTTTACAGCAAACGCACTGGCGCCCGGAAGCCAATATACATTTGAAGTCCGCTCAGAGATAGATAATCTGAATAGCAAAAGTGCTGCCTTCACAGTTTACTCAGGTAAGAAGGTTTTCTGTATTCGGCCGGCCATATTTTCCACTCTAGCCAGTAAGATCTTGACAAATAATTCACATGAAATGAACGGATCAGTGGATATGGACTCCCGAGTATTCATACCTGGGAACGTCTTAGCTCTGGCTACTCGGAGCCTTCCCTTTGCCTTCCTTTTGCGGGACTGCTCACTGACGTAAGCGGGGGCGGTCCCGTTATGTCGGTGGGCGTTCCTGGGAATGTTGGGGTCGTTCCCGCTGACATCACTGGAAACACCCCCATTTAAAAGAAAGTAGTTTTGTCCTCATCAGATGAATATTTTATTTTTGTATTAGTACTATATTAATTTTGACTTAACTTTGTGTTACCTTTTTTATGCCCGCGGACATTATTAAAAAAAATTATTTTCTCCTTATTGTCACTAGTTCCTAACCAGCCTGCTAACGTCAGTGGGAACCCCGTTAGTACATCGTCAGTAGACGTCACATGGGAAGCACCAAATGATCCCAATAAAGACTACTATCAGTACAAAGTGACGTGGAGCGAAGAAGATGGAAGTAGTAACAACACGCAAACTACTAACAAAACAAACATTTCCATTCCAAACTTAAATGCAGGCAATACGTACAACGTGACAGTGAGCTCTGTGATCAGTGATACGTTTAGTGCAATGGCCCAAAAGTGGCTCCAGACAAGTAAGACCACAATTATTAACTATTTGGATAGTGTTTATCTATATGACTGGTACTGGTTTACCTAGTTGTAGAAGACAATTGTTGTGGACAATGCTTCATCCCTAGTTGTCTAGAGGATGTATGTATGTACGTGGCCCGACAGAAGGTGCCAAGATATATCATATCCCGACAAAATACATCTCTAGAAGTGCACAGAAAACAGGGCGATGATGCCTGTAGGCAAGTAGGCTTGGGAAGATCATCTGGTCTTCCCTTCCAGCCCATAGCTCTCAAGTACAAACGCATTGGCACCTGCCTTCTGTGGCCCAAAGCTCTAGACCAGGGGTAGGCAACCTTCGGCTTTCCAGATGTGTGGACTATATTTCCCTTGATGCTTTGCCAGCATTATGACTGTAAGAGCATTATGGGAGATGTAGTCCACAACATCAGGATAGCCAAAGATTGCCTACCCCTGCCCTAGACAGTTGTTTATGGGGTCTAATATTTAATCCATAACTGGGTTATCAATGTATGTGGATCTTTGGTCCATGATATTTCTGACATCTATTAAGTTTTTAGGGCCCCGTTTGGAGAGGTGTGTTTGCAAATCCACAATTAAATCTACCAAAGAAAACCATCCCTGACTTTAATGCATTTATTTATGGTTTTGCCTGATTGAATTTTTATTTTTATTTCCCCATAATCCATCGATAAGGCCTTCATAAAAAATCTAGTCATTGTAAGCCACTTCCTAAACTCTAACAGAATTGTTTCAGCGCTAGATCCTCTAGCGCTAGAGATTGATATTAACCAACGTAGCAGTCCTTCAGAAAAGCTAATATGACAATTTCTGTCTTTCAGACCCATTAAGTCCAACGGAGCTAACAATATCGAACATTACCAGCACCAGCGTTCTTTTCAAATGGACTCGTCCTTCGGCTTCCAATAGTGTCCTCAGTGGCTTTCAGATCAAAGCTTCTTTTCAAGGAGGGACTCCTAAAGTTGTAAATTTATCAGATTCTTCACTTAATGAATTTGAACTGAAAGGTCTGATCCCTGGGAACTTGTACGATTTTGATCTGCGGAGCTACACGGTCAGTAAGATCATGGCCATGTCTTCCAGGATTCAACGGAGGGAAGTTTCATCGACTCCTGAGATAACAACTTACAGTGATCCCATCTCCAAAACAGAACGCATGTGTACGGCAATATAGCTTGTTGGAAAAACCTTCCGATGTCTTCCTTTAATGATTGTGTCATATGTAGCAACTATTTTTTTCTAGTTTACTAAATGTTTTTTTTCCCCCCATGTTTTTCCCATTGGGTGGGCTAATTAATTGGGCCATTGTACTATAAACAGAAAATGAAGAGCTATATATACCATTTACGAAACAATAGCACGTTTTAACTATATTTTCCAAGTGTAGGTTCTCCATTTCTCAGTTCTGGCTGCTTGCAGAACTAAGAATTTGATTCCAGGGCCATTCAGGTCAATCTGCTCTGCTTGTTTTTCTTGTGGTAAAGACTCAAACCTATGTAATGTATACATATGACCCAAAAATGTGTTAACCCCTTAATTACAAAGCCTGTACATGTACGGGCTCAAAATGCATTGTTTTCAATGCTTTAGGGACCGCCCATTGTCCTTAAGGGGTTAAAAAATAATAATGTGTTACTAATTAACACAAGAATGGTTAAACCATAAGTATAAACATGATCTTACCATTTACTGTATCTTTCTATTACAATATAAATAAGGAAGGGTAGAATAAACTCTAAAGGGGTGAAAGCAGTCATCAGAAATCCTGATTATTATGTACAGAAAGAGAATAAATTATGGAAATACACAATTTTAATCTTGCCGTTTCCTAATTCCTGCCTTTGCTTTATTTTATCTGTCCCCTATCATTGCTTCCATTATTCCCGTTGCACCCTTTTTTCTAACATATATTTATTGTGTTTGTTTCAGTCCCAGATCCTGTTTCAGCTTTTTCATGTTCTAAAGTCAGCGGAGGCTACGCACTGAAAGTGGACATAACGTGCCCCACGGGCTTTTTCTCTGAAATCCAACTTTTGGTTAATGACAAGCTCCGGAACCAAATAACAAATTGTACGTTTTCTGAAACGGTACAAGTAACAAGCTTGCAACCAGCGGTTGGGTACAAGATTCAAATAAAAACACTGGCAGGTGTAAGGGCAACGGAATCTGACATCATTACGTGTAACACTGATAATGTGGGTGAGTATCGATGGCATCATCACAGAAAGCTGCATAATTTTGGGATTAAACACTTATTTTCTAAGATCTGCTTTTCTCTATGTACATAAAATATTCATTTTTTTTTTTTTAATGCTTAGGGGTTATTGTTGGAGCTGTAGTTGGAGTTCTGCTGTTCTTGCTTCTTGTTGGACTGATCGCCTTCTTTATCCTAAAAAAGAGAAGGTAAGCAAAATCTGGATGTTACCGCTCGGAAAATGCTCGCTAAATACATGAGATCTCAACCTTTTCTTTAAAGAGACACTTCAGCCATTAAATGCACTTTAGCGGATAATATAGCTGAAAGTTCCCTTAAAATAAGTGCATATAGAGACTTCCTACATATATGGTGGACTTGTGAAGAAGTAAGGCTTCTCTGGAAAAATATAACACAATATTAAGATTAATAAAACATTAGAAATAGCTCTCCTCCACATATTCCCATCTAAATTATCCTTAAAAAAAAAAAATATAATAATTATTCATTATTGCGGCTTCTAAACTGATTATTAAATTAAAGAATCTCTGAACCAAATACTAATCAACATATATCCCCGGCTTTCTTTTTTTTAAAAAAAATTCTTTTATTTATTTTTTATTTTATTTTTTTCTCATGGGACGTTCTGAATTTGATGTATATATAAGCAAATTAAGGTACGATTGTTTGCGATCTTGAATACTTACGCATGAAATGCTTTAGTTTAAGTATAAAATAATGAATGACTAATACATACAGTATTTAGTACTTATGGGCGATTACCAATCCCTCATTTGTAATTTTTTTACCTTCGTTTATATGTTTATTGTCTTTCTTTTCTGTACTTTTTTTCGTATTTTGAAAACAATAAAAACATAATTAAAAGAAAAAAAAAATTATCGGGGATCTGCAGAATGCCTCTTCCTCAGGCCCTCAGCTATTTAGTTTGTTGTGTTTGCTACCACATGGTATAGTAACCGCCTGACGGCTCTAGCGCTGGCTCAGCAAAAGTTCCTGGGGGTCTAATGAGACCACCCATCTACATGCACAGAAAGCATCCTGATCCATTTCAATGGCAGCACTTCCCTGCCACTGGTTGGCTGCTTCAAGCAGCCAATCAGTGGCCTGAAAAACTAGACCACAGAGGAGGTTCTGAGTTGCAGCTTCTTTTAAAGGTACTGCAACATTCATTCTTCAACCCAACCCCTACGATTCATGAGCCATTTAAGGGATTCTTGTTCATTTTATTTTAGCGTGTTTAGTTTTTAATAATAAAGTGAATGTAGAGATCGCGTCAATGATCCCTAATAGCCCATATGAAGCACACATGACCCTTTATCCTGAGGCAACGTGATGTTTTCTCTTGAATTACGTTTTTTTTTTTTTTTAACCATTTTCTCTTTTACAGAACGAAAAGTCCAGAAACGCCGATAGCCTTCGATACCGGTCATAACAGGTAATCTGTCGCATCCTCTGCTATCGTTAATATACCCTACGGTTTTATGCTTTATTATATTTAGCTGCTGGCCTCTGAAGCAGAGACAGCCTAGTCAAGGCCTGTATATGACTTCACTTATTGTACCTTATTGTACAATTACCTGTAAAGTGCTAAGTACATCGGTTAGAGCTTAATTAATAAAAAATATACATAAATATGTTTCTGGTAGCTCAGAGGATTCCCCTTTCTAATGCGATTTCCAATTGTGCTTTAAAACGGGGGAAAAATTCCCTCTTTAATTATTTGCCATAAAATCCTCATATTTAATACGTTTGTTCCATGATTTATTTTCCAGATATCACTCTATATCTAAAGAAAGGTTTCCGACTTATTTCCAGACGCAACACGCAGACAGCGACTTTGGATTTGCTGAGGCGTATCAGGTATATTTCATTATTTATAAAATATTCATTGTTTAGTCATTTTATTATTATTTATTGTTTTGTATAGCGCCATCAAATTCCATAGCGCTGTACAATGGGTGGACAGGACAAAACAAGTAGTATGTAACAAAACAATTTGACTTACAGAGATTTTCTGACAATTCTTTTTCTTTTGAATGTTTCAAAAATGAATGTTTATGAATGTTGATGGAGTCGTACAAGCAGCCCTGTTAACCAGTGGAGCTCGAATTGTCTTCACCCCTAAATGAGAATTTTATATTTTTCCTATATCATTACTTTAATCATTATATACCAATAGTCTACGATTCTCTTCCTTCTCCGTTAGGTTTTGTATTATGTGTTTATTTATACGTCAACAGGAGCTCGCCTCTGCTGGTATAAAGCAGTCCAAAAATGCAGCAGACTTTCCCGATAACAAAGTGAAGAACCGATTCACCAACGTCTTGCCATGTGAGTATTAAACATAAAGCTGCATTCTGTATTTATACTTTAGTAGTTTTCAGGCAAAGAGATTCTGGAAAATCCCAAATCACGGGAGGCGGTCTAACCCATATAATATAATGTCGCAAGACGAGGGGAGACGGAAGGACTAAACAACACTCCGACCTCACCAGCCATAGAATAATGCAATGCCGTGGTGGTCTGGTAATCAACTGTTCCTGTGTGTGGTTTCAGGGTATTATTCCCACAAACAATGCTTATGCTGACAATACGTAATATAGACATAGATGATCCATCTCAATATGGTAGCTTCATTGTTAATCTGCACACATTGGTATAATATAAGGTTGGTTGTCAATATGTTGCCCAAGCCAACATTGTAGTTTGGTGCTATTTAAGGACTACGGCTATATTTCAGTACAAATCATGTTGCTTGAACACCATTTATTAAGAACAGCTGTGGAAAGTGATAGGGGTTCTATCCAAGTTCTGCCATGTTCACCATTCACCATCCATTCCGTTCTCCTCTCATGTTATGTCAATGCTCCTCATACATTGTAAATAAACTCCTAAGATCCCATCATAGTTTATTTACAGTTTTTTTTCTTATTGTTTAAGATGACCACTCTAGAGTTAAACTGAGCTGCATTGATGACGATCCCTGCACGGATTACATTAATGCCAACTACATGCCTGTAAGTATGACCATGTGCCATATGGCATCATTCTGGTGCCTTCAAAGATACCCTAAGGTTTTTAAACAATGCCTAAATCTGCCTGGTGCTTTAGTATATGCCTCAAATAATAGGATATCTAAGACATAGATGCCCGGGTATTTCGCAAAATGTAGTTTATAAATAAAAAACACTGAGATAAATCCTACTACCTGAGATAAAAAAGTTATCTTGAAATGTCCATTTTTGGGGTATTGTAGATAAAACTACCATATACACTAAATGGACAAAAGTATTGGGACACCTGACCATTTTACCATTTCAAATACATAGACAGTAATATGAAGTTGGTCCCCCCTTTGCAGATATAACGGCTTCCACTCTTCTGGGAAGGATTTCAATAAGATTTTAGAGCGTTTTTGTGGGGATTTTTCTCCCATTCATCCACCAGAGCATTTTTGAGGTCAGGCACTGATGTTGGAGGAGAAGGTCCATCTCCATTCCAGTTCATCCCAAAGGTGTTCGATGGGGTTGAGGTCAGGGCTCTGTGCGGCCGGTCAGGTTCATCCGCATCAAACTCATCCAACCATGTCTTTATGGACCTTGTTTGTGCGCTGGGACAGAGTCACGATGGAACAGAAAAACTATTCCCACAAAGTTGAATGCATAACATTGTCCAAAATGTATTGGTATGCTGAATTTACGAAATAACCAATTTATTTTGTATATGCTTTCTTTTCCTGTAGGGTTATAATTCTACTAAAGAATTCATAGCCACTCAAGGACCTTTAGAGAACACGACTGCAGACTTCTGGAGGATGATTTGGGAGCATCACGTCAGTACCATTGTAATGCTGACAAACTGCGTGGAGAACGGCAGAGTATGTTAAATAAAATCATTATACAAGCCTCTAATGTCCAGTCCACATCAGGGTGACGCACGTTGATCCAATCGTTGATCCAATGTTTAATATCTCCTTCCAGATGTCTTCAATACCTTTATTGCCGCTCATGTAAGCTGATGTAATACACATGGCTGTGCTAAGGGGACTGATGTAACGGTGTAGTGGGTGACCAATTGCATCCTTCAGGTGGCCATATAGAGGCAATTGTGGGCTGAGGGGCTTAAAGCCCCAGGGCCCGATTACGCACAATTAAGATCTTCTGTGTCAGATCTATAAAATGGAATCATCATAAGCCTAAAATCACCAGAGAAGGATATATATATATATATATATATATATATATATATATATATATATATATATATATATATGCTGCAGATGTCCCGGCCACTTAAAGAGTTCATGTTTAGGAGACATGTTGGGAATTAATCGGCATTCTCCTTCTCACATCTCTGTTGATTCCATTTCAATGAATGATCATCATGAAATTATCAAGCCTTTTCTGACAGGGGGTACATGTACCAACATAAACTGAGTAAAATGAATATATGTACTAACGTGAGATATTGGAGGTCGTGTAAAAAGTAGAACTATAGTACAAAGTTTAAATTCATTACTGAAGATGAAGTTCCTATTAGTTGCCTATTTACAGTCTTTGCCTGTTTCATATTAGTAAATCATATTGTACAAAACACTTATTTCTATACATATCAGTGATGTCTGCTTCAGGTCATTTCTCTTTGTCTGTTCAGGTAAAATGTGAGCATTATTGGCCCCTGGATTATACCCCTTGTACTTATGGAGACATTACCGTGACCGTCAGCTCAGAAACAATCCTGCCGGAATGGACGATACGGGACTTTTCACTCAAACATGTAAGTCACAGCAGAATGAGGTCTGAATAACACATATTTTTCAGCCTTCGGAGGCTTTGGACATTTAATAGTATTAAAAAGATGTTTCTTATGCAGCATTTAGTTACAAAACTATTAAAGTCTGCACTGTTTAATTTTTACAGGCTCACCAAGATGGTATTAATTATGTGCGCCACTTTCATTTCACTGCTTGGCCTGACCACGGCGTCCCAGAGAACACATCAACCATCATCCAATTCCGCGATCTTGTCCGAGAGTACATGGATCAGCGAAGAAGCAAAGGACCCACCGTTGTCCACTGCAGGTAGGAGATGCTCATTAATTTATTTATCTGTGTCAGTAGGGACAATAAGCCAGTTTATCGGGTTCTCTGCATCTTCAGCAGGAGAGTAAATAACATAGTATCTCCTTTCTACCTTCAGAAAACCTTCTCATGAATCAGAAATTAAATCTTACATTTTCTATTACCCTTAAATTTAACACATTTTATTCTATTTGTTTTTATTCCACACCTTGGGTCCGGGTCCATGTCCCTTTGGGTCTTAATATTCGATAGATGGTAAAAATGATACCGTATTATTCTGAATTGGTCTACAGTAGGGGTATCAAACTCCAGGTCCTGAGGACCAGAACCAGATATTCTGGATTTCCCAGTATGAGTGCCGGGTGGTCAATCAAAATAGTTTGAGCTGATTAAATCAATTGTGTTCTAAGCAAGGATTTTCTTAAATCCTGGACTGTTCGTGGCCCTTGAGGGCTGGAGTTCACCAGTCCTGGTCCACAGTGTTGTGTCCTTCATAGAGGTTAGCAGGAGTACCCAATTTCATTTCTTACGTCTGTATTGTATCCAGAATAGACCATAATCTTATCCCTGCTAGCTCTACGTCTCTATCTACCGATGGGTCTTGGATCCCTGGAAAACATCTTTACTCCTGTCGTAGAAATAAATAATTTGATTTATGTCATTTCTTTTATCTTCAGTCCCGTTCATTTGAATTGTGTTTTGCAGCGCTGGTGTAGGGAGGACAGGGACACTCATTGCGCTGGATTACTTAATCCAGCAGATGGAAAGGGAGCACCGGATCGGAGTTTATGGTTTTGTGGAAAAGATGAGAATAAACCGACCCTTAATGGTACAGACCGAGGTGAGTGGATCACATGCACTTCCATTAACAGTCCTGACTAGACTTGGGCACCAGGGGGCTCTTCGTGTTCGTCTTCGTGCTCGTCTTCGGCAAAAAAAAAAACTTCGTGGTCCTGTCTTCTCTTCGGGCGAATATTCGCGGACATTCTTCGTGCTCGGGTTTTCTTCGTTTTCCCCGGTTAAGGGGTTAAAACGGGGTTAAAGCCGCTCTGGCGCCAGGAGTTTAAATGTCCGTATGAGCAACTCTATTGGTCGTCAGCAGGGGGCTCGTCTGCCATTGGTTGATGGCAGACGAGCCCCCTGCTGGCGACCAATAGGGTCGCTCGTACAGACTGTTATACTCCTGGTGCCGTAATTGTTCGGCAGATCCCGCTGGTCTCCCTGTTCTATCATTTATTAACTGATAGAACAGGGAGACCAGTGGGATCTGCCGGGTAAGTTGCAGCATTGGGATTTTAAAAGTCTGTACAAGCGACTCTGTTGGTCGCTCGTACAGACTTTTAGGCTCCTGGTGCTGTAACTTACCCGGCACATCCCACTGGTCTCCCTGTTCTATGAGTTAAATGTCCGTACGAGCGACCAATAGAGTCGCTCGTACGGACATTTAACTGATAGAACAGGGAGACCAGTGGGATGTGCCGGGTAAGTTACAGCATTGGGGTTTTAAAAGTCTGCACGAGCGACTCTGTTGGTCGCTCGTGCAGACTTTTAAAACCCCAATGCTACAACTTACCCGGCACATCCCACTGGTCTCCCTCCCTGTTCAATTAATTAAATGTCCGTACGAGCGAACAATAAAGTCGCTCGTACGGACATTTAACTCTGTACAGGGAGGGAGACCAGTGGCATCGGCAGGGTAAGTTGCAGCATTGGGGTTTTAAAACCCCAATGCTGCAACTTGCCCTGCCGATGCCACTGGTCTTTAACTAATTGAACAGGGAGGGAGACCGATGCCACTGGTCTCCCTCCCTGTTCAATTAGTTAGTCTGTGCCGGGTTAAATGTCCGTACGAGCGACCAATAAAGTCGCTCGTACGGACATTTAACTAATTGAACAGGGAGGGAGACCAGTCTCCCTCCCTGTTCAATTAGTTAGGGGTTAACTTTTTTTAAAGGGTTAAGGGGCCGTGCAAGTGAGCCTATTGGTCGCTTGCACGGCCCTTTAACCTATGGATTTCTGCTCCCGTTAACCCCTTCGATGCTGTGTTAACGCAGCATCGAAGGGGTTAACGGGAGCGGAAATCCATAGGTTCGCTGTCAGGGGCTACAAAGACCGTGCGAGTGAGCCTATTGGTCACCTGCAGGGTCTTTCTCTGGCATCAACCAATTGGTTGATGCCAGAGGAGGTCCCTGTAGGTGACCAATAGGCTCATTCGCACTGCCCTGTAACCCGTGACGGCGAACCTGCGGATTTCCACTTCCGGGAACTGCCGCGAAGCCGCGAAGACAAGACAAGGTAAGATGAAGGGGGGGAATGGTAGACGAAGACGAAGACAATCACGAAGATCTTCGTGGTGTGTGTCTTCGTCTTCGCCTACGTTTTACCGCCGCCGTCTTCTCTTCGGCGTGTCTTCGGAACGAACACGAAAACGCACTCTTCGTGTTCATTTCCATGTTCGCCCGAAGACGAATGCACAAGTCTAGTCCTGACCCACATCCTCCGCTGAATGTATCACTTGGAGTGTGTGTTCAATTTAAATGATTCCTCATAATGCCAAATTTCATAAAATCCAACGTAGATATTTATTTACATACTGGGGATCCCACTCAATGTAGATATTTATTTAAACATTGGCAGTGATGTATTTCATATTATCGGGCAACCCATTGCTTGCAGTTTTCCTGTGATTTACTAGAATGTGTTTCTTTTGACGGGTTTCAGAAGGTATGGATCTTGGTTACTCTTTTTGGTGTCTTGACTTGACATTCTTTTTTTTTTCTTTTTTTGGCTCGTTAGTCGCAATATATATTTCTGAACAAGTGCATGTTGAGTTTGATCCAAGAACCCATCGAAGAGAACATCTATGAGAATCAGATCACTGACCTCATATATGAAAATGCCAACGTGGTACGAAATTTCCAGAGAGAAAACGCCTGACCTGGCAAAACCGAACTTGAAATAATGAACTTTACAAGAACAAGCGACTTATCTTACTCAAGCACTTCCCACGTACCTTCACCCGGCCTCGCATTTCTCAGACATTATTTTTTAGTGTCTCTCTGGTGTATGCAATACCGCCTGGAATCAAACATGTGTCCTCTTCAATCTTATTTGACCAATATAACCAATGTGGGATTTGTTGGCAAAATGGGATGTTTTTGGTCCATTCGAACTACAGTTACAAGTTACAGGACTCATTTGGGAAGCCCAGCTCAGGAAAGCTGGATTTCTATTATTATTCAGTTCAGATTATTGTGCAGTAATGAGAACAACGTAGGTTATGAAGCAAGAAGATGTTAAAACGGTTAAAAAGTTGTTTAAATATGTGCAAATGTTATTTTATCAGAATGTTTTCAGATCTTTATTTCATTACAGGTTTTTTTAAAGTACATAAAGATTTCTTTAGATGAGAGTTAGATTATTTTCACACCATTGGTAAAAGACCACAACTCCCGTCATGAACAATAGCGAAACTCTGGTTAGACCTGATGACGTCACCATAATGCTCCATATGGGCGATATGTCAAAGACGGCTGCTTCCTAATGCACTGCACAAAACTTTGGGTCGTTACGCAGGGCTTGACCTACTGTATCGTTAAACCAGGTACCTGCCTAGTGCTGCGAGATAATAGGGGGCGCTATCATGAGGTTCTTTCATATGGTAACAAGTGCATGCACGCTGACGGTGCTGAGAAGCTAGGGACCCCTGGGCCAACCAATCAATTACACAAAGCTCACAAGAAGGACCGGATTGTACCTATGGCACCTAAATCTCGTGCCTAGATCCCCATGTATTTAAAGGTCCTCTACAGAAAGGCTTAAAAGTGCTTAGTTTGTTATACCGTAATGTCCAAACTCTACTGCTGCAGTGTTTTATTTAGTCATTGATTTTCAGGGCTACCGGTAAAGTCAAACTACGGTCAGTATGACAATCTCTATCAAAGGTAACTATAACTGTTGAATTTTAGAAGAGCAACTATTTCGTTTGAAACAATGACCCTCCCAAGGCTCAAATTCAGAGATATGATGGCAAGACCTTCAGTTTCTAGCTGGACCTACAATGCAGATGACCCAAGCAGCTGGTAGAGGGCATCACCGCCTCCTCTTATGGGGCGATGGAGACACTGTTTGCCTACAGTGCTTAAACTCCTAGAGAAGGTCCTAACCATCTCCTAAAAAGCACCGCCGTTGCACATCATTAAACAGAGGCAACTCTACCAAATCTTGAAGAAGAAAAAAAAAATGGAAAGAAATATATGTAAATCACAAATAATTATTTGCGCAGAATAATAATAAAAGTTTAATTTCAGGTAAGAAAGTAGGAAAAAATCTGTGAAATGAAAACTGACATCAGTTTAACCAACTCTGGATAAAATTAAAAATTCTTAATAAAAACTATTTTTATGCATCACTCCCTAGTATTTGATTTTTATACAGTCATACAAGTAATATGTATGGCATTCCTTAAATAACATTTCAGTGTTTTCCTTACAATTATAGCCGGGCGAAAATATTGTTTGCAGGAGTAAAAAGCAGTAACTGGTTGAGTATAAATGTATAGTCATGTGACATATACATTGGCGGAAACTCAGATGTGAGTTAAAGATTTCCCTGGGACGGAAAATGCTACTTTCTGACCATTTTCTAAAATGGGGACTATTTTTATCCACCTGGCTATAGTTAAAACATCCTGTGCTCTCAAATGTATGGATCAAATAAGTACACAATTTTCATTATATATCATCCTTCAAATGATTTTTGTTTTGTTCTAGTGTAGTTGACAGCTGTGTTTATACAAAACTATTTTTTTTTCTTTTTTTGCGATCATGATAATATTTATTATATTCCAGAAAAAAAAGGATGTTGATTCGGAAACAATCATAACTTAATATACTGTTGACTACAGAGACGGCAGAATATTATCCATTTTAAAGTATAATTGGGTTAAATCAGGTTGAGCTTCAATAAGATGGGGTCTATTCACTAAATTATATAAATCCATGCATTATGTGGAGCCATGACCTGCTTGCAAAAGATCAGTAGTTTAGTAAATAACCCTTATAATAATTTAATTTAGTAATATCCATTCTGTTTTTTTTCTTTGCTGTACAATAATTGTATTATTCAACCCAAAATCACAACAAGATCCCCCTGGGGTTTTAGTAAATAACTTCAATGTATGGTATTTACAAGCATATGGAAATGAATGGTTTATTATTATATCAGCAAGTCGGTAACATAAAATAATCAATAAATAATAACCACAATAAATGAATATTCATTAATAATCACTGCTACTTCTCCGTATCTCTTCCCCATGTAATTAAAATGCAAGCATGTATTTCTTCATATACATTAACAGCATCGCCCATCATCCAAGGCCCTTATTAATTAAATATGCTGTCATAATGAAACGGTTTTGTTAATTGCATGTGCACCTTATATACCCCATTTAAATGCCCTGATTTATTATTTTTTTATTTTCAACACCGCAAAAGGAAACAAAATTAGTAAGTGGGTAAGGTGTTTATATGAAAATCATATTGCATTTTTTTTTAATATAACATGTATAAAATTGGACTGATTTTGAAAACCTCTGATGCACTCTCAATAAGTCTGAACCAATAATGAAATATATATAATTTTGTGCTTTTTCTAGTATTTGTATCTGTGCTGGATGTACATGAAATATGTATACTAAAAAAATACTGATGTTCTATATTCTATATTAAATTAATGTTGTAAATGCCAGCGTAACATGTATTTAATTTATGAAATTAGTGTTAAGTGGTGCATGTGCTCTGTAAATCTAGTTCTGGTGCAAGATGACTGTAAAACACAGTAACCATACAGAACACCATTCTTTGTACTACTACCTGCCGAAATCTTCCTAGAAATAATTGTTTAATGGTGTAAATTTTTTTAGATATTTTTTTTTTTTTTCTGGAAATGTTCAATTGCAATGTGACTCAAAAAAAAGCAGAGACTTATGAAAAGTTACAAAATAAAAATGAATAAACAATAAAAATATATATATATTCACTAAATGACCCAAAGTATGTGTACACCTGACCATCACGCCTATAGGAGCTTGTTGGACAATCCATTCCTAACCCAATACGTTTGCCCCCTTTTGAAGCTATAACGGCTTCCACTCTTCCGGGAAGGCTTTCCACAAGATTTTGGAGAGTTTCTGTGGGAATGTTGTTGGATGAGATGCCCGGCTCGCAATCTCCGTTCCAGTTCATTCCAAAGGTGTTCGATGGGGTTGAGGCCAGGGCTCTGTGTGGCCGGTCAAGTTATTCCATCCCAAGCTCATCCAACCATGTCTTTATGGGCCTTGCTTTGTACATTGGGGCGCAGTCATGCTGGAATAGAAAAGGGCCTTTCCCAAACTGTTCCCACAAAGCAAGAGGCATACAATTGTCTAAAATGTCACGGTATGCTGTAGCATTAATGGCGCTTCGTGTCCGGATGAAACCCAGAAAAAAATACATAACAGCCATTAACGTCTCGATGTAGAAAGAAATAGTATTTTTGTAGCCAGCAGGGGACAGTATAATACAATTTATGAATAACTAGCATTTATTACCCCTTCCATCTCATAACATGCTCTCCCGCGCAGAGGACATGTGAGAGCAGCGAGTATACACCTTTGATAAGGAAAAGTAAAGTTTGTTGAATGCAGATGGCACCGTACTGTTTTGAGGTTTGCACCCATGAGCTTATGATCAGAAGGAAGAAGAAGGAATAGATAATACCGTATTTCTCCATGTATAAGACGCATTTTTTTAGAATGAATTTTAGAAAAATTTGGGGTCTAAAAATTGGGTGCGTCTTATACGGTGGTGGTACATTTTTTCTTTTTACTGGAAAGGGGACCTGCTGCTTACCTGTTTTGCTCAGCAGCGTCTCTTGATCGGTCGCGGCGACACAGGAACCCAGTGGAGTCACGTGAATGCGCATCACATCACATGACTCCACTCAGTTCCTGTTCCTGTTTGAGCAAGGCAGAGGGAAACAGCGGCCCCCACGAGAGTCTGCGAGCGGCACCAGAAGATCTGCAGTTCAGGTAAGGTGGGGGAGTAAATAAATTAATATATGTGTGTGTGTGTGATAGCATGGATCCATGTGTAGGGGGCACAGGGAGGCTGAAAGTGATGTGCATGTACTGGCTGCCTGAGCATGATAGGAGTGTGATTGCTAGCAATTGCTAGCAGCTAACATCAATCACACACATATCATGCCCAGGCAGCCAGTACAATAACTTTATGTAATATTTTTTTTAAAAAAAATTCGGCCCCCAAACGGTATGTCACAGAGCTGCGCACAATGGCAGCCACGTGTAACTATCTGAGACTCATTAATACGAGACAGATTGTTTGTGGAACAAGAGACTCTAAACTCAGAGAACACCTACTGAGACAAGTGGATCTAACACTGGAAACGTGTATACAAATAGATCGCGAGGTTGGGGATGCAGCCTGCCTCGTAGCAGTGGGGCCGTGCCACGGAAAGACCGGCGGTCGGGAGCGGCTATTCAGGGTGTTCTCCGTGCCTCACGTGAACTAAAGAGATAGTGACTTCCATTTTGGTTCCAGTTTAATAGGTATCACACAGCAGTCTGCAGAATGTTATTGTTTGATGAGCAAGACAGACATGTGGACACTAACTGAAGGTTAGAGCTGAGTTTATAGATCCAGTTTTAAGTTGTTCTTTTAATAAATGTGAAAAAACACTACAGCCAGAGTCTGACAGCCTATTTCACAATCAGCATGCATGAACCAATTATCCTGCGTTGCCTCATTAAGTACCATCCATGTAGAACTTATCAAATGCTGATTGCATGGATGACAGAAATGGGTGGTTTCCTTATAACTATCGTCACCTTTAAAAACTATTATGACTCCAATATTTATGTCCAGCCAGGTACGCTAATTACAGTAAAGTTGTTGAGTTACACAGGTGTAGCTATTTCTAGTACCCAAAGAGACGGACACGATACAGTTCTGTGTGGACATCTTGTCACCAACTAATGCAAACACCATTCCAAGATATATTAAACTTCTAGAGATGGATGGAGGCATTGGACCAACTTTTGGACCACTCCTAAGTCTACTTAAGGGGGCTGTAGTGATTGAGAAGGAGGAGAATCATCTGGGAGATGGCAATTATTTACTTCCATGGAACTGTGTTCAAACAAAGGCAATCAATATGCATTTGTTCTGCTGAGACATTAAAAATTGTATTTGGCCCGCGACACCGGCAGGACCACCTACTGACGTCAACGAGACCGCTCACTGACGTCAACTCGAATCCTGCAAGGGGGCTCAGAAAGTTCCCAGCTATGCACAAGGGTTTCTAACTTATGGTTTTCCACAACTTCTAAAGTCCTTTCTCTCCATAAAAAATACAGAAATTCTTTGATACATGGCATTGTTTCTTCTCTGTTTGGCAGCCGTCCCCATATCCTCATCTAAAAGTTCTAAAGGGTAAAATCTTTTCCAAAGACCACCTGATGTTCCGTGTTCTACGTTAGTGACAATCATTCTTTACACAATGAAGCGAAACCGTTTCTAATTTATTTCTACATAAAAAAAATTCACATTTTTGTGTCTGGCATAAAAAAAATGATTATTATATGGAAGCATTTCTGGTGGAACACTCTTTCTCTCGCTCACACTCACTCCCATTGTCTTTCTCTCTCCCTCCCGAAGCCAGCAGCAGACGTTTACATCTTATGAGATTACGCGTCCATTTGTAAATGATCCCTGGACCGGGTTGCGTTCTCCATCTGTGGCGCTCGCTGCATCAGATACTGTTCCTGAAGCGTTGCTCTCTATCACCTTTTCCACACATATTTCTGGCTGCAGATCCAGCATTCCTTCTGCTCCCACCCCGGTTACCAGAGCCAGGTCCTCCACTCTGCGAAATCCACCGATCGTCTGCCGGTGTGCCGTGATGCTTTGTGCCAAGGTCCGGTTAATGCCAGGAAGGGTCATTAGCTCTTCCTCGGTGGCCTGGTTAATGTTCAGGCAGCTATGGGGGGAAATGGCAGCACCGGTGCTCTTTGGCTTCATCTTCTGCCCCCAGTTTCCCTTCCTGCAGCTGGCAGCGGCCCCCATCGTGGGTAGGATCTTCACACCAATAAGCGCCGACTAAGGAACTGGGGAGAGAAAGGCTGCTTTACGTGACGAGAGGAAAGGTTGACAGTAGCGTTTGTAGGATGCCTGCTGACCCCCCACCTAAACTGCTTCAGGGAGAGCTTAGTTGGCCTGTATAATTTATAATTATAGTCTACTCACCTGTTGAACTATACATCATGCAGGGAGAGCTCAACCCTTCTAGCTGGGGATGTCGCTGCGGTTTGCCCTTTACATTCAGTGAATAGACTCCATTGTGTAATCTTACCGTCGGTGTGGATGACCCTCCCTGTATGATTTTCACACGGACTGTGGCCCTTAAAGCTGTGGGGCCACGCAGAACTGTGTGTGAGTCACGGGGACACTCCTCTCACCTGCGTTTTGAGAAACATCTCAGGAGAGTAAAGGTTTCCTAAGATTCAATGTCTAACAATGTGACCTTTTCACTGCTAGATAACAGTGCAGGTGGCTTATTAGTGGCAACTACAATCACATTTGGCTCCGTGCCACGAACAGCCTGGCCAGTCATTGCTCCGGCATATCCTCCCAGAATGCACAGCAAGAAAGTGGCCAGTCATCTGGTCCAGATATGATAACAGGCATTCTACTTATCTTCACAACCAATTTCATACAAATCATCGGCACATTCATGGGGAGGAAGGAATGCTCAGAACTGCAGAGAATAACAACCCTTAGTCTGCGTAAACTATTAACAAGAACAAACAAAATGCGGACCCCTTCTAGTCACTGGTTCCCATGACCGTTCCATTTATATAACATGATATAAGACAAGCTATGAATACATGTATATTTAATGTAGTCTGATTTAAACCGCCTGCTACCCCGTGACGTCATTGTTTCTATAATCTGTATGCAGGGCCGGCCCAAGACATGGGGCGAAGTTTAAAATGACCGGGAGCTTCTCTCGGTGAAATGATCATCTACCCCCACCAGAGGGCAGCAAGGCCCAAATATATTGTATTTAACTGTATGTCATGAAAATGCTGACCCCTGCTGGTCACTGGTGCACATGACAGTTCCTTTAACAGTATTGTTAGAATTTGTTATACTTTGGCGCCGTCGTGTGGACATGCTATGTAATTACATATCAGCTTTAATGGTGTGATGCTGTGATTTGTTATCCTTTGGCGTCATCGTGCGGAGTGAGCGTGAGTAAAGTACATGTCAGATATAATATTACACCATATACTGCATGACACCCTATGAATTATATTTCATGGAGTCTGGTTTAAATCGCCTTTTACCCCGTGACGTTATTGTTTCCATAATCTGTATGCTGCAGAAAGAACACATTCACTATTTACTTCATTTACCAGTAGCTTCTCTCAGTGCAATGATCATCCATCCCCACCAGAGGGCAGCAAGGCCCACATATATCTCACTAGTACTTTCTATCCACTAGCTTTCTCTAGTCTCAATGGTTTCTCAAGGCCACTCTATCCAAATAATTGGCCTTATCTCTATGGCTTCAACATGCCTTTCTATCCCTTAGTTTCCACTAGTCTCACTGGTTACTACAGCTCTTCTATCCCATTAGGTGACGCTAGCTTGTTGTGTTTTAAGGGTTGCTCTATCCTCTAGTTTCACCAGTCTCCATTGTTTCTCCCCTCTCTCCCCTCTCTCCCAGGCCCAACCCCAAATAACATCCTAGTTAAAAGGAGTGGTATTGGAGGCCTGCTTTTGACGCTATCTGGGGTAACGGATTTAGCAAAAAACCTGAAAAAATTTAGACCGCGGACCTTACATTTTTTCCAAAAAATTAAGAATTTTAAAAACAGAAAAAACTTCAGGAAATCATTCTTTCCAACCCCAAATAACATCCCAGTTAAAAGGAGTGGTATTGGAGGCCTGCTTTGGACGCTATCTGGGGTAACCGATTTAGCAGAAAACCTGAAAAAATTTAGACCGCGGACCTCATGTTTTTTTTTTGTTTTTTTTTTCAAAAAATGAAAAATTTGAAAAATATCATAGCTTTGGACGCTATTTGGGAGAACCGATTTAGCAAAAAAACTAAAAAAATTTAGAACGCGGACCTTACGTTCTTTCAAAAAAATGAAAATTTTTAAAAACTAAAAAAACTTCAGGAAATCATTCTTCCTGCACCCCAAATAACATTCCAGTTAAAAGGAGTGGTATTTTGTGGCCTGCTTTGGACGCTATCTGGGGTAACCGATTTAGCAGAAAACCTGAAAAAATTTAGACCGCGGACCTCATGTTTTTTCCAAAAAATGAAAAATTTGAAAAATAGAAAAAACTTCAGGAAATCATTCTTCCTGCACCCCCAATAACATCCCAGTTAAAAGGACTTGCATTGGAGGCCTGCTTTGGATGCTATCTGGGGTAACCGTTTAGCAGAAAACCTGAAAAAATGTAATCAAAACCACACAAGTGTCAGCGCACCCAAATAATAAGTGAGTAAATTATATGTGCAACACAAAAATAATATGTACAAAGATACCCTTCCAGCGAGAGTTCCCACACACAGTATGTTTTGATTGTATTTAATTTGGAACATTTTGGGGAGTTTGTTCCTGTGTTTTTGCAGCAACACCTCTCCAGAAGGTGTAATACTTATATTTAATTAGAATATTGCGCGTCATTTTTTTGTATTCTGAAAAAATTTAGACTTGTATTGGAGGCCTGCTTTGGACGCTATCTGGGGTAACCGATTTAGCAGAAAACCTGAAAAAATTTAGACCGCGGAGCTTACGTTTTTAAAAAAAAAATGAATGCTCTCACTCACATTCTGCGTCCCCTCGCTACATCCTGTGTCCCCTCTCGTGCTCTCACTCGCATTTTGTGTCCCCTCCCTCACGCTCTGCGTCCCCTCTCATGCTCTCACATTCTGCAATCCCTCCCTCACGGCTTTATCCTCATGCTGTCACTATCTTCCCCTAGTGGATAAATAGCTTTGTTAATTCACTAGAGCATATGTGTTTCATTCATTTTCCTTCCACGTCGGCTCTCAGTTGAGTGCCCCCAGACGGCGGACCGGAACTGAGCGCTCCCAGACGGCGGACCGGAACTGTGCGCTCCCAGACGGCGGACCGGAACTGTGCGCTCCCAGACGGCGGACCGGAACTGGGCGCTCCCAGACGGCGGACCGGAACTGCACGCTCCCAGACGGCGGACCGGACCTGCGCGCTCCCAGACGGCGGACCGGAACTGCGCGCTACAAAGCGGCGGACCGGAACTGCGTGCTCCAAGGCGGCGGACCGGAACTGCGCGCTCCCAGACGGCGGACCGGAACTGCGCGCTCCCAGACGGCGGACCGGAACTGCGTGCTCCAAGGCGGCAGGCCGGAACACGTTGGACCGGAACAGTGTGTTCCAAGAGGGCGGACCGGGACTAAGGGTTTCAAGATGGAGTGTGGCCTTCCACATGAAGAAACAATATATGTGATTTATTAATTTTCGTTCGTTCGTTGGGTCTGTGAGGTAATAATATAACAGCTAAATAGTTAAATCTCCGTTTATTTCCATAATGTAGAAAAAAGGATGTGAACACAGGGATGAAATACATCGCATCGTGCTACACAGCACGGAAAAGCAAGTACAATGATGTTAGGTAAACATGACGGGTAGAGCAAGAAACAGAACAATATACAAAATATTATCCAGACATCACATGGCAATATATATTCGACAACACAGAGTCACATGTACCGGTATCGTAAATCCCACATAATGTTGGCAAATGAGGAAATGTCGGGAGACAGATAAGATCAGTGCAATGAGATAAAAAACGGAAAACATAACATAAACAAAAAATTGCATATAACAGCTAAATAAACATGCGCAGGACATTGCTGCTCATTAAATGTCACAGAAGCCTTCCATCTAGACACAAGCAACACTAAATCTACACCCTGTGAAGCTGCGCGTTAAAAACAGGATGCAATTACAGAGTATGTCCACATGAGGGTGCTATAGGATAAGAAATGACAATGCCAGAGCAGCTTTACCAATAAAATGAATATTATTACAAGCTATGGCCACATGAAGGCGCTGCAGGATAAGTACCGGCAGCACCACAACTGCTTAAATAATGAAACCCAAAAAAACATGAAAGCCGTTCAACCCATTTACTTTTTGGAGTAAAAACCCCAAACCTCAATCAGTCTTTGATCTTATGTTCAGGATTCAGGGACCGCATGCCTATTGACATGCTCTTTTAAATTCCCCCACTGCTTTAGCCGTTACCACTTCTGCTGGGAGGCTTTTCCATTGCATTGTGTATTATTTCTGTGTTATCAGCATTTGTTATCGTGTGATCTCCCTGAGCCGGATTCCGTGCTTCCACCACCTTTGGAGACAGAACTCCTGATTGCTTGCGTTGCCGCTTGAGTAGAAAATCCCTGGATAAACTGAGGAGGTGCCATTTGCCCCTCTCCGCTGCCCTCTGCGAGTCTCCCCCGACTCCACTGTCACCTGTCGGTCTGCTCTGCTGTCTGCTATAGTCTGCGGCCAACTGCCAGTCTCCCCATAGTCTGCAACCATCTACCAGTCATCCCCGTCTCCACTGCCTCCTGCCAGTCTCTCCAGAATCTGCTGTCTTTTGTCAGTCTCCCCAGACTCCGCTGCCAACTGCCAGTCTCCTCAGACTCCACCTCCATCTGCCAGTCTCCCCAGAATCCACCTCCATCTGCCAGTCTCCCCAGAATCCACCGCCATCTGCCAGTCTCCCCAGACTACACCTCCATTTGCCGGTCTCCGCTGCCAATCTCCCCAGACTCTACTGCCATTTGTCCTTCTCTGATGCTTTCTGCCAGTCTCCCTAGCCTCCACTGCCATGTGCCAGTCTCTTCAGAGTCCGCTGCCATGTGCCAGTCTCTTCAGAGTCCGCTGCCATGTTCCAGTCTCTTCAGAGTCCGCTGCCATGTGCCAGTCTCTTCAGAATCCGCTGTTAAACAGAGGGTCTATCTAGGTGATTAAGATTAAGTCATTCTCAAGACAGTGTTTTTGTTGGGTAGATCGGGCTACAATCAAAGAACTAGAACACAATTAAAAAAAAAAAAAAAATACATTATGAGAAAATAGAATAAAAAACAATAAGAAAACATTTTCTAATGTGATACTAGTAATAAAAACATTTGATCAAAATATCAAAAAGTATCAATGAAAAGCAGAAAAGACACATTTTTGCTCCTGGTTATGTATGATTTCTAAACAATAAAAAAAAAAAAAGATAATGTGACAGATAACAAAAGGATGCTAAGTGCTTTGGACAGAAAAATAAAAACAAAGCAATAACTGTACCGAAGACGAGAAGGATGATGGGTGAATTACCGCTCCAACCCAGAGGCAATCCCGAAAGCGTAGACATCTAAGGCTAACCTGCTTCCTACTGAGTGAGCTGTACTTTCTTAACCCCTTAAGGACAATGGGGGGTCCCTAAACCCATTGAAACCAATGCATTTTGAGCCTGTACATGTACGGGCTTTGTCATTAAGGGGTTAAACTAAAATATAATACTTTGACGTGGACTGAGGCGTTAAACCAACTTCATCCGATGAATCGTGTCCAAAATATTTTTGACTACTCTTTTTTTTTAAAGAGACAGCCTACTGTCTCTTTAAATGTGACATCTGCCCTTAAGGGTCCTTTATGCTCGGCCAGAAGCTAGAAGAAATCCTATTATTTCCGATATATATTCTAAATCCACAGCTTCCCGTACGTCAACATAATTCTCCATGAGGTTAATGCTCACATTGAATGGGAATAAACAGACCCCCGGGGATTAGTTTATTTACAAGATAAAGTGCTATGATTGATGGAAAGTGACATTAGAGTGAGAAGAAAGCTTTTCCTAATATGACATCACCATATATTTATGCTTTCGCCCTGTGATTTATGTGAAAACACCTAAAAACCTCATTTTACCATCTACTTGGATGTACAGCATTGGACTAACTTCTAAACATAAAACACCTCGTGGTTTAGTTGGCGGTGCTTTTCTATTTTTACTCCAATTTCCCTGCTATTTTTTTTCTACAAAGACAGAATTGGACGGCAGAGAAGACCCATTCGGACAATCTAGTTTGCCCATTTTTCCCCGATGTAGAGACTGAAATCTTAATTTGTAGCCCTTCTTTTGAACTCTCCCTCTCTCCTTCTAGATCCTTCTACAAAAAACTATGCCTTTCACCCCAAGCACCCCACTTACTTTTTTGAAAATTTTATTGCATTGTCTGCTTACCTCGAAATCATCACAAATAATTACTCCTAAGCCCATCTCTTCTGTTGTCACTATATTGTATATGCTATATTCTGCTTTGGGAGTTTTACTTCCCAAATGCATTATTTTACATTTAGCAACATTAAACTGCAGCCGCCACACTCATGTCCATTCTCCTTGCTTACTTAAATCACTTGCCATTTGAGTTGCTCCAACCTGTTCCCGGCCTTTGTGTCATCTACAAACAGACTTAACTTACCGCTAACCATCTTTTGTAATAATGCTAATTAAAATATTAAAAAGTTTCTGGCCCAATACTGATCCTTGAGTTACCCCATTACTAACATACAGTATTATATATATATATGTATATATATATATACATTAATCTGTGTTCTTACTTTTTTCTCTGCATGGCGTAATATTTAAAGCTCAGTCCCACTATTGCACCAATAATGCTGCTTCCATGACTCAGTTACATTAATGTCACCAATTACATTTTGTAATAAAAAATGGGCTAAAAGATTTGCATAATTTAATGTACCTGAGATGCTGAAGTTATGGCAGATCATCCATATTGTAATTAGCTTTAGTTATAGACGATCGTTTCGAGAAAAATGATGTAGGATTTTATGACTCAGTTTTTTTCAAGGTTTTTATGACTCTTTGAAATTTCCACCAGTAAAACGCATTCCTTGCGGTGACTAAATTAAAAACGTTATAACATGTTTGCGATGGAAAATCTCTTGGGGCATTCATTAGTTGACATTCCGCACCCTTTGGCCGGCTCTATTACATATTTCCAAAACAATTATAATGATTTTAAACAAAAAGCCAAAATTACTAAATTTAGTTATACTATATAGTAATAATCTCCCAGTGCTGTATGCAATAATAATATCCAATGCTGTATACAGTAATAATCCCCCAGCGCTGTATACAATAATAATATCCAATGCTGTATACAGTAATAATCCCCCAGCACTGTATACAATAATAATATCCAATGCTGTATACAGTAATAATCCCCAGTACTGTATACAATAATAATAATATCCAATGCTGTATATAGTAATAATCTCCCAGCACTGTATACAATAATAATATCCAATGCTGTATACAGTAATAATCCCCCAGCGCTGTATACAATAATAATAATATCCAATGCTGTATACAGTAATAATCCCCCAGCGCTGTATACAATAATAATATCCAATGCTGTATACAGTAAAATCCCCAGTACTGTATACAATAATAATAATATCCAATGCTGTATACAGTAATAATCTCCCAGCACTGTATACAATAATAATATCCAATGCTGTATACAGTAAAATCCCCAGTACTGTATACAATAATAATAATATCCAATGCTGTATACAGTAATAATCTCCCAGCACTGTATACAATAATAATATCCAATGCTGTATACAGTAATAATCCCCCAGCGCTGTATACAATAATAATAATATCCAATGCTGTATACAGTAATAATCCCCCAGCGCTGTATACAATAATAATATCCAATGCTGTATACAGTAATATTCTCCCAGCGCTCTATACAATAATAATAATATCCAATGCTGTATACAGTAATAATCCCCCAGCACTGTATACAATAATAATATCCAATGCTGTATACAGTAATATTCTCCCAGCGCTCTATACAATAATAATAATATCCAATGCTGTATACAGTAATATTCTCCCAGCGCTCTATACAATAATAATAATATCCAATGCTGTATACAGTAATAATCCCCCAGCGCTGTATACAATAATAATATCCAATGCTGTATACAGTAATATTCTCCCAGCGCTCTATACAATAATAATAATATCCAATGCTGTATACAGTAATAATCCCCCAGCACTGTATACAATAATAATATCCAATGCTGTATACAGTAATATTCTCCCAGCGCTCTATACAATAATAATAATATCCAATGCTGTATACAGTAATAATCTCCCAGCACTGTATACAATAATAATATCCAATGCTGTATACAGTAATAATCCCCCAGCACTGTATACAATAATAATATCCAATGCTGTATACAGTAATATTCTCCCAGCGCTCTATACAATAATAATAATATCCAATGCTGTATACAGTAATAATCTCCCAGCACTGTATACAATAATAATATCCAATGCTGTATACAGTAATAATCCCCCAGCACTGTATACAATAATAATATCCAATGCTGTATACAGTAATAATCCCCCAGCGCTCTATACAATAATAATAATATCCAATGCTGTATACAGTAATAATCCCCCAGCGCTGTATACAATAATAATAATATCCAATGCTGTATACAGTAATAATCCCCCAGCGCTGTATACAATAATAATAATATCCAATGCTGTATACAGTAATAATCCCCCAGCGCTCTGTACAATAATAATAATATCCAATGCTGTATACAGTAATAATCCCCCAGCGCTCTGTACAATAATAATAATATCCAATGCTGTATACAGTAATAATCCCCCAGCGCTGTATACAATAATAATAATATCCAATGCTGTATACAGTAATAATCCCCCAGCGCTGTATACAATAATAATAATATCCAATGCTGTATACAGTAATAATCCCCCAGCGCTCTGTACAATAATAATAATATCCAATGCTGTATACAGTAATAATCCCCCAGCGCTCTATACAATAATAATAATATCCAATGCTGTATACAGTAATAATCCCCCAGCGCTGTATACAATAATAATAATATCCAATGCTGTATACAGTAATAATCCCCCAGCACTGTATACAATAATAATAATATCCAATGCTGTATACAGTAATAATCCCCCAGCGCTCTGTACAATAATAATAATATCCAATGCTGTATACAGTAATAATCCCCCAGCGCTCTGTACAATAATATCTCTTTATCTGCAGATCTGGAGGCCACCATTGTTGTCAGTCATGTCATATTTTGGGTGACTTTCCTGTTGAAACACCACACTGAGCTGATGCTTTATGGCCATGCTAATGAAGTCCGTTCCTCCATTGACTTTTATTAGTCAGAGAGTCTGGCTGGGTAACTGATTCTATTGTTTATCTCAAGACAGTAAGATAACAAGTCGAGGTGTTTGTCTAGTAGATTGATGTCTGTTATTTTTGTGAGTAAATTGTATTGTGGCCACATGATACATTTTTATGGTCTCTGCTGCAGCATTTGCATGGTGTGCCAGATAGCCGGCCCAGGGTTGATATAGATGCATGGGAGGATTATGGACTATGTAACCTGGTGCAAAAATTCCCCCCGAGCCCCCCAACTTCAACAGCTAATCTGTGCCATCCTTGCCCCTACACAACTGGTCTGTGCCTTCTTTGCCCCCCTTCCAACATACAACATATGTCAACACACGAACTACACACACTTACTCACTAACACACAATCCATCTCACCCCACTTACACATCCATGCTCACACACAAGTACAGATCCATGCTCTCACACACAAACACAACTACACATCCATACTCAAACACACACAAGTACACACCGATGCTTGCTTGCTTCCTCGCATACATACATACACACACACATATATATATATATATATATATATATACATATATACAAATACATACACCCTCCCGCCCCCGCTTACCTCTTACCGCTCCTGCAGCTTGCTATCCGGTTTCCCCGCGAGTTCACGTGACGTCATGTGACCCCTGATGCTCTCCTGTCCCCCCTTGCTGGGTCAAAATAGTTCAGAAAGGGCCCTTCCGTCCTGGATCGGTGCGGTTCAGGGAGGGCCCTTTCTAAACTAATGTGAACCGGTATGAGGAGAGGGCGCAGGGGCGCACTGGGGCCCATCGCTGCTGCCTGTAGTTACCCCAGTGCTTAAAATGTGCTTCTCACCTGCCCATGCTCCTTACTTGGTCAAACGGTCCTCCTCTGGTACTGAAGCCCAGGCATTCTATGTCTAATATCAAACTGCTACATGTTGTCATGAAATGGCACAATATGCATTATCAATGGGGTTGCATTTAAACATAAATCTATTACGTAACATCTCTGTAAATGTTAGAATTATTGAGTAATCCAAGTTCATGAAGCAGGAAGACTGCATAGAAATGTAGAAACACAGAATGTGATGGCAGATAAGACCCTTTCGGTCCACCTAGTCTGCTCATTAATCAGTCCTTGGGAGGCTGTTCCACTTATCCACCACCCTCTCAGTAAAGTAAATCTTCCTTACATTGCGTGTAAGCCTCTGACCCCCCGTCCTCACGCGTCTCCTCCTTTGAAATAAACGCCCCTCTTGTACTCCATCCAGATGTACGTCTGGCACATTTTAGTGGCGGCTTGCCTTTAACACACGCCATGTTTGTTTACTACGTCCTTAACTATAGTAACCTCATTTCTTTTGTGGCACGATTGCAATTTCCTCTGGATACGTCGGACCGAAAACGTCTCTTTTATTTCCAGCCAAATGCATAATTACGTCTGAAAATTGTATTAAATTGCCGTATTCCTCTATTTGACTTCCCCATACGGCGGGGCTCTTTTCCATGACTCAGGCTCGGTGTCCAGTGATTATCAGACAATGGCGGCTGTGCATGAAGAATAACATGAAATAAGGAAGGATATGAAAAATGCGGCAAAGAAACAGACATGCTTGTTAGACTAAAAGACCAAAGGACAATTTTACCTTTATATACAAATTGTAGAATTACGCACACAATGCATTTTGCCCTTAGTTTAGGACACTTGGTGTGTATTGGAGACAAAATAACATAACGCTGTTTATTGTTTCCTTCAAATTTAGTCCTAAAATACTTTTCCTCCCCAAGATTTTGCTGTTTATGGGTTTGAGCGTTGGGGTGATCTTAAACGGCACCTAATCTATAGTATACATAGCCCATAGGCATATATTGTATCATGACATTGTCCCAAGGGATTATAATCTTACCCTATGTATGTGTGGGTTATAGAGCTGAGGAAGTATTAGTCTCCAAATTAAATTGTTAACCGCAAATGCATTATAAATAATCAGAGACGTTGCCCAGATGATGTGATGATTATGAGAAGTCACAGGAGACAGCTCGCAAATATGTTCAAACATCATCTTCTTCCGCAGAAGATTGTTTTTGTAGCCATGTTTTCTCACCAGAAGAGGGCGCTGCAACGCATTCTATTGTTTAACTAAAAAAAAAAAAGCAGTTTTCTGCAAAAAAATCAGGGATTAATATTCCACTCTTAATGAACGCATCACAACGCACTGCTTTGTTTATTCCCCCTTTCCAATAAGCATTTAAAAGCCAGTAATAAAAAAGGTGGTAAAATATTCCAGTTTGATGGTAACATCAGTAACGCCTCTAAACGTGGCAAGAACAACCTTGGACAGAACGAAGAATAATTGCCTTCAAGAGGCACCAACGTCTAAAGGCTAAAAGGACCGTATACCGAGGAACCCCCTCCTCTTCCCAGTTAGGTGGCTTAATGATTACATCTTGGGTGTACGTGGCATGGTGCAGTCATAGCCAAGTTGATCAGATGGAATGTCTGAAGTCATCAACAAACTTCTGTTTTAGTAAATAGCTTTCTAGGATTTCTTAGTTGTATCAGGGCCGGGCTCTCCCAACGTGGGCCGTCTGGAGAGAAGAGTGAGCTGCAGAAGAACCAGAAGGTTCACACCAGCTCGTCTATCTCCACTAACTAACTAGATATAGAGTTGGCGTGTTCAAATGCTCTTCTTGCTCTTTCCCTGACAAGGTCGGACATTCCAGAAGGAGGAAGCTAAAGCTCTTTCTGTCCTTCCATCAATAGGTCCAGAAGTACGAGCACAAGTTCTGCATGTGCATGGGTTGGACATAGCAATTAGGCTCTGTCTTGGTCCAAGACCTCTTTGTGCCCTACTATGAGCTCTCAGCTTTGGGTTTTGGCCTTTCAGGGTTGTAGAAAACGTGTCTTGGGCTTGATAGTCTGACGTGAGGTTGGATTGGTTCTTTTTTTTGGGTTGTGATAGAACCTTTCTGAGCAAGACGGGGGGAACGATTTATCATCTTGTACTATATGAAGGTCTACTTTTACCACGGCTGAGGAGAAGACTTCAGGGTCCCTTTGCATTCTCAGTTGCACGTTCTATGGAAGCTCTTAGAACTCGGAGAAACGTATTTTCTTTTATCAAGCTGTATTCGGCCATCAACACTCAAGACGATCCTAGCGGGAGTATATTCCACAGCAGCTGGAGAATCCGAGGCTGCCCATCCCTGATGGTAATTCTCAGACATTGCTCTTATCACCTTAGGAACTATTGTCCCTGGAGGACACCTGGCTGTCTGAACATAATCGAGAAGGCAAAATTATATCTCGATTATAGGATTCTAGCTCACAACGGAGCCTCTTCACAGACTAATAACAAATTTCATTATACAAATATTTTTTTCCTGGACTTGTTGATCCTCCTAAAGGTTCTCGATATGGAAAAGGTGACTATGTTTGTCTGGACTGTCTTCAAATGATATTTTTATTTTTTTTATCTAGATACATCAGGTGTTGGTTACAATGAATTCTGATCACCAACGAATGGATGGCCTCAGATTGTCACGAAATTCTGCAGATGGAAAGAGTTATTTAAAAGGGACCATGTGGTCACAGCAGCGGGGGTTTTCTTCTGAAACCTAGAAATTTGACAGCAGATGAGACCATTTTTCCTGATGTAAAGACTCAAATCTTAATCAGTGTTTGGTCTTGATTCCGGAACCATATGCCTATCCCATGCCTGTTTTATTTCCCTCTCTGTATTGTCCCCTACCACTCTTGATGGGAGGCTGTTCCATGTATCCACCACCCTCACAGTAAAGCAAGTCTTCCTTACATTCCTGAATGAACCTGGAGATTTTCTAAAGATCTTCACGGCGTAAAACGTTTCCAGAATAGAGACATCTTACTGTAGAAGGAAATTATATTTTGTACGATCTGTTCTGGCTTCAGAAGAAGAGGGAGGACACCCCCTTCCTGACGCACCGACACTTGGGCATGGAATCCATTATAATTTAAATGTCACGTCTTTAATTGTAAGGATATCTTTCGTTCGGCCCTCCCAGTAATTACAATGTACACTGAATGTAATTTATTAATAAAATGTCGAAACAGTAATTTAAAAGGGAGTCCAACTGTTCTCGTTTTTTTTCCCCCGACTAAAACCTCTTATTTAGTATATTATCAGTATTGTGTAGTACTGTATTATCATTTCCAGTTTTCACTTCTTCTGAACTTCATGCAATGCACGTCCGAAACAGAAATTCAGTTAAAACTTCACAAATATTATATTTTATATATTTATTATATTGTATATCTTTATTATGTTATAATTTATATCGTTATGATATATATATATATATATATTATATTTTATATATTTATTATATATATTATATTTTATATCTTTATTATATTGTATATATTTATTATATTTTATATCTTTGATATATATATATTTATTATATTTTATATCTTTATTATATTATATATTATATCTTTATGATATATATATTATATTTTATATCTTTATATTATATATATTATATTTATCTCTCTCTATATATATATATAGTGTTAAAATATATATATATATATATAATAAAAGAGAAGATATAGCTGTATTAGCTCAAGAGAAAATTGAGTCATTAGCTGACGTCTGGTTGAAGAAAAGACCTCTGAGATCTCAAGAACTTAGTAAGTTTATTTTGTATTTCTGTGTCGGCCCAATGAGAGGCATTTATTTTAAATTATCTAACGCTGATCTTATGCATCTTTAATGAAATATATATATATAAACCTCATGAAGGGCCATCTTTAATATCAATTGGACCCTGGGTAAGCATTCAAAAGTTTACGTTTCTTTAAAGAAGAGACCTCTGAGGCTTTTTTTTTTCTATGTTGCCCCAACAAAAGGCACAAAGGTATTTCACTTCACATTTTATCTTGCGCTGTTACGGCGATCTAAGTTATTATTATTAAGTTTTACTTATATGGGGCTAACAAGTTCCGCAGTGCTTCTTACAGTCCATACATTGAGGGGTTTGACTGACTGATATATTAGCTATTAATAGGCCTTATACAATATATGAGGTTAATCCTCTGCATGAGGAGTGAAGCAGGGGATTATATGAAGGATGGGTATGATAGGTCATCAATGGGTTAATGTAAGAGGCTGATATATATTTGGATCGTTCCACATGGAAGGGGGGAGAGGGGCAGGGAAGTTGTTAGCAACAGTTTGTGAGGGTTGTGAAGGCTTCATTCACTCCCCCCTCTCCTCCTCCAGTATACAGATGGAAGAGTCCGAGCCATAAAGAAGCTCCGTGGCTGTACATGTGTCTGTCTCCACCTCTCGGGGCTCCACCTCAGCCAAACACCTCAGAGAATCGCTTCAGCACCGCGGGCTGCGGACAGCTCCCTCCCGGCTCTCTCCCGGCTCTCTCCCGGCTCTCTCCCGGCTCCTTCCCGGCTCCACGCAAACGGGGATCCCCCTTGCAGGGTCACTTTCTGGGATCATTTGCTTCTCTGTGACCCTCTCCCTCCCGTCCTCACAGAAGAAGAAGTTGCGGGCAGAACGCGCAGGGTAAGGAAGGCGCTCTCCGTGGGGTGCTTTGCATTGTTTCAAAGGTAAATACAACGTGTTGAATCCTATGGATATAATGTGTGTTTATTATATGTATATAAAATATTATATACAAACACACATACTTTTTATATATATAAAAATACATATATATATATGTCGATACATGTAATGCTTGTCTTTATATATATATATATATATTAGATAGAAATTATATTATACATCTATAATACACATACAAAAAAGTATATATGTGTAGTGTGTATATATATATATATATATATATATATGAATACAAACGTGTATATATATATATATAGTAGTGTATTGAAGATCTGTCCTTTCTCCTTCTGAGACTTAAAACATGGCAGTATGTTGACAGTTCTCTTTCCTTTGGGTGTGTCTGGTCTTCACATTATGGAATACATACCATCTGCGCCTGAAACATTAATCCGCTTCAAACTTTTATGGAATGTATGACATATACGAATGACTTAACATGTAACATGTGCCCGCCGCAGCTTTGCCATGCTCGGCCCCTTTGGGCGTAATGCGGGATACCTGTATCCTATCGGTATACATCCTTTCAGCGGCCCGTTAACCCCCCACCGCCTTCCTGTGACCCTCCTGGCCACCTGTTGTTTGGGCGTGAAGAGGTTAATGAGGATGAGACGCAGATCTTGAAAGTTTCTTGCTCGCTGACATCCCGGTGCGCCGCTCCCCGGGTGTATTTCAGCCCTGATGGAGACGGGTAGGATACCGAGCTGTTAATATTAATGAGAACCCTCTGTGATTTCTGGCTCCGTCTCCACTGATCTCTGCTTTAGCTTCAAAGCCAGCGGCTACCTACTGACATTAGATAAGGTGCTGCTGAATTAAGTGACCTTTTTTTTAAATGAACTAACCTTTGCTGTTTCTCACCAAAAAATCTTTTAATGGAATCCCGCTGATCCCCCTTGAGAAAGAATATTTAAAAAGGTTTAATATATATATATATATATATATATATATATATATATATATATATATAAAATATGTGTGTGTGTGTGTGTGTGTACTTATACAACCACCCACACATCACCGGTCCCTGTAATGTTACTGTCATGGTGATTTTTATTTGTTGATTTGTTTGTTTTTGAAATGTTGTTGCAGTTTTCTTATATGATACATGATATATTATATGATATATGATACAAACGAGAAGAATGACTGATGGAATACCATATTCCTTCTTCCAGTTGGGTCACCCGCTATACCCCAGTATGCTACATAAGACAATATTATCAGTTCTATGGATATGATAAATTATTTATAGATATACATATAGATATGTGTAAATAAAGGCACTCCCAAAATTTGTAAAAAAAACAAATGTTTTGAAAAAATTAAAAATTCCAAAAAATCTAAATAAACTAAACAATTCCATATACAAAACTCCAAAAGAGAGAAGCTATATGAGCTCTTGTTGATTGTCTTTTTTTAGAGTTTTGAATCTTTAGAGTTTTTATTTTATTTAAAATTTTTATTTTGGTCTCTCCTTTTTTTTTTTTTTTTTTTTTTTTTTTTTTACCAATTTTGTGATTCTGGAACGTATATTTATTTAAATGTATCCTGTTACTAGTATGCAGTATCAAGCTTCTTTCCTGACCCCCCCCCCGATATTTTTATTTTTTTTCTCCTTTTTTCGATGAGTTCTTCCTCTATTTATCTCAACGTAATGAAAAATTTGCATTTTTCATTAAAACCCTAACAAAGAAAAATAAATTCTATTATAATTATTTTGGATTAAAGTACACTATATTTTAAAATCCCACATCTTGATTTTTTTTTATTTTTTTTTTATCAGTGTGGAAATTAATAGCATATTTGCCTCGATAGATCAGAAATAGAGAAAGTGTCTGTTTTCTTGGGGAAAAAAAGTTCTCTCTTCTGATCGGCTGGTTGTCCGTTGGCTTGGCATTAAACAGGTTAAATGACATTTTCACCATGCAAGTGGTGTTTCTTCTCTGCTAGTCCATTGAAAGCCACACACTCTCCTGTTTTTGAGTGCATGGTGGATGTTGCAAATAAATAGAGTTATCTGATAGGTTACCATGACTCCGCCGGGGTATCCAGCAGAACATTCCAACCTAACATACACGGCTAATGAAGAGAGCCCCGGCGCTTCCGGCTTCGCAGATCCCACTATTTAATTGCGAAATCAAAGCGGAGTCTGTTAAAATATTTGTGAATTTGCTGTGAGATTCCAATTAGGAGTCCGAGTTCTGAGAGATCCACTTGCCAGAAATCTGTGCCCTATTTCCTCATTATTTGAAGAGAACACGATAATGAGAGGACAAAGCCTGCTGCTACACGGTAACCACATCTGCCGTATACTTATTGATTCAAACCGAAACAATGTATTCCGTGTGCGCTGTTTATTTCCTTGCCAGGCTCTTTCCTTAACGCTTGTATTTGACTTCTAAAAGTAAATATTTTATACTTTTTGGTTATTAATAAATATTTCTGTACGAAATCTGATTTTAGTGTTTAAGCACCAAAATTAGGATTTAGCATACACGTCTTTTCCATTCCTTAAGCGTACAGCCTAATTCTGTAAGCTTAGGATAGCTATACACGTCATCTAAGGTCACCAAGCTATGTTATACTAGGATTAACGCTATATAGACTTATGCCTCAGACATATACCGCCTGACCTGGAGGAAAGGGGTCAATTCACTCTTTTAGTATAGCTTTGTAAGTTGGAGATGTTGCAGCGTTTATGTGTGGCTCCCAGTTGGGAGATACGATTAGGAGGTGTCCTTGGACATTTAAACATAGAACTTGATGGCAGATAAGACCCTGTCGGCCCGTCTAGTGTGCCCAGTTTTCCTGATGTAGAGACTCAGACCTTAATCAGTAATTGGTCCTGTGTTAGATTCAGGGTAGCTTTATGCCTGTCCCATAACAAAGCAAGAATTAGCTCATGCTCAGCAAATAGCATTCAAACATTTCAAAAAACACTATTGGGGTATAATGTTGGAAACCCTAATATTTATGCCTTAGGTATTCTGTGGGTATGCGCTGATTTCTTGCCTATTTTTTGTATTGACAGGGACGTACCTAGAGTATTTGGCCCCCAGGGCAGACCATGTGGCTCCCTCCACAAAAAAAATAACTTATTAACTTAAATAAGTTTAAATAAATAACATTTACTGAACAGATATGGTACAGCATGACTCCTATCACTGTATACCGAGCCAGACATTGATGGTGGTACAGCGTAACTCCCATCACTATACACTGAGCCAGACATTGACGTAGTAGGCCTCTGCCCCTTAAGCAGCCTGCCTGTGCCACCTCTGCCCCTTTAGCAATCTGCCTGTGCCCCCTCTGCCCCCTAAACAGCCTACCTGTCTCATTTCTGCTCCTAAACACTCACTCACACTCATTCATTCATTCACCCATTCACTCTCCCGGACCCCCTTACCTCTCTTGCAGATTTCACTGGTTCGGGGGCCAGCCTAATGTGGCCTCGCAGCTCACTGCTGTGTGAGGAAACCCTCGCCAAAAGAGTTTTGTCGCACAGTGTGCCGGTGCCATGGTGATAAGCTGCGGGCCCGCGTTAGGCTGCCCGTCCCTTTAGGTACGCTACTGCTCATTGGTAATTATTATTCTAGCAGCAACCCTGGAATCTGAATCTGTATGCCCTTTATGCTTTTTAAGTTGTGTGCTCTCCTTTCTGTATATTTTTATGCCTATCCATTGCTTGTTTCAATTCCATTCACTGTATTAGACAGTTTGCCCTCTTGGGTGATCAACCCCCCCTGTGTCCCACCATAATGGGTTGGTTACAAGGGAGATCTTTGATCTTCAAAACCGGCCTATTTAGGTTATGGCGGCTGTGGCACCTCAGTGCAGCCTCCATAGACTTCATTAAAAGGCGCATCATATCCCGATGCTTCGTTTCTCAAAGGCCCTGCATGCCTTTTTTGTACTTCAGACACAATAATATCTGAGCCTCTGACCCTCACGTTATAGACTATGACCTCTTGTCCAAACATTTCTCCTCCTTTGAAATAAACCACTTCTTATTGTGCAAAAGTTGCTGTCACATCCCATCACCCGCTTCTCTCCTCCAAGCTTGCAGAGATCCTTCCTGATACGTTAAATCTGTACACCTCTTCCTTGAGCTGTGAAAACAATATTAGTTATTTAACTTCAGGTTGAGTCATTTAGTGGAAACTGCTGATGTGTATTAATCAATGATTAGAAGTTTATACTGCTAGGAATACGCTAGTCAGTTACTGAGCTACGTCTGTGTGTGGAGTTGTCCGTTACAGGTAAGTATGTTTAGGTTCTACAACATGTATCATACTGCGTGCCATTGAAGGATCTGTTGGTGTCCTCTGCACACATCCCACCCAAGCCTTAGGAGTTTGCAGCCTGCGTCAGGGGAATCCCGACCTGCTTTCCTTGACCCTTCTTTGCGTAGGGACACCAAACCTAACACTATAATTACAATGTATTGAATAGTAATCACTAGGCTTTTCCTTCACAGGCTGTCCTACAGGGCACTGTGTTCTGCATGGCTCCTTGTCTTGGTTGAAGAGCTGGTGCAGTTCTGCATCGCTCCTTGTCTTGGTTGAAGAGCTGGTGCAGTTCTGCATCGCTCCTTGTCTTGGTTGAAGAGCTGGTCCAGTTCTGCATGGCTCCTTGTCTTGGTTGAAGAGCTGGTGCAGTTCTGCATCGCTCCTTGTCTTGGTTGAAGAGCTGGTGCAGTTCTGCATCGCTCCTTGTCTTGGTTGAAGAGCTGGTGCAGTTCTGCATCGCTCCTTGTCTTGGTTGAAGAGCTGGTCCAGTTCTGCATCGCTCCTTGTCTTGGTTGAAGAGCTGGTCCAGTTCTGCATCGCTCCTTGTCTTGATTTTGAGCTAATCTAAATTTTAGATGGTTCAGTGTTACAAAATATCATTGATTCTAAACTTGCTTTAAAGTGTGTTCAATAACGCTGTGCCCCTCGGTCATATCACTGGTGTGTCATTCCATTACTGGTGAGTGATATGTAACACATTTATTTCCATTTGGATCTGAGAATCCAGTAATGACGGTCATAACACCAACTGATTCACCAGAGCTGTGCATGATGTAAATACAAATATTTATGTGAGTTGTGTGCAAATCTTCTCTCCTACCTCATCTTGGTTTAGCGGGAAGCGTATATAATGCCATGGATGAGCTGTGGTCTTCATGCCCTGGACAGAGGAACACAATATCCATACAAACTGGGCTGGCAAGTTTCTATTCAAAAATGGTTCCTATACAGGACATTCCAAAAGATTTGTTATATTATTATTATTATTATTATTATATAAATATAATATAACATTATTATTATATATAAAATATATATTTTGTAAGTTTTTTTTTTTTTTTTTTATAGGGTCACAATATCGTAACGTTAAATATGAAAAATCACAGGTATATTTATTTACATATACTGTTCATTGGTCATTATTAGATTTGTCCCATATGCATTTATATATATATATATATATATATATATATATATATATATATATATATATATATATTACACAGTATTAATTTTTTGATTATGGGACTATTTAGGCACTTGGCCAATGTCTTAATTATAAAGCAGCATAACAAGTTAATATTGGGATGACTGCATCATTCAAAAGGCATTGGAGACTTTTAAGGCCAACGGCTTGTGGTGACCACAGTGACCACTTTTCAGACACCACCATCTGTCTAGATACTTTGCTATGGAACTCAGCGTAGTCGGTAAACCCTCTCTCTACCCTACCAAAATAATTCTGTTAAATCAGCCTGTTTTATAGATGTTCTTTAGCTGATGACCTAGTTTAATAAATCATACAATATCGCTTAATTTAACAACATACCGGTTTTATTTATAGAATTGTAAGCAAAACTTTACTTATATGGTTCAGTTTAGGCAATACGCGAGATCAAATGATGCACAACGTAAAAGTAATGTACTATCTGCAATGTGGTTACAATATAGCTTTTTAATGTACCAGTAGGAGCAGCTGTCTTCGCTACCATTTCTCAGTATAAAATGAACGGCTTTCTATTTTCTGATTAACTATGGCAGCTTTAAACAAATGAATTAATGGGGAGTAAATAGTGTTTGCGATATATTTTTGCTAAACTTAGCTTTTCAGGAACACAAAAGATAAATATCCATTCGGTTTTAATTAAATCTGGACAAGCAGTATCAACAACTTAGCTTTAACGCTCGGTGAAGCTGTCCAAGGTGCTGAATGAGTCCCAGCATATTATTATTATTTATTGTTTTATATAGCACCAGCATATTCTGCAGTGCTGTACAATAGGCAAACGGGACATGACAAGTAGGATACAGTATAAAATAACAATTTGACTTACGGAAAGGTGGGCCCTGCTCAAAGAGCTTACAATCTACAGTTATCCTCTTTTTATATAAAAATCCAAACAAAACTACATTTTTAGAATTTAGTACTAATGTCCGATTCTAATTCAAAAGTAATATAAATGGGCACATTTTCTACTAACTGGAGGACATTTTAAAAAGGTGCTACACGAATGCTTCCGATTGGTCGGTTGTCTGTCCCATTGTCCTAATGCATTTACTAATGATGAACGCCAGCAAGCCTCAGTAGGTAGAACATTTTTCAACGTCTTCTTGTATTAGTTGAAGATCAATCACAATACTACAGCGGTGTCAATTTCTTTCATGTTTCAAAGAAGATTTGTGGGTCTGTCTTATGGGACATAATTATCTTTGAAAGAATGCTAAAATGGTTAATACATACATTTTGTTTGTTTTTTTATTTTTTTTAAATTATGTCTACTGAGTATCATTCGTTTTTTTTGTTTTTTTCACGTGATAAAAACTTCAAAAACTCCTTAGAAAAAAATACCCAAAGAATATACTGTACAGAATAAGACCCTTCAGACACTATAGGAACGGGCAGTGCCTAATTCCTCTTTCCCTGCTGCAAAAGGTTTAAATGAATGCCCGTAGATCATATAAATGAATGTAGTAAATCGTAGAAACTGTGCGAATGAATTAAAATCATTGAACTGGCTCCTGCTGATTCCGCCAGGAGCAATCGTGCTGCGTGTGCCTACTAGTTAGTCATATTTATGTGAAAAGGCAAGGGCTATATAAAGCCATTCTTTATTTATAATACTCTGTTCTTTTATAATTTTAGACACATTTTTTTGTGTATGAAAGGTAAAGTGGTAAAATTACCTTCATCTTAACAGTGGTGGCATTAAAGCCACTATGCTGACGCATACGCACCCCATCAGCTTCTCAGAACTATCATATATATTGACGTTTGCACCCAAAAAGCTTTGTGCGAGGGCTGAGTCTATGAAACAGGTTGAGCGGAATCAGAGAGGCTTAGACATTGAAGAAGAACTTTCAGGTTTCAATGAACTGTATAGTATTGACTATGATTGTACATGTAAATTGCCTCTGTTATTCCTTTGTGTTGAGGCATCGCGAGTTTTACATTTTAGTGGTAGTTAAGAAGCATTTGGTTCAATTGAAGAAGCAAAAGGATTTGAACAATTTGAAACGTGAGCTGTATGTGCAGCTTTGGGGAAGACCATGTAAAGCATGGGAGATGCCTCCTACTCTGCTGTAGGACTCCAATGTCATCGTTACAACGGGACTGTTGGAAATGTAAAGAAATCTGCCGGAACTTTCCTGCCTGTGCCTTTCTTGGACATGTGTGAGACTAGACCTGGAAAAAAAAAAAAAAAAAAAAAAAATATATATATATATATTTTTTTTTTAATAACCTAAAAACAGAGAGTTAAATTAATATGGCCTTCAAAGCCGAAGACTTAACCCTAGACGTGATACTTCCTCACCCTGTAGGAATGGATTGTGGAATGCGCAGTAAATGCTGCCATTTAAAATCATTCAATCTAGTAACATATTTTGGAATACGTTTTTGCTTTTGAAAATAAAATATGTGTCTTCCGAAAAAAAATATGGATGGTCTGCATCGGGATTCTAGCTCGTGATATGGTCAAGCTAGAGTAAGAGGGAGATTGTAGACAGGAGGTAGATGACCTACAACCTTCCAATCACTTTTTTAACTATAACTCCGACATTATTTTCTGATGAAATAAAATATATTTACATTTTTGTTATTTGGTGTTTAATGAGCATTAAGCAGATTATTTCTTGGCAATTACTTAATTACATTGCCACGCAGGTCTGGGAATGAGATAAAGGATGCACTTAAGTGAAACTGTTATCGGTACAGCGGCAATATCCTGGTGTTCTAGCGGTGAAAGGTTTCATTTTAATGCTTGCACGCTTATTACGGTTATTCTTTTATTTGAACAATCCTGTAGAGACGAAAACTATACAAAATTAGCAATTAACTCCTAATTATCTTGCAAATAGAGTCTCTAATGGAGAATATGTAACTTCACTGTTTATTCGGGGTACGGTAAAAGCTTCATTGGATGTAGAGCTCCGACGCCAACTTTGGAGAGCAGTCAATCTCATTGCTTGTGATTAGGGCTCATTAGTCCAAGTGCTTGAGTTTACACTAATTCCAGTCATTACAGCAAACAATGCATGGAGAACACAGGCTCTGAAAGGGTTTCCTTCCACATTTGTCCTAAATTACAGTGTTTAAAAGGAAATAGTCGCATAGAATTATCGGATTCATAGGTCATAGATATGCCATTGGTCTCTTTGGATTTCTTTGGAGCCCGTTAGATTTATATTGTTCAGATACAACAGTGCCATAAGCAGCTACTCACAAATGCCTTATATCTGCGGGATTTACATTCTGAGGACCACATATTATAATACATATGTTTATCATGTATTTGTGTGATTTTTTTTGCTGGTGCTCTGACACTACATATCTGTGATGTACAATTTATCTGTTTTAAAGCCCTTGATCCTTCTAAAATTGTATGTTGTGATAAATGTGCAGGAACATGGGGGGGGCTGTTGACTTTATAGGGTTATTGGCCCCTTAGAAGCTTCCGTGTTTGGCATGAAGTAGCAATGAATGAGTTCAGAAATTCAAATATATCTTTTTGTTCTTTGATGTGGTGTTGGATTTACACTCCATGAGGCACTAAGCAAAGTACAAATTTAATATCCAACCCGCCCAATGGATTTACATATGGGGCAGTTGCTTCCTGCCACACAAGATCCCAGCCTGGGTTGGAGTCCATGGTTGGCGATTTTAATGTAAGGGATCCCACTAGCGGTGGATCCCTCACAGAACCTGCTTGATTGATCCGCTTGAGCCCTTTGCTCCTGAGTAATCATAAAACAAAATAAATATAGATGCGGAATTACCTTAAGTGGGTTAAAATATTCAGCACAATCTTAGACATTTCTTTATGTTATGTTTGAATTTGTAAAAGGAACCTCTGGAAGTCTTACGTGACTTGTGCGTCGCGTGAATGTACTGATAACACAAATGTCTAGAGACCCTTCCTCTGAAAAGCAAACATAAATCATCTCTGACTTTAAAATGACCCACTTGGATGGAGTAACTACCTTTTAGGGTCATTGGAATAATTACAAATATTAATGAACTAGCCCTTCCTAAGAAATTTGTAGTGTATCCTCCATGATACATGACCTCCTTTTAATCTCACTCTTATGACTGACATGACCAAAAGATGTGGTTACACTATACCCGACGGGCAGTGCACTTTATTAGCCAATGAGAAACGAGTATTTCCGTTCACTGTCCTAAAGCTCCTTCATCCTTCGCTTCCACAGCATGTATACCGTGCAGTTATTGCATATAAATACTATATGTATGCTGGGGGTGAGACGCATTCATTACGTTTACTTCAAAGGGATCTAAGTTTAGAATTGATATAATTATTATATTTCTGTTACATATTGTAAAATAAGATCTGTTTTCTATGACATTTGTTCTCGCGTGGTAGGATATTGTGACTAGATTATACTTGACAAGATTAGGAAACATCAGATAGAACTGAATATTTCTGCTATTGGCAACTATCACTTTTACTTAATGTGCATCGTTGCAAGCTAAAGTTTGACTCAGGTTCAAAATATTCATTGGGGGGCTGACTCAAGGCCGATCATTTTCCCTTTGATATGTTTATAGAGAAATAGCTCTTTGGTTCCGAAGAGAAATATTATAGGATAAGGAAATAAACTTTACTTAATTCCTAAGACTTTTCATGGAGACATGGGGTCCGGATCAGTGCGAAGATTACCATGGTGGTAGGGGGCAAATAAGTAACATTTTTATTACTACATACTAGCAGGCAAATGGCTCACAGGTGGATCAAGTTGTTGAAAACAGATTAACCGTTGGCTAAAAAAGTACAGAATAAGGTGCTGAATAAATAGGTGAGAGAACATTAGTGGAGAAAGGATATGAGTAGAAGAAAGGGTTAACATGACCAGAAGGATAGGCGACAGAGGAACACCAGTGGGTCTTAGACTATCTGAGTAATGAAACGTCTTCGTGTTTTAAGGAACCGTCAAGTAGCCTTTAGTGCCACAAGGCAGAGACCCATGTGAGCTTGTACTGGATGGAGCAGGTATGTCCTACCCATATAACTAATCCTAAATCCATACTCCTAATCCCTTGGCACATGCACATTTACCCCTGGGATGTGCATCCACCAAATTGCTTACAATGAAGGTGATTATGGACAGGAGGTTGTCCATTAGCAGCATGGTCACAGTGGAAGCATGGAGTGGTGTGGCATGGAAAAATGGGACCTGATACGGTTACCATGTAATAAAAGCTTGGATTAAAAATTGGAACTTGAAGGGGATGTAACCAAATTTGTCCAGGGGAGCAGGTTGCTGAAATCCAGCCTCTGGAAATAAATCAACCAGATTTCTTACAGATTTCCAATATGATCAATACATTCTTTTTATTTAGAAGGAAAGGGTAGGATTTCTAAACAGGGCTTTAAAAAACACCAGCGCAAAAATAATTGAGTTTGTTCTTTGCCTCAGTCAGTCTATTCACCTAGTTGCTCTTGTGGGAGAGATTAGCATTTTGAAGTGTGTGTTCCTCGAAATGAAACATAATCAAATCAGAAGATGATTCTTCAGGGGAAAAGATAATTTCTTGGATGCCAACATACTGTTTTATGGAGAAGTAACCTGCATAGAAAGGTAACTTTGGCTTCTGTTTTTTTTTATATATTTTTCTTCCCATTGTTTAGCTACAGATATGATATTAAAAGGTATTTCCCTTCTCTTTGAATTATTTTTGGGCTCTATAGTTTGTAGGTTTGTTGTACATGGCCACACCTGTGGGTTTGACCCAGAGTCTACCGGTGGAGCTCCGTGTAGGTGTGTTCCCGGGCGATAGTCTATGGGATAGTAATAGACAAAGGTACATTCTCCATGGTTTTTTTTTGGCTACCATTTCCCAGTTGCTCTTAAATGATCCAACATGCCCTTATGTTAATAAATACTGTCAGACAAGCCATGGATAAATCATACATATCTTGACTCCAGTGAGAGAAGCCTTTCTCTATAGCCTTCTTTAGCTATAGACAGTGAAGAACGTTCTCAATGGAACAAATACTCTCTAGCATATCACATTTTAGTATACCCCCCCACACACACACCGTTTAGGTCTCCCCTAACGGCGCTGTTCTTTTGTGCAGAGAACTCCTTCAGAAAGCCAGTATCTGGTAATATGTGCTCTTGAAGATAATGAAATTCTTGTCACGATCTACGCGTCGAAAGCACTCGCCTGCTAAATGCCATCAAACCTGCACTTTTAGACAATGAACATATTAGGCAAATGTAACACGAGTAGATCTTCAGAAAAAAACATTTACCTTGCTGAGTTATTTAAGGAAATGATTACTCTGAACACTTCTTATGTTCAGAAATGGATTAGCCATTAGGCGCCAATAAATGGCTTATCTGGTAGAGCAAGCTGTTCAGGGTGATAGATTTGAAGTGAACCAGACTTCAACGTGTTGCAGACATCCCCTTAAAATATAAGTAAAATGCGTCTTGCTCTTTAGTGACCAGATTAACATGCATAGACCCTCTTATAATGGAAACTCAGTACAACAAGGCACGAGAAACCCCCTTTCCACTTGGCAAATGTTCATCAGACTCTGTTTACAAAATGTTTATAAAAATGAATACATTTCTGGTAACGTTTCAACGCCAGACTATAACAGAGGCTAAAAGGTCAGGAGTTCCGACATCTCTCCCATTGCTGTTCCAGACATACCACCAATGGTCATCCTACTGGATTCTCCAGCTACATTTATACCTAGAATGGGTGTAACAGGACTGGACATTATATGGGTTCATCATTCCTGGGAAAATAGCTTGTCTGCAAGAAGCTTCCTTTCGGACCCAAAGATGAGACAAAAGGTGGGAGCAGAGACATATGGAGCTTAAATACCCAGAAGATGAAAAGTTTTCGTAGTTGGCCCACCATTTACCATTTCCTTTATACCCTACGTATATTTTTATAGTGAGTAATATTTACACTGGTGTACAAACATACCTCAAGATATCTACTTGGTACTGCATGAGGTTAGTGATGGCCAAAGAGTGTCTTCTTCTGTGAGTGAGGTTGTTCTCTGATCTCAGGTCTGCATCCTTGATACTCTGCACATAACTGACTCTTGTTTTGTCACACCAGGATAAAAAGTTAACTAGAGATGATTAAAAAGTAAAAAAGAGTTACCACGGCAACCTCACGCATTCGCCCTTAATGCATGGCCATGGCCTGTTTTAGAATCAGTAAGGACAAGGTCTGTTATCCACCATGTAGTTTAATATCTTTGACTACTAGGAATGACTTCAAATGTTAATGTTCCACGGAAGAGCTTGCTAATTTACTCATATTTACAATTTTAATGGCAATCGGTTTACAGAACCTTGTTGCATTCCTCTATTGGGTCTAGATATATGTCTACGAAATGAACTCCAGTAGACGGCAGAGTCCTGTTCCTCTGGTCCATTAATATCTACGCAGTCAATCACCAGAAAATATCCATCTGTCTCCGTCGAGCTTCAAGGAAAATCCATCCTCTCTCTGGATCTAATTTCCCTTACTTGGATGATAGATGAGAATTAGAGAGCAGTGAGTGGGTGTGTAGAGTACAATGGAACCATATTTCATAGCCGTTATTACATATTTCTAATTAAAGGCATATTAAAGTCACCCCTCCTCTCCCCTTTGATGGGCAAATTTCTCTAACTGCTGTTACATCAGATTTGAAGTTTCCATTATTTCAAGAAGATCTGTCGCTTTTCTCAAATCCTGCGAAAAACCAAGAGGCTAAAGTGGAATATTTCCCTAATCCTGCACGTTCTTATTCTGTACGCTAAATAAACTCATGTATTGTTCTTTACTGATTAAAATAAGTGTATATCATAATGTATTAGAAGCATATCATGTACATGCATGGTACCACGGAGCCGCCATCTTTTCTTCCTGTCTTCAGGTTATTATTCCTTCCCATTAAGTAATCCGTGCCCTATTTTTAAGTTTCTGATTGTTATTGATTGGTTCAGGCAGCCTTTGTAAGAGTGGAAGGAGGAGAAGGGAGATAAATGTATGATGATTTACCAAATGAATTGAATAATGCTGGTTCATTAATGTTTAAAATCAGAAGTCTCCCAGTCACTACAGGGAATCTCCGGGTTGCGGGAGCGGCGTTGCGGCATGCCCCACTCCCTGCCCACTTGCCCCCCAAACCATTGCGTGGGAATACACAGTGACATCAGTGGGATCTCCTACTCGAATCTCGCAAAGGGTGGACTCCGGGTAGCCGAAGCTAGAAAGTTCCCAGGTATGCTTTGATGCCTGCACCCTACCTGCATTAACTTCTGTTACTGCTGGCCGGAAGCGAATCTACTGCTCCACCACCATTCCAGTAAAGTATTACGTTCCGAAGCCACTTACCCTCTAACTCTATAATAAATGTGATTGTAGGGAGTCAAATGGCCAATACTGAATGCACCCGTTCTTCTTGTAGTCAGATGCCGATTTCATTTAAAAGAGCTTTGTCTGCTAGGGGTGACTTTTTCTCTAGCGTTGAACTTCCTGGAGCTGTGTATCTATGCGATGAAATAGCAGGGACACCGGTAAAGACAGTAATGCTGGTACAAGTCACGCAGTGAAATAGCAGGAACAATTCAGAGTACTTAGCGTGCCAATTTTCAATTAAATGTCAGAGAGCAGAAACTGCAAAGAGACAACAAAAATGCCTATATAACAGGCATCGTAAAATAGTTGGAACCGTGTAAATAGGTGAGCACATGCAGAACCGCAGCGCCCTGGAATACAGTAAAACTGGAGTTCCTGACGGTTGTGCTTATTAGCGAGCAAAAGGCTAGGTTCCAAAATTGTTCATGCTTTTCGCATCAACCTAAGTTTTATGAAGTTAATCACCTTGGCTGTCCTTAACGGCACCACGGCTATACCACCATAGGCAAAATATGCTACTGTCCCCCTACCACCATACATTGCTATGCTGGACATAGGATTATGGTGCCCCCCATCAAGCTAGGTTTCCAGCCATGTGATCTCTCAGCGAAGGGGCTAATGTTTAGTTCAACTGCTTGCCTACGTGGACCTTAAGTTCTGCCTCCTTTCCAACCTTAGACAGTTAATCAGTCTCGCTCCATGCCATCCCAGCTTCTACATGGAAAGGGAGGATATCCTCCAGGACCAACCAACACAGATAGCCAGGCTGGAATGGGAACGCATCAAAACTATCATAACAGCATCTCGTCAAAAAGCGGTATGCACAGACCCCCCCCTCAAACCAACAGATGTTGCTATGGCAACCATGAATCCGCAAAATAAGATAACCTTCCTGTATCCTACGTTGTAGATATGCTGTATGATACTTTGCCAGTGTTCCCAGCGCCGAAGCCAAACTAAGTAATCAGCTCTGTATTAAAGCAGACATTGCCAGAATTGAAACGATCCCTCTGGATCTCCAATTTATACATCACATCGCTACCCGTGGCGTGGATTGCTTCAGAAAGAGTAATTTCATATAATGAATGATATGCTGGCGTTGCCACGGGGGGAATGGCAGGGCAGGCAATAAAGAGGACAGACAGTATCTTATGAATTTGTAATCAGAAATGTGCACTCAGGTCTACAGGGGTATCCTAATCTCTCCTTACCAAGGGAAGGTGTTAGTAAATCACTATATCCATGTCCTTTGTGGATTCAGGGATTTACGGTATAGCATTGTCCCTCACATTAAGGAAAGTTGAATTGATAAGAGTAAATTCTATGGATTGTACGGTTTGTTCCTATAAAAATTCGATTTCGTTTAAATCTATATTTTTCAAACTTTGTTCATAATGTAATTACATTACGCCGGTGTTATTGCGGTGGGATAAAGCTAAAATCACAAGCTTACGGAGATACCTTGTAATGATATGTCCCGTGAGCGTGTCTGGACAAGTTGATGGGAAAAATCTTTGCCAGAAACCCACAAGGACTTAATTACAAAAGTCTTCACAAGGAGTTATTGCAGTACATTTGAGATTTCCGCTTTATCTTGTGATAATTAAAGCGGACCGCTGCAGAGTGATTGTCCTGGTTCAACCTATGATGGGGGCATTCCTTGACAAGTGGTGCTTCCAATCAATGTCTGTGAAGCACAACATCTCCTTCCCTAAAGCCACTTATCTCCCCAGGAGCCATATTTTATCACTTATCCAGCATTTACCCAGCATGGCTGTATGTAGCTCTAAAGACTTTGAAGCCGGCAGGAGGCTGTGGCATACCCTATTAACCTCATGGCTTGTCTCCTTCCCCTATACCACCATGACTTTAATCCCCATCCATAGGTTCATACTTCTTGATAAAGTAAGCATTTACGAAAGGGATAAAAAGGCTTGATGGGGGACACAATATCGCCCCAGTAGAGATAGGTTGGGGAAAATAGTTGAGGGCAGAAGAGAGGGAAAGCTGTTAGAGAGTAGATAAAAAAAAGACTGATATGGAATAGAAAAGAAACCCTCCCTGTTTATTCTAGTTTTCTCATTAGGAGGGGGCATACATTGGTTCCCACAACTGGAAAACATTCCTATACTCTGTACTATAAATGTATTGTGTGGAGTGAAGATCTCATCATATTACTCAAAATGTGAAAATATCCAGGTCTTTCAGGGTTGTCTGACTCATGGCTTTAGATCTATTGGTATCGTTGAGGAATATAAAGAAAGCATTGGCACAGCCACAGATATAATCTGTTTTTGTAGCAAATTGGGATTTTAGAACATTGATTTCCGTTTCATTCAGACATATGATGGGGTTGTGGAGGGGACTGATGTCGAAGTGATACAGTGGACTGAGCAGAAGAAGAAGACATCCATCACTAAAAAAGGAACTCCTTCTTTTCTGGATCTAGTTTGGCAGTAAATGTGATTAGGAAGCTACTGTAATAGAATCAGCTGAGGCGGAATAATGCCAGCAGGGACTTGTACCCTCCAGTGGGTTCGGAGACCTTCAATCATCTGTTTAGAACCCAATGCTTTGTCAACTAACAGACTGTTCTGTGCTTTATTTGTCCAGGTGTAAGAGAAGGAATTTCCGAGACCATCTTTTCCACCACTGTATGCAAACGGTGGTGGATAGGGTGGAAAGGAATGTACTAACATTCATCCATTCTGAAAAGATCCCCAATACCTATAATACGAGCAGGTATCACCCCAAAATTGTACAGCCCCATCCTACACGACAGGAAATAAAATGCACAGATAATCCAGGATCATGACACTGAGTCAATGTATAACTATGACCTTAAGTCGTTAGAATCTTGGTGGCTATACAGAGAACCGCAAGCTATGATGTAATCATAGACACTTGTTAGCTATGGCACAATGTTACTGCTTCCCTTTAATAAAAACTGCTACACACATTTTTGAGCTACCTATTTATACAAAGGTGTTAGAAATGCCATCTGTACTTGCAATTTAAATCAACTTATTAAAATGATCTGATTTCCGCATTTAGAAATAAAAAAAACAAAAAACAAAAAACCTGAAATCGCAATAAGGTACAGGGTGCAGTAGGAGCAGATTAAACGAGATTATATGATATACCTGGCAGATTCACATTTTATTACAGAATTAACCTGTTCTATTTTATTTACATCAGATATTCGCATGGTTGACAGACTGGACAGATTTGTGTCTTAGTTTATTTAGATAAAATTGTATACTAGACAAGTGCAACCTTTGGAGTGCCACCTGTTTGACTAAAACTCCCATAATGCAGACTATGTTTCCGCTGTAGTTGGAGAAGTATGGAACAGATCGCCATGGCCGTTCCACTAGAGATCAGCTTGAGGGGTTAACCAAGCACCAGGCCATACTGAGGAGAAGTCCTGTGTGTCACCCAAAATATATCATGGGGGGTTCTATGTATGCATACCTCCCAACAATCTCAGGTTTTGACAGTACAGTTTTTTGAGCAATGTCCCTCTATCCCAGGTAGCTGCCCCACTCTCTTGCTTTTGTGGTCGTTGGGGATCGTGGGCTGATTGGGGGGATCCTCAGATCTCCGCTGATCGGACCAGGGAGCTGTAAAATCAATGGAGGTCTCTGCTGCCCCCACGGGCCGCCTTGTGATGCTCGGTAGCTGCGCATTGCCGGGTGGCTCTTCGGGTTAGGTGGTGGTGGCCTCTGATCTGGTCCTGCCCACTTCTAAGGCCGTTCCGCCCACTTCCAACACCGGCCCTGCTCAATCTCCGCCTCCTTCCACACCCACAAACACAGGTTTCCTGACTCGGACAGCAGGAATGTTTGCGGGTATTTCATGCCTGGTAGGGCTGAATAATCGGGATTTTCCTGCGATAGGCCGGTCGATGGCCGAATCTTATAAAGGTCATGGGCCTTGTTAATTGTGTTAATTAGTCCTTTATATTACTCGGCTGTACTTGCCACCATAAATCAAATATGTTGGCCATTTAACCATCAGAAATTCCCCTTCTTACCTTCTCTGTATATGGGTTTTTTGTTTAATAATAATACTAAATAGTATGTTCCTTTTCAGCGGTTCTTCCAAATCTGAAGTTTTCTTGCAAAATACAGCACACTGCTAAAAAAAAAAACTGCCTAAATCCAATTTTGGGGGTTTGTCTGAAAGAATCAACACCATATTCACAGAGATGTCCCTAAGCATAATTCGAGTCGGCATCAGAGAAAGACCAGAACTTCCAGTGGCTTCGGCATTCATAAGTAATTAAGCTCATCCTGCCATTGTCTCGGGGCATTAATGATACATCCAGTATAATCCAACACACTGTGGCATGATTTCCTACATGCTTCTGATAAATAAACCTTTTTCTGCATAAACCCAAATACCTCATATCTAGATCCGATCATCTCTAAATATGCTGTTAATCTGGTACATTTTAACAATAATCCATGCATGTTTCCAGCAGCAGTCTTGTTCAGATGAAGGAATACCCGCACAATCGTGCTAACTCATTTATTTTACCAGAGGCTATAAAAATTAAAGGTGCTGTTCCACCTACTCTGTGGAGCAACTAAATCAAGCATTTGAAAGATCATTCCTAGTATTGGCGAATGTCTGACTCCTTTCCACGTGGTACAAAACAAGGCAGTGATAGGCCGTTGCCATATAAACAGAAACACTTATGTTTGCGGCCAGTGTTTTGTTTAAGTGAAACAGAACCTTTAACATGTTCCTCCAAGGCTGTGTCAGGAGGACAGTTGGGGTGTAACTCTGCCGAGTCTCTCCCGTCCCCATTACTCAAGCTCTGTCCTGCCTAGTCTCATGGTTAATATCTACTCAATGGTCATTCTGGGCCTTATCTTAAACACATTGTCCTATGTGAAGAACGAGTGGCAAACTCCAGACCACCAACCCTCCAGAGTCCCGATGTTTAATGAGACGTTAGATCATATCTGGTGGGAACGCTTTGGAATAACCTCAAGATCCCAAGAGTCCCGATGTTTAATGAGACGTTAGATCATATCTTGTTGGAATAACCACAAGATCCCAAAGCCCTTGTTTTAATTCACAATTAAAGCGATGTTCTAAACCAGATTAAGGTCAGACAAATTTGTCTTCTTCTTCCCAAACTGGATCTGTGCTACTGAAAACACCACCTTTCCCACCCTGTAACATCCATCCCTCACTAACTTAATCCTGTCCCACCTATGTTGATATTACCATCATCCCCAGGGGAGTGAAGGAGAAGCTGTTAGTGTCAATGTACCTAAGGATGCTCGCTGGTGACCACGTAAGGCAGGGGTGTCCAACCTGCGGCCCTCCAGCTGCTGCAGGACTACATCTCTCATAATGCTCTTTCAGCTAAGGGGCTGGCTGAGGAATATGGAAGATGTAGTCCTGCAGCAGGCAGGTTGGACACCCCTGACGTAAGGGTTTCCATCCTAAACTGAATTGGAGTGTCTCTGAAAGATAGTTCAACTTATTTTATGAGGTTTTTTAACCAAATCTGTCACACTTGAAAAGCTCTTTGAACCATGACCAAATGGTGGTCTCCCCAATAGTATAAAACTCAGAAAAAGAAACCTGATTTAGTTGAGGCCTCACAGGCATCTTGAATTATCATTACGAGTATTTTTTTATTTGTGTACAGTATCACATTTTTTAGTTTTCACCAATCTGGATCAATGCTAAATTTTTAATGGAATTATTATTATTATTATGATCTTTTATTTATATAGCGTGGAGAGAGCCCGGCTCGCAAGCTTACAATCTTGAAGGAATGGGGTGAAAAAGGTTTTATCATTTCTTTAAAACAGCATTTTTGGCTGGAAAGTTTTTATTTATTTTTTTATTTTTTTTTTTTAAGCGTATGATTCAAAAAGCCCTAGCGTGGTGAAGAGTTAATTTGGGAGGATGAGATCCAACCAGCTGCAGGATTAAGAGCAAAGAGATTGACAGCTTAAGAAAGAGGGTCAGCTCCTGTCACCTACGATGCAGACAAAGTCGGAATCCAACCGGCTCGTAAACACCAACCCAAACAATTAAACACAAATAAAAAAAGCCGAGCAGCTAAAGAAAATATTAGCAGCAAAACAGCATGGGCGCATTAAGAGTGGATCTGCACTTAAATATTCATGCCGGTGAAAAGTGACAAAGCGTGGGCGTGAACCCGTGAAAGAAATTACACGTTTTAAAAAAAGCAAGCCGTGGTGTGAGAGAAGGAAGAAGGGGAGCGGTGGGGGGAGGGGGAATAATGTTTAACCGGGGAAAGAAAAAGAGAGGACAAAAAAAAAAACCATACTTAAGGAAATTGTGATTGGTCGTAAAAAACCTAGAGACGGTAATGGCAGCAGAAATGTTTTACAGAATGTGCATCTAGGGATTAGAGACAGAGCAAATCCTTTATAAACCTTGTAATATTAAGGGACCGTCGGCTCCAGCAGAGAAACCCTTTGTCTTAACCCTATGTGTGCCAGAGTCAAGGGCGTAAAGCAGGCCTTGAGGGTCCTAGAGCCCCCTAAAAGTCTTCTTGGTGCTCAAGTGGACCTTATGATGCCAGCACTCCTGAGACCTGTGGATCGACATATAAAGATAGTCAGATTCACGTACGGGGAGAGGGACGTGGCGTGCAGGGAGCCCCCAACATTTTATGTGAGACCTTTGCTGGGGGCCACACTGTTTAAAACAAAAAAAGACATACAAGACAACGCAGAATCGTCTTCCCCGCGCGGCGTGCCCTTTGGAAAGCCGGAGTGTAGGAAGACGAAGGTAAAGCGTGACTCATGTTCTGCTGTAATGCATTAATTGGAGAAATACACTAATCATTACAGACCATGTCACTTCTCATATTATGAACTTGGCTTCTGTGCAGTCCGCAGGAAAGCAATAAAAAGGCAGTTTTGGGGGAGGCTGTGAGGCAGGTCATCTCGGAGCAACAGTGTGCGTGTACGCATGCATGAATGTATGGATATATATATATATATATATATATTATACTGTATATTGTGTATACTGCATATCCTCATGAGTGTTGATATTGCACTCCCGAGTTCATGGAAATCTAATTGCACAGGCAGGTTGCTTGGCAATGTGTTGCTGTGTTTGCAGGATATGGGGACGCTTTTGTAGCGTCTCGGAACAGGGAAAATCGTTAACCCATGAGTCCAGTCACCGACAGTCAAACGTCAGGTTAGCTCCTGGCTGAGAGAAAATGATTTGCCGATGGAAATGAAAGTTGAAATCGGATCGGAAAGGATTGAAGAATAAAATATCTTTGGAAGTTAGTCGATGCCACTTCAATGATTAGATATATGTAATAAAATAATCCAATTTTCTCTTACCAGGAAGCACTCGCTGATACGATTTTTAATGTGTCCCGACTTTGACGGGAAGATGCCGTTTACTGGGTAGGGCCCATATTCAGTTACAGCCCTGTCTGGAGGCTAAAGTTCCATAATGTGCTTTTTTGACAATTAGGTAGAAGAATGCTCCTAATGCCCCCAAACTGCCATCACTTTCTGTAACTCCTGTCTTTCCTTGTTTCCGTCTCCTCAATCCCCAGTTATCTCCCCCAATGCACTCGCATACACACACAGACCCAAAATAATGGTTTCTGCCTTTAGAAGCTTCGTAGAAGAAGTGGAAGGATGGTATTGGTGAAATGTAACCAAGTGTAGACTTTTTAAAATGCATTCTGTTCTTTAGAAAGTTTCTTTAGAAATGTGTTCGTTACTTACAGGTGTTTTTTGGACGTCAGGGCTGTAACTTGCGCTGGCGCTGTCATAGGTTGACCACAAGTCAGTTTGTGAAATGTCTGCCCTGCTAGATCTGCCCCGGAACTTCCAGTTTGAGCTGATAGGGCTTCAAACCATTTTCTTCCTGGGAAATAGGCGACAAATTACATGAAGTGCCCTAGCTGCACGGGTGGACAGCATACCTGGGAGCTCTCCGGGTTTTGACCAGAGGCTCCGGGTAAAGCACCGCCCCACTCCCCGCCCACTTTCCCTCCAAAAATGGTGTGTGTCCCGTAACATTGGGACCACCCAATGACATCACAGTACTGACCACTGAGGTCCTGGGACTGCCCACTGACATTGACAGGACTGCCTGCAACGTCATCGGGCCCGCCCACCGACATCAGCGGGACCTCCTACCCACATCCCACAAGGGGGGCTCTGGGTAGCTGGTGGCAGGTGGTAGAATGTCATGGCTGCACAACATAACATAAATAAGTTAAAAACACTGAGCTAATAATAATAATAATAGTAATAATAAATAATGTTCAATGTATTTTGGTGCTGGATTTAATGATGATTTTATCTTAAATGCAACACTTCCTCTTTAAGTTTAAAATGAAAAGCGGACTATATAACTCATTAAATGTAATCCCCGAGTACCCCGGGGATGAAGATTGAGTAATTATTTTGATCAGAGACAACTATCAGCCAGCCTTAGTTGAATTAATTAAACTTTATAAAAGATATATTAATTACCTGATTTCTTTTGCTGACATTTGAGGACATTTTGATTGAATATAGCAGTGTCTTAATAGAATAGATACATTCATTATACTTTAATAACTTGCAACACTGTTAGATAAATCGCTGTAGATAACACGGTCCCTGGGGACTATATAGCGGTTTTGATTATCTGTATATAAATAATGACATGCACGTTTACATTATGAAAATGCTTCTATATCCAAGCAAAGCTTAAATAAACTATATATATATAATTTTATTTTTTTTTATTTATTTTTTATATATATAAATTTATGAATGGGTCCATACAGACCTGGACTTGCCATCTCATATACTGGGCAAATGCCCGGTGGGCAGGTGGCCAACAGAGTCACAGCGTGCGGCCGCTGGCTGGATATGCCTGCCCACGTGCTACACGAGCATTGAAACGTAGCGTATGGTCGCGCTTATGTCATGCCTTAAAGTGCCAGGACTCGATGATGTATTCCGGCCTAGGCCGACTAGGGCCACCTCTTCATCTGGCCCTGCCAAGTCCAGGATTTGACTCTTGAAACTTCCTGTTTCCAGTATATTAATGACTATTTCTCTCAATTTCTTTATTCTATCAACATCCCTTCTTTGATCTAACAGCTTTTATACGGTAGGGAGAGAAGGAATTGATTTTCAATGCCGTGTTTGCCACTTTGTGCCATAGATATGAACTTCCATGATGTAAACTGGTCCAATAATTGTAAGCCCATTTTTTTCAAAACCATTATGATGATTGACAGTTATATTTTTCTTCTTCTTTTTTTTGTATGGTTCTCTTTTACTTTAATATATGTTTTGGGGACTGTTTGAATGTTCGTTATATCGGGGACATTTATCCAGGGCTTCCCACAGTACCGGAAGCGGTAAAAGGTTGAAAAAAGTAACGGGCGGATAAATGGCAGCCTTAATGTTCTTTTCAGGAAAATGGTCAAAATCTGAGCTGTTTAAACCGGGATTATGCGCAATTGCCAACTATAAATTACTGACGGCAAAACCCGTTTGCACATCGTAGGCTGTTTCAGTATGTGTTCCATGGAACTTACACTCTAATACAGAAGTGGTCAACCACTAGATTTTCAGCTTCAGATTTTCACAATGTTCAGCCAGTCTGTGCCAATCGTATACTAGTTATTGGTGGAGAACTTTCCGTTGGTTACCCTAATGTGATACATTGTAATATGCTAACATATATTTTGTTTGTACTTGCCTTGAACGCTTAACCCCTTCAATCCCAGGGGTTTTTGGTACCTCAAAGCCCGGAGCAATTTTGCCATTTTTGGGGTATGTCGGTTTAGCGATTATTCTCCTTTCCTGTGAATAGTGTACCCATGTAAACTATATATTGTTTTTTCAAGGAGAGATAGAGCTTTCCTTTGATACCATAGTTGGATGATTAGCTGAAAATGTAGAATGAGAAATTTAGTAAAAACTAGCGAAGATTAGAAAAAAACTAATTTTTTTTTTACATTTTCCCTCTGAATCCTCACAAAATTAGGTAAAGTGATGGAAAATCCCCTCCAAATTTATCAATTCAGCTGTCCTGATTTCAGAAATACCTAATTTATATAGGTTTTCCAGACTTTCCCAGCACCAGGGAGCATACTATTAGGTGTACAATTTTGTATACTTTTTATGCCTATGGCTTAACGGATTTGGGGGTTGTGAACGGGGGCAGGAGGGTTATACTGGCTAGATGTTATGCTAGGGCAATGGGAAGTAAGGTTTTTTAATATTTATTTTTATTATCTTTTTTTAATATTTTTATTTTTTAATTTTTTTTACATTTTTTTTTATTTTTTATATATTTTTTTAACACAGAAATGGTTAGAGGTCCTCTTAGGGACCTCCTGAACATGCCAGTGATGTCACAATGACATCACAGCTCACATTATAATTTTTTTTAGTATTATTTATATTATTATTTTAATGATTTATTTAAAATTATTTTTTAATGAATTTACTTTTTTTTTCCAGCTTTTCTCTTTCAGGACGGGAGGGGGAGTGAGAGAGATGGTTTCTCACTCCCCTCCCCGCGATCCCCCTGCACCGATCACACTGTGATCTCTATGCAGGTCTCTGTGCCTCATCAGAGGGCAGGATATCCCCGATGACCTTCCGGGTTACGTCAGCAGTGACACAACCTGGAAGGGAATGCCCGATCGCGCGCTTGAAACTGAAAGTTTACAGTGTAACAGTTTACTGGCTTTCATGCCGGAAGCTGTTACAGGAGATCGGACAGCAGAAAGCCGGAAATGCCGGCTTCTGCTGTCAGTGGGGAGTCCAGGCTGACAGCCTGGTCTCCCGTGCAGCGGCAGGGATGTGTCCCTGACTCTGCACGAAGGGCTGGACGTCCATAGGGGATTCTTAATAGGCGTTTTTTGGACGTCCCGGTACGTCTATAGGGGAACGAAGGGGTTAACGAGTATTCAAGATTCAGCATTTTTCTGGGAATCCACTTTGCATCCAGCTCAGTGATGTATTTATGAGGCCGCTCTCATGGACTTACCATGCAGAGAAGGTCCTGCTCTTTCACTGGTCTTTTTCCTCTCCAGTGTGTGGGATATGATGTCATAGTCTGGGAGTTTGCCCTACAGGATTACAGAAAAAGTTACTCCAAAGGTCTGCAAACTTTGCATATCCCTCCACAGTATGACTGGACTAGTTTTATGGGAGATCTCTGATCACCCTAACTGGCCCATTAATAAAGCAATCGATCCCTAGTTAATCTACCCATGGGTGGCCCAAACAAAATGCTACAGTCAACTTTAGTCTTCCAACCAATATCGCCTCTTGGTCAAAAACCTGCTATAATCCCCTGGTCCAAGAGGGCTACAGTTTTGATTTTCGAAAGTATCAACCTACAAGGCTATGAATACTATCCCCAACGCCACAATAACCAGGAAAATGATGGCCTCCAGGCCCAATAGGTCCGAGGAATGTTTGTTCGACACAAATGAAGAATGTGTTGCCCCCGACTGCTCTTTTGACCCGAAGGCAAACGGGGATAATCCTTTGACTTCTTAGAGCTGTATGTAGAAGGCGAAACAATAAGAACCCTCTGTGTGTTTTACAATTTTATTAATTTGCTTGTTTCAAAACACAGAGCAGCTAAGCTTTTTGCCTTTTGATTGTAGGATGTGAAACATTTGTATTCAACAAAAATGAAATGCGCTTTGTTTTTTTGTATACACTGTACAGCCAATGACACTGTATTCGCAGTGTGCTCACACACCGGGGAGTGAGACGCGCCGGTAAGTTTGGGGGTGGGGTGTTAAATGGGGGGGCATAAGACAGGAGGATCCAGGTCCTCTGCAGCGCTGTGGGGGATCTGGATCTTAGTCTCATAGTCAGACCTATTTGAGGTCTGATTATAAGATGACCCCGATTATAAGACGAGGGGTATTTTTCAGAGCATTTGTTCTGGAAAAAAACCCTTGTCTTATAATCGAGCAAATACCATACTAAGGATCTTGCTCATACCTTATGAAAGTTAATTAGAAAACCGAAGTAGGTACATTAAGTGACAAAAATTATGCTCAAAATCGAACACATTTATTTAGTTTGTAATACACCTTCGAGAGACATACCTAATACATTTTGAATGGCATTTGTCTGGGCCTTGCTTCCAACCAATTTGGTGCTTAGCCGATGTTTATTATGTTACAACACAAAGCCACTCAAACTGCTGCAAAATATTAATATTCTCTTTTCAGTTCCACGGTGATATGGAGTGCTTCTTGCCTTCATTGTGTGTATATATATATATATATGTGTGTGTGTGTATATATATATATATATATATATATATATATATATATATATATGTGTGTATATACACCTGGGAGACTCTGGGTGCGCCCCACTCCTCATCCACTTCCCCCCCTCTGACCGTGGCATCTTCCTGCACGTGTCAGCGGTACGGCCCACCGATGCTAGCAGGACGGCCCACCGATGCTAGCGGGACCTCCCACCGATGCTAGTGGGACCTCCCACCGATGTCAGCGAGAGCGCCCCCAATGCTAGCGAGATCGCCCACCCACTTCAGCATCTACCCGCATCACAAAAAGTGAGGGCTCCAGGTAGCTGGATGTTCCCAGGTTTGTGTGTGTGTGTGTGTATATATATATATATATATATATATATATATATATATATATATATATATATATATATATATATATATATATATATGTACTGTGTGTATAATATATGTATATATATTGCAAACCCTGGTCTTATGGCTTGTTTATTGATCTGTTTATTGTGGTGTAGACCGCTTTATAGTGTTCCTGTAAGAATTAAACATGTTTCATTCATACGATATGTTTGTGTTGTTTCATCGCAGTTTTTATATGTCACAGAATTGCAGATTCTTTTTAAACAGACTGGATATACTTTCCCCTCTGAGATTGGCTCTCCTGACCAATAATTAAACCGTGTCGGTGTCTAGTGTTTAAGGTTACCATAGCAACTAGGATTTTCCCCAGGCCTTGATGGTTGTGCAAACAGGCCCACCCACGCCATTGGTATTAATAAATAAATATAGAGAGACATGACAAGGTAGTAGGTCTATCCTGCAGGCGCGGCAGCCAGTTTGTATTCTGTAACATCTTTTATTTAATTGTGTTCTTCTGCTATTTTCTCCCCTTAATATTATCTAACGCAGCGACGGCAGACATGATGTTCTGCGAATTATTAGAGCCGTGTTTCAGCAGGATCCCAGGAGATTGCGCTTTAATCTCAGCCTATTCACTAAGGCCAGCTCAGCTCATCCCACAGGGAAAATAAGTCTACGTCCCTCGTAATCTCCGTTCCTAGTGGTTCCCATAGAATAGCTTTTTGTTAAAGTCAGAGGAGCCTCATTCTTTCAGTACTGGTGCTCCAGAGTGATAGGGCCACAGTGGATAACAGGCCTACAGTCTTCTTCTGGCTGACTCCCCACTGGGAGATATGGAGCCCGTTCCCTCCATGGTTGAAACCAAAGGAGGGCTGGATCTTTGACACAAAAGTCATCAAGGGGAATGGCGACCAAAATGCACAACCCCCCACTACCACCAAAAACTGCAGGGACCCTATTCCCCTGTGGTGTTTTTCAGTAAACCAATAACCGGTTACAAAAAGCTAATCAATTCACACATACCCCAAGAAAAAAAATGCCACCAAAGTGAAGCCTGTGCAACACCATTTCCAGCCCCAGCATGCGGTGATTAAAATTCTCCTCCACCCACCAGCTGTAGGCTAGGACTATTTCAATGGGGAGTGAAAGCAAAAAAAGAGGGTTAATTTTAAGGGTCCAGGTGATATAAAACTGCACCTACCCACTGAGCATGCAAAGATAATGCCCCTCTGTAGTGTACTACATAGTGCATGCCAAAGAGGGACAGTCCCTCCTAAACTAGGACAGCTGGGCGGTATGGGTTTCCAAATGTTGTTTTTTTTGCTATTTCCACTCACACCATTGGTGACCTTGCTACAAGTGTATGGATCATGCTATAAGTCCTTAACAAGATTATCATGCTTATTTAGACTGGAGTCTCTATCATCAGCAATCATACATGCTAGACAAAGCATCGATTTATTGGAAAAATGATGATGGTCTTTGTAGAAGGGATTCGGTTGAATTTCTTCCATTGACAGAGGGTTCTGGTGGGCTTACCTGTTCATTAGAGTGTCCTGCCATCTCCATTGAGGCTCCATAGGTGAACTGTTTCCCCAAACAAAAAAAATGTCTGTGCGCACTCACAAATAAATGCAAAGCAACATATTTAACCCATAAAATGATGGCATTATGCTGATGTACATTTTCATCTCTCCCTTTGTCAGGGAAAAAAAAACAATTTAGGCTTATGCAATTTAAATATATTTTCATTCATTCACTGACTTTTTTGCAGTATATACAGGGCATTTCTCATCGGACTGCATCTTAATTTACGATTTTTCCCCTTTTGGCTTTTTGTGCATATGTCACTTGGGAGTTGTTCTACGCAGAGTAAGCTAAAATTTCAGGAGTCTTTTCTGTTGACAGACCAAAAAAGAATGTGATAAAGGGATCTCAGGTGGAAACTGTCATTTTAACGGATATATTGAGATTTCTTGAAGATGGACGTCTGTGAATATTGATATAAGTTCTAAATGAGCTTACTTCAAACTTCAGAGAGGACACTGGAGTCATAGAGAATTTCATGATGTAAAGTGTGGACTCCGGTGCTCTGGAGCAAATAGAATGTGTCATTTAGGTGATGAATGAGATCCCTGAAGGATTTGCTTGCATTACTATACAAGACACAAATCCTTGTTTGTTACAGCCCTATATTCACTAATCACAAAATCCAAGAAAGGTAGGCAATACTTAAAGAAATCCTCAACCAAATCTGTCTTTGATGGAAACACAAACTAAATCATGAAATCACTTGAGTTTGTATCATATTGAAGTTCTACGTAATATTCTTGTTAGTACCACTATAATATAGCTTTTATCCCTCGCAGCTTATAGCTAGGCATATCCATAGCGACTTCGTGGACCAGTGCCTGTGGTTTAAGTGTATGGAGTTTGTAGTCACATGACCATACCTAGGAATTTCCCTCTTCTGCAGAAGTGGCTAGGTGAAGGGGTGAGGTTAGTCATCCATGGTGAAGGGGGCAATCCCTGCATAGGTAGGGACTGACCATGCGTGGAGGCTCTCCTTAGAGAGCCTCATGTTTACAGAGAGTGGCTTTGGATAAATACCACTCCCCTGCCAGGAGAATGAGAAAACTGACCTGGAAACCTAGGAAAGCAGAGCTTCATCCTGAGAGACTCTGGGTCAAAAAGTTCCAAGATATACATAATATCCATAGGAAGTCATGTTTTTATGTGGGTTGTGCTGCTTTAGTCCAGACATACAGCAGCGCCGCCATTCACCCCCTACCTATCTTGCGAAGGGGATCCACTTCCTCCATGCTGTCTCTCCTTTGTGCCGAGCGCCAGAATATGAGGTCATTTCTCAATGCTCTATAAACCACAGAGGTCTGTCCTGTCCAAAATATGTCACTGCCAACAGGGGTGCTTGTAAAGGCCTCCAAAGGTTATCTTTTTACTGGGTTCATGAACTGACACCAGTGGGCATCCATCCATCATTGAACAGTATAAAAGTACACAGCAGAGGTCCGGAGTGCATTCTCTGGGAATGGTTTTCTTTTGTTGTACATGTTTAGACCTTTAGAAATAGTGGAACAGAAACAAAGGGAAAATAATATCACAGAAGTCCAGGGATATCAGTCCAGTTTCCATAAGGGCTTTATTTGAAGTCCACATGGCGTTGGACACAAGTAGAAACAGACATCATGGACACAAGTAGAGTTGCTTGACGCATTTTGCACCAGCTCCTCTGACCCTAAGATGAATTTGTGAATGTTATACACCCATCTGGGTGACAATTTCTGCCCGTAGGCTTTTTTAATGAGTTATACTAGCATTTTGAGCTAGTACACCCAATGTTGGCAAACTATAACATTCTCTTACCTTTCCACCCACACGATGGGAAAGACAAAAATGTAGTTTCTGAATTTTGAATGGCGGTAGCTCCGCTATCCAGATCAAACTGAAAGTGTCACACTTTTCATTCTTTTCAAGCCCAATCCTACGCAGCTCGGGAGAGATTGCCGGAGAGAAATTGAAGCTCACTGTAATGTTGATTGTGGGCACAAAAATATATTCTGTGCTGCGATGAATCAGGCCTCTTGAGAGCTATTTATCAGTCACCGCAAAAGTAGGTTTAAATGCAGAGAACAAAAATAAAATGCTTTAGTGTATAAATGTGAGATATCGGGAAAAATGAAAAAAAGCTATATCTGATCCACTAACTCACTTCCACCAAATCGAACTTACAGAGCCGACAGCAGTATTATTAGGAAATGTAACATTTCAATTCTTTTCAATTCCCTGACATATATGAATTCTTGGATTTTCCATTCCTTCAATGACTTTAAATTAAAAAATATATGGAACCAGGAAAAGCCATGAAATTAGTCAAATTTAATACTGATTTTTTTTTTTACTTATTCCCTACTTTGGGGATGCTTTACTTACCCTATGATCCAAACAGTTATCGCATACTAATGTTCATTTACAGTAGATACCTGACATGAACTTGCTTTAGTACACTTTTGAAGTTTTACATAAGGCTATCCTGTATATAAGACAAGACCAAGGTTTTTGCAGCGGGGTGGACAGACTAAATGGGCCGAATGGTTCTTATTTGCCGTCAAATTCTCTGTTTTATTTTATATGACCAAAGTTTTCTGTAGGACAATGTGCCAAGACATCACTTACTGTACGGTGGCCAACAAAAACTGGCCCTTGTGCCCAGTTCATGGATAAAAGGTCAAAGGGGTTGAGATGGACAGATACTGTGATTGAGAGATTAGATGTGGAGGAGAGAGTATGAAAAGGGTGCGTAGGGGGGCTTGGTGAAATTAAGGTGGACCCACAAGCCAAGGCTTGTTCAAGAACCCATTATCTTTAAGGTCAGCCATAGACATGACATGGACCAAGTCAAGTTGTGTGCTTCCTCTGGTCTGTAGTAGTTCTAGCTTCCCTCTGAGAAGCCCCCCTAAAAGCTACGAGTAATAAGGTTCAGAATCATTTACCTGTAATAACAATAATACATTAGGTGGTCTGAGTTGTCTGGGCTCAAAACATTCAAGATCAGTTGTAGAAAAAGTCAAAAGGTCAGGGTTGGTGGCAAAACTGAAACCTAAGGAACAATTCATGGGACCAACAGGATAAACTGGAATGCACCCTGTTATAGCACTGAACAAGCAAAGAAAACCTCTTTCTTTGTAGGCCAATCGATGAAGATGATAAATGAGAATAGCGAAATCTTAAAAAAAAAAAGCTACTTTTTTGTATTTTTTTTTGCAAAATGTTTACTTAAAAATATTGTCGAGGTATCGAATGTGTATTTAATATAGAATGGATGATGGAAATGTTTCTTATTCAACGCCCTTAAGAAGAGACTTCTGTGCTTTTGAAGGCTTTTGTGATACTGCACGCTAAAATAGCCTGTATCTTTTACCAGATAATGGAGATTTAATAGTCCGTTTAAATATGTAATAATGGGTAATTATCTCGAAAAAAGGTTTCAATGAACGTTTGGCTATAAATTTAGGTAGTGAATCAGTGGAATGGATGGTAATATTAGTGGAAGATTATTTTTCTGGTTTTAAATTTGTTCCAATTCTATTTATTTTTTGCATACCGAAATTTGTAACAAATTGTTTTATAATTTTTTTGTTACATTCAAGTGGTATGTATTTTATATGATTGATTAAAATTTGCCATTTGATATGAAAACTCGACTCAAACAAACAACTATTCAGGCTTCGCACTTCAAGAATAAATATTATAAATATTATGTGTAAGAAGGTGCTTGTAAACACACATATTAGGTGGGAGAGAGTAAAGCACAACGATTACAAGCGCTTATAAGCTATGAGTAAGCACCATCTAAGGAGCGAAACGCGTTAAGCCTTGTGCTTTTCTCTCTATTGTGGGTGTATACCGGCACTTTATCTTAATGAAAACTGCGTACCTTGTGCAGTTCTGTTACTGAAAAGACCTAGAATTTGGAACGTTTGGGGTTTGGCCCAGAGACTCCCGATTTATGCCCCCGTTCCTCGTGACTCCATGCCAGTTTCTTCATTCTCCAGGCAGGGACACCGTGTTTGATGACACCAGCTCCCTGCCCGGGTTCCATACGCTTTCTGCCCGCTCCCCGTGCGAGTGGGGCTAGCCCTATTCCTAAACAGGGCTAGCCCTGCATCCTGAATGAAGCCACATCTCGAGAAGAGGGGAGGGGGCTCTGGGTAGCCAACTGTGATAGGTATAAAGAGCCCAAAAATGAATAAAGACATTAAACTGTGATCTTGAGAATCACATTATGCATAAGGCAACCCAGGCCACTACCTATGTATATAAAATGGTGGAATGGTAAAACAGTATTTTATTTAATTAACAGGAATACATGTATTTTAACATTTTTGGTATCTGTTATGCAGTTAGTCCTGCTTTTGGCAGCATATGTTATATAGAAAAACAGAAATTTGGAAAATCAATAGCTATTTGAAGCCCCCTCCCTTAATTTATAATGCACTTTACTTATAGATAAGTATAGCCCCTCTGCCCCCTAGATATGCCACTCTGCCCCTCCAGATATACCTTTTACCCCCCCTATATGCCTGCTTTGTCCCCCGATATGCCATTCTGCCCCCCGAGCATCGGGCAATACGAATTGCGCATCCTGAGCTAAACCCCAACCATAGGCTGTACCCCCACTTTAAAGACTTAAATTGGGAGGAAAAGTGCGGCCTATAATTGGGCCAATACGGTGTGTGTGTGTGTATATGTATATATATATAATATGAAAAATATATAATAAATATTGTAAAACATTTGTTTGCAATGTTGTTATGGCTCAGGGCCACTGTAGCCTCTCTTGCCGAGACTGTTCTGTTATTTCTAGTTATTTTATTTCTATGTTGATGAAGTTCTTTAACCCTATGGCTGTTTCTCTGTTGAAATTAGTCGAGCCTTTACCCCCTTTTCCAGTTCTACAGCCAAGGCCAGTTTCTGCCCCTCGATAAATAAGTCTGCCGTTTGATTGATGTACTAGATGCCGGCGTTTTATTGGGTTTTATCTTAAGAACCCGCAGCAATATCTAGCAAGGCCGGTGAGAAGCGTACCTTGCCTGGGCTTGTACGGTAATAAGACTTTTGTTCATTTCCGCTCGATTCGGTGTATGGATATAATAGGAGAGATAAAGAAAACAGGAAATGAACAACTTTATTATTTGGGAGAAACGGATTGAATATTAACCCCTTAGCGCCAAGTGACAAATTGTATTATTGGAAGCCGCAAAAGGTCTATGCATTTCAAAACATACTTTATATTGATTTCATATTCGTTAAGCATTTATACAGAGAAAAAAATGGTCCATAGGACTGAATTTCTTTTTTCTTATAAAAACAGCAGTTTCCCCAAAAAACTGTTTTCTATATAAAGTCAATTAACCATTGTCAATAACAAACACAAAAACATGGTCTTGGTAATAACCTGTCGCGTCTGATGCCGTTGAACTAAAGGAGCAAAGGGGGTCAGTGGCTATGACATCATATCTCAGAACTATCAAGTAAGAAGTAGAAGGAAAGGGAAAGCTATGGCTCTCTGATTTTCTCCCCTATATCAACAAGAACTGGATACCGCCTCCCCAAACGGCCAAAAAAAAAAGGTATGCTGTTGGCCAAGAGCCGAGTTGTATCGTGTTAGCCGTAGAAAGAAATGAGCCAATTTGGTAAACATTGTACGTTTATTGGCTAACTGAAGAATAATGGATTGCAAGTTTTGCAGACTATTGAGGTTTCTTCTAAAGCCATATTATTCTGGCCAAGAATGAATGACTACTGGCATTGGGTAATGCTGTTCCAGTGTTGACCTAATCAATCATATCTTAAAAAAATGCGCCTTAAATATTTAATTATCGGCGTGGCTATTTACTAAGGCAACTATGGTTTCCTTGTTCAAAGACGTGGTCGGCAACAGCGTCGGAGCAAGCCTACAATATATATGAGGTGGACTAAACCATTTAAAAGTGATATGGACTGAACCATTTCAAAATGAATGTCCCTATTTTATACGTATGTCAAAGGGTTCAGTTAAGTCTCTATCCCCTTATAATTATATCGTCAGCAGATGGGTTTCAAAGACAGACTCCTAACAATACGTATTATTGTCCATTCTTCCTTACAAACACGTCCGCGGCACTACGCCTTTAATTTATAAATTCTTTATGACAGACATTAAACATGTGTTGGATTGCCAGGACGGTAATGAATGGCAGAAAGCATTTAGTAATGAGAGATATTGTATGCCGGCTAAGTAAGACTGACCCTTAAAACCCCTGTGAAAACTGGAACAGCTCTGGGGATTGAAGTTGATAACATAATTGGATTCTTCCAGTCTCTCTTTCTCATCTCTGCCTCAGACTATGTGTATAACTTGCCATCTCCTCTCTCTCTCTCTCTCTCTCCTTTCCCACCCATTCTCTATATTTTATTGCTCCTTTCCCAATAGTTAACACTTTAAGCATCAGATGAATATACAAAGCATTGTCCTGTTCGTTACAGCTGAAAGCGTTAAACACCCTGGAAATTTTTGTGTTTTTTTTTTTTGCTTTGACATTTTTTAAAATGTACAATTTGTATATTATATAAATATATTTCATGCAGTTATTATTATTATTATTTTGCAAATCACAAACTGCTTATATTTTATTTTTTATTAAATAATATATATATATATTTTATTTTTTTTACTTTGGCTCTTTTTGCCTTTTTCCAGCTGATAGAGGATGGTGGGAGACTGGTTGCTTGGCAACCTCTCCTCCCCTTCGCTGCCTGATATCCAAAGTCTTAAAAAAAACCAAAAAAAAAAACCCTGTATGCTGGTAGGAAAGATGTCTTTCGGCAAAAAAAATCAAAGAGCCAGACTGACTGAACTATTTGTGTATCGGCAAACACTAGACAATGCTATAATCACGGCGCATTTAAATTAAACTGGCAGCTTTCCGCAAAACTATAATTAGTATCTTTATTTACTTCTGAGACACAAACTTTTCAAAGATTTTATCTGTGCACTGATTACATCATCAATCCATACATTCAATATGCAAAAGTGGCCGTGGCACTTTAAGGCCAGCGGCCACTAATTAACTTCTGGATGGATACGTCTGGACGAAAATTCAGGGGCGTATTTGATTCTGGAATGAGATGCCCACATTCACTCTTACTCACTATCTCACACTCTCATTCTCGTTTACTCTCTCTCTCTTACGCTTTCTAAATGTTTCCCGACCTTCTCTGACGGCCACTTCAGGTTCTGACGGCCACTTCTGCTTACGAACCTCCTTATCTTCTATCTTCTCTATTCTATCTTCTATCCTTAATCTGCTATCTTCTTTCTTCTTCCCTATCTCCGCGGACACAACATGGTGGCAACTTCTGCCAAAATAGCGTTGCTGGCGGTGACGTCATTTCCCCGATCCTCTCTAAGTACACAAAACTGACTTTTTTGTACATATTTGAAATATATGTATATATATATACATACACACACACACAGCGGACAGTGGAATTTGCATTCTTTTTTGCCAAAAGTAGGTACTGGTTTGATACATTGCTTGGCAGGGGAAGAAAATCACTAAAATATACCTATTCTTGCCGCCGAACGGAAGGCCATGAAGGCAACACAGATGCCCCACTCGTTATACAAAGAAGCTATCCAAGCTTTTAATTCCTTCCTGTATTCCTTCCATGATGATTTATGTCCCTTTTTAGTTTGCTGTATAAGTAGGAGATAGGACAGATGGCTGAGGCTTAGTTTAAAGCAATGTGTATCCATTAAAGGAACCAGCCCTGATTACTCACTAGAATGGAGGATTACTTCACAACGACAAAGGCTTTCTTGCCTAATTGCTCTGTTGGAAGTACTTCGAAAGGAAAGTCAGTACACTTTGTGTGCTGTGCCAGGCATGGCCTCTGCTGATATAAGTGTTTGACTGTTCCAGTGGCTGAAAACCTTTATACCGTGGCATACAGTTACATGTAAGTCATGTGTTTATCTACAATTATGAATTATGTGAATGTGTGTATATCTATATAAATAAATATATATATATATATATATATATATATATATATATAGAGAGAGAGAGAGAGAGATACACACAAAGAGATATTTATAGATACTTAGTAGTAACGGACTAGATATCATACTTGGGAAGGCTTGACCCAGAGTCTCCTGGCGAGGAGCTGCATCCCTGGGTCTCTGGGTCACTTTCCACTTTCTCTGGGCAGGGAAGCAGTGTTGGGCCACGCCCACTCCCTGCCCACTCTCCCTCCCACTCCCTCCCCTAGGACTAACCCCACCCATAGGCACAGATTTCTCTGCCTTGCAAATTTCTCTGCCTTCTCCAAAGTATAATTCTTTCCCTGATCCTGTTCTAAAGGAAGAACCTTTTTTATATTTGGGGATATCATGTACAGGCTGTTTGGGACCTCCATCTCCATATAGAAGTCAAGAAGGGAGTCTTGAGTTAAAAGTTAAAGGAAAAGGTGCTAAACTGCCAAGAAGCAGGTAAGATCAAATGAAAAATGGGTTGATCTTAACTTCCCAACCACCTGGAGATCCAGAGAAGTGCCTTTGAGACCGATCATCTGTCATAACTGGACCACGTGAGCAAATTAGGCTATTTCCAAGGTATGGTTATTATGCGCCCAAGCTTTTTAGGCTTTCGCAAAGCATGCTGGTTACCCAGTAATTTTTATTGCCTAGGGGCACCTGGCTTTTAAATATATAATGTTACTTCTAATTACTTCTGCACAGTTCCCACGCCAGCTCTGTCATAATTATAAATATATGTTTAGCCTCCCTTCATGTTCAGGTTACTAATCAGTCTGTCTCTAACAATTTTGTACTCTGTCTACAAATTAATTCCAACCACCTCTGTAAAATGTGGTAGTGAATACTGAGGATTCCGACATTTGCTGATTTCATTAAGTATCTAGTCACACAAGAAGAGTCTGGGATGTGAGGCACAAAAGACTCTTTACTTTAAATGAAGAATATAAAATCACCCACTTGGAAAAACAACATCTGGGAAGGGGAAAAAAAAATCTTTTCCCCGTTTGGCTGTTCATTTAGTGCAAAATTTATATATCTTTAGTTCTTTATATTCGTCTTTCTCTGCTTTATCTATCTTTACATGATAATAGTTTCACCTAAGTATATACAAGGTATTAATTTGCTTCTCTCTCTTTTGGGTAGATTCTAAGGGCTAAGATGTGGGGTAGGGGGCAATTGCCCCTTGGGCTGTTTTAAACATACTGGGTCACTGCCTGAAATTTACGTGTGTATTTATCTTGCAATCCCACATACAGCCTCCAGGGCATTTAGAGTAACAGGGGCTGTATGAAGAATTCACCCATTGGCTGTATCCTTTATATTTATGCTTTCGATGCATTTTAGATCAAACTGGTTAGTACACATTAGGCATCTTCATACCTGGCTACTTTCCGGCTTTGGCCTGGAGAACTCCGGGAGAAGCACCGCAAAACCTCCGTCTGGGTCGCGTTCCTGCCCATTTCCCCTTTAAGTGGGGGTGTTTCGCGCGATGTCAGCGGTAACGTCTCCTGACATCAGCAGAAACGCCCCCCAACATCAGTGGGTAGTCCTGGCCGCGTCCCGCAAGGGTAGGCTCCTGGTAGCCAGAGCCCAGAAGTTCCCAGGTACGGGCATGTTGTCTTTCAAATGTGCTTTGGATAGTTTTAAACCTGGGCCAACTCGCCACAATTGCCCCCTCTGTCCGATGCTTCCATTTTTCTCAGTTGCTTATCTCCTAAAAAAGCTAGATTGCATATCTCTGGCCATATGGGGTTGCCTCCTGATTGGTTCCCTATTATACTTTTTCAACAAGTAACGTTTCCCCTGTAAATGAAAACAAATGAGAAATATTAATTAAGCTTTTCCTCCTGTGATTTATCAATGGAGTGAAAAGGAGTGTCCCGGTTCCATTAAGATCATTTGAAAGACCTCACAAAACTCAAATCGATGCTTTGCTTAGCCGAGTTTCCTAGAAACCCTGTACAACTCAACCAATAAATAAAAAAACGACTGGTAGGCGGAAAGTTTCTGCTAAAGTGGTGAACGGAACTAGAGTTCTTCTGTTAATAAAGTTTGCATAAAAGAGGACGCATCTTTGGTGCTCTGTGGGAGACAGAGGCCAAGGAGCTTATGTGAAGCCGTGCTCAAGTTCAGCCACACTCCATGTGTCTTTATCAAAACCCACTCATTGAACGTTGGCCAAAGTCTTTGGCAGAATTGGTGCATTTTCCAAATCTATCTTTACATCTCTGATAGAGTTGCCAGTTCAACTATTATAAAACTGGACAACTATGAATTGTACGTAGCGAATGCTTGGTTTGACCTCCATACCTGTTTAATTCCTTGGATTTGAGCCTTTGATTTGGACCTTTGTGATATAACACCTTGCCTCAGCACTGCTTTTGGTACGGGCCATGTCTGATCCCTGCCTCTTCCTATATAATGTATTTTGCATGCCTATAGGCTACATAGACTCTCCTTGTGCAGAGTCCCTCCATCAGCTGTCTGTCTTGGTGTGTATCTTACATTCTTCTGCGCTGCTCTGATCTTGGGCTTCGATACATCACTTCCTTCTTCTGGCCAGGCTGCCACGTAGTGGAAAATCAAAAGTAGCAGTGGCTACAAAAACCCCGAGACTCAACTCCAGGGGAACAGTGGCTGTCAAGTTGAAGAACCCATGATGGTGGTATCCTAGACCACACAGTCCCTTCCAGCATGTCTGTCTCTGTAACAAATGTTGATTGGGACATATATCACGTTTTTGCTAAATAAAAAATATTAAGCAAATTATAATCAAACCTCTCAGATGATGGAATTGGTAAAATGGGATTATGAGGCTCAAGATACTATAAGGTTAAAAAACTGCTTCCAATTTTATTCTGTTACCTAGTTTATGAAAATATGAATTTCCAACTTGATCTTGTGTACCAACTGTTCATTTTTGAGTAAATAGTCTTTACAAATCAGCTTCCTGCCTCGGAACAGTAAAAATAGTCAACAAGCTGATTGCTGACGCTTGTTTCCGTCTAGGAATAGTTTTTGGTTTCCATGATTGGATGGAGGTGACAAATCCTTCTATCCGTAATGCACTAGGGTGGTTATAGGTGTATTACAGGGTCCTGTAGCCCAAAGAAAAGTCACACCATTTGTATTAAGACAACAAACATCTGTTGGTGTATTCCTTTTCCAAATGTCATTCATTTACATAAATAGTTGTTAATAGGTAACAAGTACTAAGTAGAATTGGGCGCCGGCCAAGTCTTCGTGGGAATCCGTAGGATCGCTCCAGGAGTTAAAGGTCCGTAAGATCCACTCTATTGGTCGCCGGGGCAGCCGTAGCTGTAGTGTAGTACAGAGGTATCTTGAAAATAACACTTGAAGGGCTGGATTCTCCATAATCCAATACTGTACATTTACCCCACATATCTCCAAAACAGGTTGATTCGAAAAACAAAAAGCCCAAGCTATGATTTATATGCAGGAAATTGAAAGCATGTGGGCGGTGATTATGTATTGAACCTCATGTTATGACAACATCGGCAACTTAACCAAAAGCAGATCATACTAGTAACCAAGGATTAAGTGATTTCAGTGCGCAAACAGAACGTTTCATTCCTACTGATGTCCCTGCAGCAGATTTAGCCAGCGAAAAATTCAATTAACAACAAATAACGTAAAAATATCAAAGGCCTCTGAAAATATATTTCTTCCTGACCTCTGACGCCCACAGTCATAGCTTGACAGCATCCTCGTGACTTGAACAGCTGCCCTTCTTCGAGTTTACGTGCTAAAAGCCTGTTTCCATGTCAATCAATACTCGTTAAAGAGCAATCCTTGGGTCCAGGGCCAGCTCGGAGACTGTTTCCAAGATGTGACATGCAGTCAGAATAGAAAAAGCTCATCACAGAGCTGTGTAAACGTCAGCATGAGCAAGCAGAACAAAACCTCCACATGAAAGCCATACGCCAACCAACAGTTTAAACAGTTATTTGGCACAAAAAGCTATCATTGGTAAAGCCCCACGCATAAGAAGAGTCTTATTTATGGAGATGCTTATTTAGATGCTTAGTGTAATGAAACTACCCAAAATTTACTCCATGAGCGTGATATTGCTAATTTTGCTGTTAAAGCAGCTTTGCAAATATTTATGACGTTCTTTTAAACAGTTGAAGATATTCTATGTCAGGACTGTTGGACAACCATAATGTGGGATAGATATGAGAAGATATGAGAGAAAATGTTGAACAATTTTGTTATCTTTCTCCCCTTTCATTATCTCTCCATTTATTTGTTATCTTTTCCCCGACTCTCTTCTTTGTCATTATTTTCCCCTCTCACTATCTGTCTCCTTTCTCCCCATCTCTCCTTTCTCATTATCTCAACCCTCTCTCTACCTCTTCCCTGTCTCTCTTCTCTTTATCTCTCCCTTATATTTTTCTCCCCACCTCTTTATCGCATATTCACTTCAAATCTCCCTTTTCTATTTATTTCATCACTCTCTATCTCTCCCTTTTTTCATTATCCCTCTCCTTTCTTTTTCTCATCTCTCCCTTTTCTCTGTATCTTACTTCTTTTTCTTTATCATTCCCCTTTGTCCCCATCTCACCTCTTCCTCTCTATCTCCCCTTTGTGTTACACGCCGTCTTTCTCATTTATTATTTTACCCCTATCTCTTACCTTGCTGCAGACCTCTGTTCTGCTCCATCACAGTATGTGCGGATTCAATGCTGAGCACTGGGATATGATGTCATATTCCAGCACTCAGCATCAATTGCCAGAAACATTGTGAGGGAGCAGTGAAACATTAAGTCTGTATGACCAGACCTCGCCCTCCCTTTGTTTTGGGCCGGTTTGAGGGAGGCCAAGCTCTTCCTGCAGAAAAACTTCAGTGGGGTTGGCCCTTTTGCAAACTCTCCCATCAACTCTCCCTTTAGTGAATAGACCTTGAGTGTATTTTATCAATATTTGCGTTTCAATCACTGTCTTGTCATGTTCTCTTCATGGTGAGTGAAACCACAACTAATATATCCACTTTCAAATGTCCTAATTCTGGTTGGGAAACAAAATAAGAATATCGAAAATACAAAAACGTGTAGTCATAATGATGACATAGTTTGGACCTATGTCATCATCTGCTGCGACCAGGCTTGCATTTCACTAATGTCTATGGGACCCACCATACTTTTAAAATAGAGTCAAAATTTAAACCACCTTGTAGATGGGGCAATAGTGGAAGATGGGAGAAGTGTGAGTTGCTATAAGTGTTACATGCTTAAAAGGTCCAAACAGGTGCACATACATGTCAAAATATTCTCATCTAACAATGGCAACTAAAAGGAACTTTTTCACAGATTAGCCCATGGACAAAAAATAAAAAGTTGGCTTTACTATAAGATTCTTTTGGAAAGTAAATTTTCTCTGTCAGTCTACAATATCCCTTTATAAGACTTTCAGATACAAATGCGTCAACATGCAAGGAGATGTTTCAACTATGATTCGGGGGATCAGGCCAAACATGTCCTCCATCATTTTTGTGGCGTAACACTAATTTGCCTTAGTCCGTTTCTCCCAGAGCTTTGGCGAAACAGATGTTTTGTGCAAATGAAATCTGGGTACGGAAACAACTCCAAAGACAGGTGATTGATGCTATGACCTCTTGGCTGTCCGTGCTCCCAGCGATGCTTCACTTCCTGTCCAATGTGATTTGCCACTCTGCTGGTAAAGATATTAATAAATAAAACACCAGAAGATGAAATATTAACACATATGTTGTGAAATGAGGCTTGATTGTAAAGGTATCATATTCAGAATTACAGAATACAAGTGATTCTGGGCTTTTTTTTCCCTTTAAGAAGTATATTGAAAGTAATTGATAGAGATTACTTAAACTCACTTCTATTATATTTTATTTATCTCTCTCCCTTTTCCCCATCTTTTTTGTCATTATCTCCTCTTACTTATCCCTCTCCTTTCTCACCATCTCTCCATTCTCTTTATCGCCCCCCTCTCTCTCCTTCTCCTCCTCCTTATTTCCCCTTATATATTTCTCTTTATCGCTCAAGTTTCTCCCCACCCCTTTTTCTTTTATCCTTCCCCTTTTCTTTGATCCCTCTATCTCATTATAGCTCCTCTTTTCTTTATCTCATATTTACTTCATATCTTCCTTTTCTCCCTACTGCTCCCCTTTCTCTCTGATATCGGCAGGCTATAATACGATGTTAACACCAAAAAGCCATCTTTTCCTTTTATTTTATTGAGATACCACTACTATAAAAAATGTCCTTTACATTTCAAGTGTCCAAGGACATCAGGGTTGTGGCAAGAGGTGATGAAGGGCAGGACAATCCCAGAAATGGGCAGCCCCTGGCATGACCACCTGCTTTTCCTCTGGCTCGGGAGCTCAATTTAAGAGCTTCATAAGTAGGCCACATGAGAGCTGGACTTTTGCGTGAAAATTTCACTGAAATGTCGCTGGGTGGCTGGTGCTAAAGATCTTATATATATATATCACATATATATATCTAACCTGCTTCCTTCCCTACTGCTTCCTGTATCACCAGCAAGGCAATTTATCCATAAATTATAGCACACACAAATACTAATTGCATGGGGACAGGGGCCAGGATGGTGGACCAACTTCACAATGCATTTTGAGATTAGGGTGATATTCCTATTGCCCTTTTAGGGTTCCTACATTCCAAATAGATTGCTCCAAACATATCATGTCCCAAATTCTACAGATAAGAGAAGCCCAGCTGGGCAGTCCTGAATGTCTGGTCAGTAATCACTTTCATATATTCACCACTTACTTCTCCTCGATGCCTCCAATGCAACCAATGGGCTGGATTCAATGTTGCCGTTACATTTATTGAAAAGCATTCCTCCCATAGACAGAAAACAATGAGAAAAAGTCAAAATCCATTTTATTTCTAAATCTGGCCCAATATATCTCATTTTATGCCCCAATTATAATTGCAGTGTGTGAATGATGCTATTCAGTTATTTTTGATGAATATTCAGTAATTGAATTCAGCCCATGATGTAAGCCCCAGCCAAAAGCTAACTAAGTACACAGTTTCACGTCCTTAAAAGGGAGATAATAATATGGTTCTTGAACAGAATTAATGCCCAATACCTAAAGACAACAAAATAAGTGACGAACTAAGTAAAACAGCCCCTCGAAAGATTATTTATCAAGACCAGAAACGGTATCGGTGGGCGGTTATAACAATATAAATTGGAGTCATTAGCTGAATTTGAGACCTTATGTTGTGTCAAATATAGAAAATAATTTGAACAATCAAACAAGATAGTCATAATGTGTCTTTTATTTAACAATGTAATCCCGTAAAAAATACAAATTTATCATGGGAAACAGAAGGTCTTCCTTAACTATGGATAACTTTCTTTTCTCAAGACTGCCCTTTTATAAGGACATCAGTTAAAATTTTTATCAATTCATCTCGATCTGCTTATTTTTTACTTTTTGTTTTACCTTTGTTGTGAGGTACAAGGATTGATTTTATAATTAGATCAGCATAACACTCAGAGGTTTATTTCTCTTTGTGTACTGATGGAGCCAGTGCTCTGGAAAGTGCATCTGTTATAAACATGAATTTCCTTGGCACGTAGGGTGCATCTAAATCATAAATCCTTGGATGTGAAATCATTCTTGGTAAAGAACAGCAACTGCACAGTCATTAAATGATTGACAAAGACGCCCTTCAGGGGCTTACAATATGTCCCTACTTTATAACCTGATCCTTAATACACTGATTAAGATATTAACAGAAGAGAATGAAAGGAACTCTTCAATATTGTTTCATCCGTAGAAGTCATTGATCTGACTATGGCTGCCAAAAGGAAATGGTAAGTATGCTGAAAAAGACACAGGTCAAGCCAGGGTGTCCCATAAGGAGAACTGGGCATTTTATTAAAAGGACTATTTGCCATTGCTCCATAGATTGTTCTTTGTGACACCCATATTCCTTCCTATGCCGTGCAGGGGAATATCTAGTAAATCTTCTTAGGATGTTTGGGAAGTACGTGCGGCCTTAAATATAAGGCTAGTAAACATGTGTCATAGAAGCTGTAGGTTTAAGGACCTACAGGCGCATGGATATATAGCAATTTTAAGAATGGGGTTTACAATAATCCAGGACATTGATTATCTTTACGTGGGATAAATCGGGGTAAACAAGCCCTTAAGGGAACTCTTTATGAGATGCAAGTCTTTGAAGAAGTCTTTGACACTCATCAAAAGTCAATTGAGTTCTACCCATGGCCATCACTGACAAATGTAGAAGTGGGGACAAGTCGAGGTTAGCAAGCCACAAACGTGGTTTTCTGAAATGTTGGTTACCAGAGAGTTGCCATTTCAACTTAACAAATTTTGTGGGCCCAAACCCTTGCAGGTTTCTCCATTAAGAAGGGGTTAGCTGGCCCTGTATAAAACATAGTTCCATGTATGTAGATATTTTCAATATATCTTCCTTATTTAATCAAACCCACCCACCACCACCACCTTCAAGACCTCAATTTCCTTTCAACTCTCTCTTCTCCAGGCTTAGTGATTGCGAGAGTGCTGGATGTGGTGGCCAGTCGTTACGATCACTGGACCAGAGGCTTTGGGTGGCTTAGATGGGCTCTTTATTCACATCAAATGATAAGCCATACTGAGGCATGGTTGTCTCAAAGGCTTCAGTCCTCACTGGCTTTACCAGCGCTGAGACATACACTTTCTGAATTCCTTCAAAAGTGATAAATTGGCCAGCGCCATTCAACACAAACTACTCTACAGTCGCACAAATGACTGCTTTGATGAGTAACAGCGCATAATAAACAGCTTGACTTACCGAGCACAGCATAAATCAGTTAAGCCTGAACAAATAAACAACACAAACAAATGACTGAAAGTCCAGTAGAAGAAGGTTCGTCATCGTACCTGGGAACTCTCTGGGCTTGACCTGGAGTCTCCAGGTGAAGCCCTGCTTCCCAGAGTCTCTATGCCACTTTATTTCTTCTCTGGACAAGGGAACGGCATGAGGCTATGCCTACTGCTCTGCCCATGATATGCCCACTCCGTGCCTATGATATGCCTACTCCTTGCCCATGATATGCTTACTCCCTGCCCTATTATGCCCACTCCTTACCTATGATATGCCTACTCCCTGCCCACTTTGCTCTATAATAAGGATTTTGTCGGCGGTATATAGAAGTGCGTGTGAATTTAGTTTAGAGCCGTAGTTTCTCTGTAGTGCCTTCAGATCACCTTGCCCCTTTAGTGAAAACTACAGTGCTTAGGATATTTATTTTATGTATTATTTTCTAAAATTATTCCTGCTAATCTATCTAAAAAATTCCATTTTGAACATACTTCTATGAATTAGGTCAAAAATAACCCCTACTAGTGGATTCAGCTCTCCTCTCTGTGCTTTCACAGCTTCTATTGCTCAGGAGAATTTGATCTAAGGTTAGATCTACTTCACAGCAAAATCTCTCTTTTAACACCTATACTTTGAAGCTGCCTCTGTTTCCTGCTTCTGTCGACAGCGACAATAATTAGTAGATTTAGCCGATATTTCCTAGAGTTGGAAACATATGTGCTTCTCATACACCCGAATCCTTCCTGGTATGTAATATGTATCAATTGGTGTTATATGCATTAATAAACTATAGCAAAAGTCAGTATTTCTCAATTATTTATTTCATCAATATATATATACTTGTCCAATACACCATGGAATTACCTATTTGATTAAACTGCAACATCACATACCTTAAGTATCCCCAGCTGCTGTTTTGTGCAGTCTAGTGAATGGGGCGTTATGCTTACTTGTGTCGCAATGCTCAGTGACTACCATAGGCTTCTTGCCTATATTGGAATGAAAGAACCTATAAATCTTTGCCTCCATTTTATTATCTATCGGCGGGCCCTGATGATCATTGATGATCATTGTTTCAGAGTAAGTTGTCTAGTCCCCTAAATGTGCTCATTCGATAAGCAGGTTCAGTTTAATATCTATGCTCGTTTTTGGTCATAGTGATGTCCTTAATACATGAGCCAGCATCTCCGTAGCTTGGGTCAGCTCCAACTTTCGAGTCCCCATCTTACATGTATTTGCTTACTAGTAAAACAAAGAACCAGGTGCTCCGGACTACCGCCCAGGACAAGCTGCCAGATCTACAGTATATGGTAGACCCAACCTACCCAATTAAGACAATAAACAAAAGGGAAAACATAGGATATTTATCAAAATAAAAAAACCCAGAATATAGTTGTTTTCTGGAATGTGATCAGCCATTAGAATTACCATAATATCTAGTACCTTCTGACAGTCAATCGTGTGTTGCTTTGCTATGTGTTTTAGCAGCATGGCGTGTGAATTGTATGCTGCTTTGAACAAATCTGAGAATGAAATCAAACCAACTCTGTGTGAGAATGAAATGCAACTGCAAATCCAAAAAGATACAGAAATATATTTGTGTGCAAATTTAAAAAAACAAATGTTTTGTCACGCTATCCAAGTCTGTATAATCTGTATAGTCGCCAAAGAACATACCCCATCCCCACCATTTTAAGTGGTCGTTGATGAGACATTTCATTTGAATTTGTAATCTGTAGAAAGCTATTTGTATCAATCTATCTACCTACCGCCTATCTATTTGTTGTGGTTCTTGTTATACAACAATGTCCTTTATGGTAAGAATGACTTGGCCTATTCACAGACCCCCTCCCTGTCCCCGGAAGCGAGAGATGACAGAAGAATTTGAACACAAGACAATAACTGTACACATGTCATCTACATTCAACAATAGCCGGTCGGATAAGCCGCTAAAATGTCACGTCTAATTCAGACACAGCAAGCGTTCGGCCTGAGGATGTTACTCTGATTAGAGCAACTGCCACTTATACCAACGCTGAGGGTCTCTACAAATGTTGCTCTGTGTCAGACATTCTTCGGAGTTTGGCTACGGCTGGAACCCGTTCACATTGCGTTCGCTGCTACAGATTGGTCCAAAGTCAAATCTGATGGTCGAAAGTGTCCAATACGGAAGGAAAATCCAGTTGTGATGTTATTACGATGACTTCCATGTTGACTTTAACTCATTGATACTTTCCCCAGGTACAGGCCAGGGCCTCAAAAAAAAGTCAGCCTGAGACGCAACTTGGGCTGGCCTGCTCACAGAGGAGGGCTCAACAGGTCCCATAACACAATCTTACATGTTACATGTCACAACGGATCTCCATGTATAGTGAAGTCGCTGAAACCACAAACTCTCCTGTCAACTCTCCCTTTAGTGAATAAATCCCAATTTGTTTTATAGACGATGTGTTCAACATTTCCTGGGCTACAGGGGTATTCTGGTTCACAAAAGCTTCAACTCTGGGCGAAATATGTTAAAAATGAGTTAACCCATTGTAGCCATAAATGTACACATTCATTTCCTTAATAACATAATTGAAATTCCAGTTTGAATATAGGCATCAAAATCACGAATGTCCTGGATCTAAGATAGAGACAACAGATATCTTAGAAGGACAGAAATAGAGATAGATACTATCCCCATCTACCATGTGTTCTTTCTTTGCGTAAATAAGAGCTCTGTCTGCTTTGATACCCAGTGGGAACGTAATTACTAACCGTGCTGTTTATAGTCAGGGTGGTTACCAAGCTTTTCAGTCTGTGAGCCTTGTTCCTAAATGGCATGTGAATCTGTTCATTCATGTGCAATGTTCTTTGACCTTCAACAGCTTAGTAAATTGTCCCATTGGTAGTTGACACCTTACGCTCCAAATGACATGGAAAAAAATGAAAACTATTGAATCCAGACAAAGAAAAACTCTTTGTGTAGTGATTGGGAAATATCATTCAGACAAAAGTTAAACACAAGACTGCCAAAGGCATTAAGTCACTTAACTCACGTCTCATGCATGAACCTTCCTCCGAGCCAAACACACCTGTCGTATATCATTTCATGTTTATATTATGGCATTATTTTTAAACATTTACACGTAGTAATTATTTTGATTGAAGGCGCTAATATAGCCCGTATAGAGCTTTTTAAATTATTTCCAGGCAGCACCTTATACCGTGGTTCTTTTCACAATTATTATCATCACATAGGTTGGGACTGGCCATCGGGCACACCGGGAAGATGGCTGATGGGCCGTCCACGCACTATTATCGACACACTATTATCGACACTCGCCAGCCCTTTAGGGCCAGCAACCAATAAGACACTCATGTGCCAGCATGATGCAAAAGTGTAAGGCATCCGTATGTATCTGGCAAGCGGTCTTATGCATATAATTTATCAGCCACTGGCCCTAATGAGCCAGAGTTGATTTGAGTATACCCATATGAAAGCCTGGAGCATGATCGTCTTGTTGAGAGTGTAAAACATTATGTGTTACCAAACATCGGCAGCGAAATCCTTCTAGACACATTCACAATAGATCAGGCTGTGTAAATACCCACAGAGCCATCCTTCAACAAGGAAGAGTGTAATTATCAGGTAAAGGGTTAAAATTGTACACTAGAAACACTTAGATCAGGTGATAGAGTCACCAATATCAAAGCAATCTCCTGCCCTGAAGTTCTCTCTCATCTCCACATCACGCCCTTGCAAAGATTGCCATCAACAAGGAGAAACTTAATAAAATGGGACAGGATAATCATGCAGATCAAAAAACATAAGATGGTATACATACATGGTTCATTTAACTGTTTATTCAAAGATAGCGGAAATTCTGGTGTTCTTGAACTGAATGGATGGAGCACTACTTTAAACATGCCAAGAATAAGACCAAAAGAACTCAGGGAGCCAAGCTGTTATGGTAAATGAGCATTGGACTTGGTCTTCCTGCATCCCAATAAGATCAATCTTTATCACTGCCCCTGGAGATAAATTAGACCAGATAATAACTGAGGAAGCTGGTCTGAAAGACTGTGGTTCAAAGAACTGGTCTGAATTAGGATTCCTATTAAGACTGGAAAAGCTATACAGCTCCTTCCCAGCCTCCTTGTTCTGTAGACCTGTCACATTTCGTCTTTGTTACAAGCCAGAGTAGCCTCTGGAAACCAATTCCAAAGCAATATTCCATGCGTACCGCTCTACTTCCTTATCTATAAATGAAATGAACCACATAGATTTCCAGCTCTCTTCTCTTATTCATACATTTTTATTTTACCTTATTTCTATGCTATTTATCAAAACTGCAAAACCCACAGAACAAGTTCACTGTTAAGATATGGTAGAAATGTCATTGTATTAATATTTATGTTATTAAACTCTATCCAGTCACTCGTGTCCCGTTGGATTAGTTGATCTCCCGCTACAGGTTAATAGCTTGAATTTTCTTTTTTAGAACAGTTCATGGAATGGAGGCAGGCAAGATTAGAATTAGTTCAATCATCTGAAGTGTAATATGTGTCGTTACAGTATGTCTAGAATTCCCTGTTCATCAGAATTTATAAGTAGTTCACACAGCGGTGGACCGGTAATAAATATTGGAATGGAGAGGTAAGGAGTTAGATAGCCTCTGTAAAGAGATAACGAGGTAGAGATAGTCTATCGGTCTTTGCCAGGATCAGAAGCCATTTGACGGCCTGAGTGATGATGTAACATATTATGTGAAATTATATAGCCCGTCAGAAAATGGAACCTGGAGCGTGAGTCAAAACTGTATGAAATCACACTGTTCATACAATAAATTACACCTTGACTAGGCATTGTGGTTGGTGGACCAATTCCGACCTTCTACTGACAACTATGTATGTAATTATTACGCGGAAATCACTTCACCTAACATAACATAACCTCAACAAATAAAGCTTGCTTTAGAAGCACTTACATTTATGAATATCCCATAGGAAACAGCATGTTTTGTGGTGGTCACTGCGTAAATACTCCATAAGGACTAATGACCACAAGCCACCTACACCAGTCCTTATATAGATTGCTGTCAGATACCTTGGAACACTCAATGAAGGCCAGTGTGGGACATTTAAAGGCATCGAAGGGTGTTCTGTCAGATATGGAAGTTGGACACCATATAGGAAGCCTTGGGTCCCAAACAAGCATCCCCTACCACTCAAAGTACATGTGAGAAACTTGGTATTAGTACATGGTCAAGGACGTTCTAAGTATCAGGTGGCCTGAATCAAGGGTAACACTGTCCAAGTGCTCACTGGGGCAGGTACTAAAGGCACCCCTGTAATGAAGGCTCATCCAAATCACGTGTAGAAGGCAGGGTTCAGCGAGGTCATGTAACGCAATGTTATGTGACCACAACGTGGTAGCAACTTACACCAGCTGCTCTGCACACGGCAGGCGGGAAAAATGGTATGTGTGTGAATGTGTGGCGTTAGAGTGAGCGTGTGTAGGTGTCAGTGTGAGTGTGTTGCATGTGAGTGTTAGGAATTGTGCAAATACACATAATAATAATAATGGTTTTCAAATATTGTTATGCAAAAGAATGGGGGTCACAAGGGAGTATTCTTGCCCAGGGTGGCGCTTGGTCTATCACCGACCCTGTACATGTATCAGTGTGTGCACACGCTATCCAAAAAAACGGCATTTGCCCCAGCTAGGCACGTTTTCTATTTTATTTTGCCAGCTGCTCAGTGTGAAACAAGGGGAGATTTGATTTTGAAATGCTTTGTAACATTGACAGCAAGCCTTATTTTTCTGCCTGAACAAGTTCCTAATAAACAGTATCTAATTTTCAGATTTTGGAATGTGAGAGTGTCGAGGAGAAAGGCAGGCATTTTCGCCCTGGCGTGATGTCTGTGTGGGAGGCTTGATGTGTCAGCGTGAGCCGTAGTGACAACCAATCTACACACAAGCTACCACTGTTGTTTCCCATTCTGCCACATTTAAGTAATTCTTTTGCACCTCAGAGTCCTTTCTATATTCTCCCCCAATAATTACACGGCTTTTCAACTTTACGTCTTCTAAAATGACGTTTTTAAACCGAGCTGCTTTTTGGAATTCTTACCCCTCATTAGGGATTTGTTTTGGCCAATATGACTTCTCAGTCCTTTCCAGCGGACTTCTGAACTAATATTACATTTTAAAAGGTTTTGCAGGGACAGATTCCCCCTCTTGGACGATCAGCCCCTCAGCTGCTCCATAGACTACTTGAGTCAGGGCATTGAGTTATGATGTCATACCCTGGTGTATCCATGGGGGAGCCTAGGGCAGAGCTTCTGCTGCCAAGAACACTAGCATGGTTACGTTATCTGGAAGCATAGAACTTGACAACAGAAGACCTATTCTGCATTTTTTCCTAATATAAAGACTCAAATCTTAATGAGTCTTTGGTCTTTAGATTCAAGAGCCATATCCCACGCCTGTTTAAATCCCGTCACTGTATTACCCTCTACCACTTCTGCTGGTATTATTTTTTATATTAATATCTAGGGGATGTTGGACCTTTGCCCAAGTCCCTATATTTGTAATATTCATTGTTCACCTAGCTGAGCGATAAAATAAACTGCACTAAATATAGCACAGTTCGCACCTGTCGGAGCCTAGGGAGGGTATTTGAATTCTTTATTATGGACAGTGACGGTGACATTTATTCTGTGCAAGAATGAAACAGTCTGTGCTCACCTGATCCTACCGTATGATTTGGGGAACAGGATCCAGAATGAGAGGTAACTCATTATGAACTATTTAAACCAAACAGTTGAAGACAGATCCTTAGCAATGGTTAAAGTATATATCATTTTATTTGTATTCTGTTCAATGTTTTTAAAGCCCCCTTGGTGATGGCTGCTTTATTTAAAGGCATAAAGGTGATATAAATACAATTCTTCAGCTAAGAATGGTGTTGAATATATGACGCCATGTTTTTCTATATCATTTCCACATTGTTCATACTTTGAGATACGTCATGTTGTTATATTACATGTTCTTCTGTGTTTAGTGATCAGGGAGCATGTTTAATGAGCTGACCAGAGGTCTCTGAAAATATTGAATCCTAGAGAGCTCGTTAGGAAGGTTCTACATGGTGAGTCACACGTCGTGTTTATTGCAGAGCCTGGCAGATGGCCACGGTCTTGCACATATCCGGCGTGCAATAATTCTGATAAGAATAAAATTGCAGAAGCCATCTTGCCTTTGAAACATCCCACAGTTAATGTGCCTTGGTTATATCTACGCTATCCTTGTTCGGCTACGTAAACGGACGCTCTAGCCATCATGTGCACTTTAACGCATGTAATAGCTGAGTGGGCACTCAAAATTTTCACGGTGTCCTCCTTGCAAATTCATGGAGATATTCTGCATTTGGCCCATGTGCTCTGGGAAGGGGTCCGCTTCCATTGATTTTAATGGGAGCCAATCAGCATGCCTGGGAACTTTCCATGGTAGGCTACCTGGAGCTATCCCTCTTCTGAAGGAGTGGCTTTATGTGGGTGGGGCTAGCCAAATGAGGGGTGTGGTTAGATGTACAAAGGGGGGCTAGCCCCAGAGACGTGAGTTGGGAGTGAGAAGGGATTGTGGGTGGAGAGTGGGGGCAACTAAATGGCACTCTTCTGCCCCCTAGAAAGAAGAGAGTGACCCGGAAACCCAAGGAAGCTAGGCTTCACCCAGGGACCCTGTATTACACCTGCAGAGTTCTCAGGTATTTTAACCAGTGGTGTGAATACAGTGCCATGGTGGGGTTGTAGGTAGGTGGGCTAAGTGCTTTATTTATGTATGTAATAAGGTACTTTAATATGTATTTGGTGAAGCCGCATGCGACAGAGTGTTTCTTTAATTTCTATGGCTGGGGATGGCACGCTAGAGTCCTGTTTTGATATAGATTAAGGTTGTACATTTATGATTTTTATGATTGGGGTTGATAGATGTCCTTATTACTAATTTAAAAGCTACTTGAGCTTCCAGCCAGGATATTTAAAACCCTATTTGGCTTGGCAGCATCGCAGAGTATCTGAATTTGAGTTTTTAAACCTGTTATTTAATGTCAATAATATAGATAATGTTAAAAACATGGAGAAGGACAAAAGGAAGACAATAGTCCAGCTGGAATAACTAGAACGTGACCATCAGATATTATATACAATTTGAAACCTTGAATGTTCCCCAGTTAAGCCTTAAGCCGATCCTGCTAAACTCTGCCAGTTTTCTATACAAGGATTGCAATCAAAGGGAAACTGAAAAATCTGATAACAATCCTTTCCTTTTTTTTATAGAAATGTTATAGTATTACCATCAGAATGTCTGAATTTCCAATATTTTTTTATTGTAGCGGAAGGAACTCTAATCAAACCAGCCTTAAGTCACAACGTATTAGAATGAGGCTTTGCTTTATCCCTAGGTTTCTTGATCCATATTTGAGCTCTGACTTATTATTCAACAGTGTTCAGGTCAGTAAGTTCACTATATTCAACCTTCTTGCTTCACTTTTTATTTTACCACCCTTGAAATTGCCCTGGCCTATGGCTGGTGGTGGAGAGGGAATTTAGCAGCCCTCCGGGGGTGCCTGTGGATTTATTGCACCTGCACCTTACGTTTCTTGGTTTTGGAGTGAGTTAAGCACCATTGGGTCGCCAAACGTCCCCAAAGACTCTGTTGGGTTCTGGTGGGTGGAGTGGATTGTTCCTTCTGGCAACCACTACCCCTTGAAGACTTCAGTTTATGGAGTTGAAGACGTCAGTGGGTCTCCTCTACCGGAGATCCTAGGAGATCCAGCCCACCCAAGGCTTATGCCAGGGAGCGAAGGAAGGGGTTGCTTATCCTTTTGGGGAATGCAGCCCTAGAAGATTGGAGACTTGGATTCCACTGTGGCCCTTCATCTTTTGGAGCACCGATCACCCTTTTTTCACTAGCACAGTAGTAGACGTTCAAAGAGCACGATTCCTCTGGCTCCCGAAAAAGTTCCATGCAGGGACAAAAGCTTTAACGTTACAGGAAGGTGGGACTGTTTGCCAAATTTGGGATTGTTGACAGCAGTTTTTAATAACCTCCTTGCATAACAGGGCAAGAAGGGAACACAAAGCCTAGATAGAGGTAACTAGATATTGGAAACCTAATATTATTATAATTAATAATAATTAAATTAATATTGCAATAGCTAATAATAAACATAATATTAAGCTTTAATTTAACTTGTTTATTTTATTTGAAGCTTTTTTTTTTAAATGTACCTTTTTGTGCTGTGTTAAAAAATGTAAATCTGAAAAAATCATTGTGTTAAGTGATTGGCAGTGTTGCCTGTCACTGCTGCTGAATAATGCATGTTATGTATTTACAGGAAATGTGGAATAAGTGGAATATACTTTTTTTTTTTTAGTTAAGAATATTCCTTGATTGCAAGAACACCTGTTTTTAGCTGGAATAACACTGAATTATGAATTGTTTGTGCTGAGTTTTGTTGAGCAGGTGATGGCCAAATGCGGAATTTAAAGACCCATGCCGTGTTAATGGTATTTAGAGTGAAACCAGTTTGGTTGGGACAGAAGGCACTATACTTGTGCATATTCATGTCACTGCCGTGCTGCCTCAGGTACACTCACGAGGGGCCTCTAACAATTAGCTTGTATATGTAGCTGGCTGGTGCCCTACTGGAGATACTGGACCATACCATGTTTGCAGGAGGGGGAACATGTATCTATTACTTATGAATAAGAGTAGGGATGTTAATTGTCCATTAGCCGCGGATCATTGGGTGCCAGCTGCAATTAAAGTATCAGGGCTGCCTCATCATCCCCAGTCTAGACCTGAGCACATATGCAAAAATCTTTTTAAAAAATATTAGAATCCCTACACAGAAGGACACTGTGAAGATAATCACACAAACACACCTGCCCATACACACACACATGTTTATACTTGCCCTTACACACAATCATCCTAGCATGCACTTACCCTAACATACAAACTTTCCTTCACATATACACACATTTAAAACTCAAAACACTCTCTCTACCCCCTCTCTTTCATTTCTTCCTCCCTTCTCTTTCATTCTTTCTTTATTTATTTTTCTCTTCTTTCACTCTCTCTTCTCGCTCGCTCTCCCCTTTCTCTCTCTCTCTCTCTCTCTCTCTCTCTCTCTCTCTCTTTCTCTATTTCTCTCTCTCTCTCTCCCTTTCCTTTCTTTCTCTCTGTCTCACTCTTTTTCCTTTCGTTCTCTCTCTATCTTCCGTTTCTTTCTCCATCTTGCTGGTTTTCAGGACAGCAGGCATATTTCCAATCAAGAATTCTCAGTGTTGGCTTAATTTCTCTTAATTCAGATTCCTCCTACAAAATACTTTTTCACTTTTGCATTATAAATGCTGATCAAGTACTTCCTACCCCCATCAGAAGTGAGTAATTCCCCTGCATGGGAGGCAGATACGAGATGTTTAATGCACCACCTGTTGGCCAGGAATGGTACTACCAGAGCCTGTCCTCGTTTTAACATGTAACAAAGCGTAATAAAGCAAAGTAATTTATCATAAATCATTATCGCCACATAAACGTGGACCCTAAGTCTCCAGAAAAATCAACTGAGATTTTCATGAATGTATTTGCATAAAGTGTTAGTATAGATAATAGGACCAGTCGGAGGTGATGATTATTTCTGTAGTTCCCCTTTAAGGTCTGTGAAGACTAAATTAATATTTGTATTTTGCGCGTCTCCCATTACATATCATCTGGCCCGGAGGTATGAGTGTCTGGAAACCATCTTCCCATTACTAAGAGCCTTCTAGATAACAGCTACCAGTCCCATTGGGGACTCTTTCGTACCATGACACATCTGGGTAATGGATCACAGGAAGGGTTGCCACGGAGATGATCACAAAGCCGTACCCATAAGCCCTTGCTGCACTGATGATTTTGTGCGTCACAAAGCATTAACTGCAAATGCAGATTTGTTTAAGAATGCCCTGTAAATGTATTTAAAACTAATGCACAGGGTACAACAAACATATCATATTGTAGCATCAAGCAGCTTTGCTTTGTACATTTTACTTTAACGAGAGGGTAGTGGGAGCGGCCCATTCCCCACCCATGCCCCCTCTAAAAATGGCGTGTGTCCTGGGATCTCATTGGGACTGGCCACCGACATCAACGGGACCTTCTACCCCCATCCTGAGGAGCTCCAGGTAGCTCCCAGTTATGCATACGCCTAACCCATGCATGTTTATGTTCCCTTACTAGAATAGCCTCTACCACTTCTGCTGGGTGACTGTTCATTTATCTACCACCCTCTCAGTAAAGTAAAAAGCCAGCCTGGACATCTAATCTCATGCCAGTTCTGGTGTCCATAATCTGAGTTTACAGGATTGGTAAATTATTTCTCCTCTAGGTCCATGTGGGGCTAATTCCTGCCCCTGGGTAATGTATAGAACATATCTATTATCCTTCATTATATTATTATTTATATATTATTTATTATTAGTGTTATACTTGGAATGATGCTGGATTTTGCTTCTTTCCCTGGTGTTTCTTTGTGAGGCTACCTTTCCGTCTATTCATATTTTTCACTCGCTCATAACAAGACTAATTTGAGGAGGTGGACAGCAGCTAATGTAGATGGAAATACTCTAAAATGAAATTGTCAGTTTCCAAACCGAGGGTATAAATCAGGAAAAGTGATGAAAGAATAAGATTGATGCTAGAGAGGGGTTGTTGACTTTCGTATGAATGGGTAAATTGCCAGGAAACCAGAGCTTTGCATTGAATGTTAAATATATTGCGAGCCGATTAACATATCCTCTCCGGACTCGTAATTTCCAGAAGGGACTATATTTTACATTCTGCATTCAAATGTCTATCGGGATTGAATATATACCCATCAAAATCACACGCAGCTATTTATTTATGCAATTTTAACATATATTGACAGATTCAGGTCAAATACCTTGGATTAAAATCTTTATGCAGCATAACATCTTACATTAGTGACATGTAATGGCGGTGCTTTTTCATTCAGTTCCTAAAGATACAGGGTAGGGGCTGGGAGGTAGCGGTTGGGGTTCAAGGACACAACTACTATTCTTTATTTTACCACAAAGAGAAGCACTTACTTTATAAGTAATACTTAGAGGGCGTCAGCCTAGGGATTAAAATTGGGCCTGGTACTTTAAGGCCAGTGGCCGATAAAATGATAAAGGTGCATGCCACGCTCTTCCACTTTTGCAGCATGCGGTGGTGTTTCCGGCTGGTTGCCTCACATTTAAGGACAAGATCTTCTGTCCAAAAGGTTGGGAGGTGCCAACAGATTACCAGATTAACCCGATGGCCATTCCAGGCTTTCTAAAATACAACATTCAGAAGGTTCTCCATCTAACACGATCAATGAGTTTAAATAAACACAATCTATGAATTTGAAAAGCATTGACTTTTGTTTTTCATAAATACATTATAGTAATATAAAATTATGAGTAGCCTGTAGCACAGTGACGTAGGTGTCACCACTCCATCTTCAGATAAGTGATCTCACCTGACCTCTACCAGTTTTACAGTTTTTTCTGACCAGGTGGTCAGAAGTATCTTGAATAGGGGATCCCCAAATGTTTATCATAAGTTACCTGGCGCATATACACTGATCACCCATAACATTATGACCACCTGCTGAATATTGTGTAGGTCCCCCTTTTGACCCGTCAAGGCATAGACTCCACTAGACCTCTGAATGTGCGCTGTGGGATCCGGCACCAAGACGTTAGCAGGAGATCCCCACGTGCATCAAGGAGCCTTGGCTGTCCATGACCCTGTTGCCGGTTTACCGCTTTTCCTTCCTTGGATCACTTTTGATAGATACTGACCACTGCAGACCAGGAACACCCTACAAGAGCTGCAGTTTTGGAGATGCTCTGACCCAGTTGTCTCACCAACACAATTTGGCCCTTGTCAAAAGTCACTTTTGAGAATGAAATATTGACTATTGCTCCCTAATATATCCCACCCAGTGACAGGTGCCATAATAAAAAGACACTTCACCTGTCAGTGGTCATAATGTTATGGTTATGATGTATCAATAATAAATAACAATAAGCTGGTTTCCAGCGGGTTACAATCTGTTGTGTACGTACACAAGTGGACCAGCAGAATTGTGTGCACCTTCCTCTTGATAAGGGCTACAGTCCGAAACACTAATGGTCTCTAGGCCTACGATTTGTTCTTTCCTCTTCTTCTTTCTTGCAAGTCCACGTATTAAGCGACCTACAGTGCCTTTAAGATATGGACAGGGTCCGTTTATTCATATGATGGACTTTTGGCCAAGGTCCATTGGAGATGCTGAAACATAAATTGTTTTACTTTCCATTTTCTTCAAGCCCCAAAAATACCGGCTTTGTTATACATCTTAATTATTTAACTGTATTCACAGCTCCAGAATGAACCCGGAGCGTAGGTCTGCCCTGAAGCCCACTGAGCTCCCGCCGGTGTCCCCCGAGCTCCACCAAAATGTCACGGAGATGCCAACCAAGCATAATGTCTTCTCGGACATGAAGGACAAATTTATGAATGAACTGAGCAAATTGCCAAGTGAGTAAAATAACCTTTGTTTTAGAAGTTATATTACAGCGGATGACAGCTAAAATTGTTCAAAGTGTGGCAAACACGGGGCCCTGACTTCTGTGTGCTGTAGGAATCAATAAATCTCAATTTGTCTACTTTGGAAAGATTGCCACATTGAATTGTTATGGCTCCATAGTTTCAAGGGAACTCATAGATTTAAAAAGGTACATTTATCACGAGGCACACAGTCGGTCGGCTGTACTAGAACGTTATTAATGACCCTCTAAGAACTCAATTTACAAGTGCTTTAAAAAATTACTAAAAATAATACCCTTTTTAGGTAAACATGCTCTATTGTAGATGGAAAGAGACAAACTATATGTTTTTCATTATTTAACTATATATATATATATATATATATATATATATATATATACAGTATATTTTTTAATTCAAATAAATAATTTATAAACCTAGAATTTAAGGGTTGCATAATCTAAGGTAATAGGGCACTCTTTAACCCCTTCAGAGCAATAGTGCCAAGCAGTTTTGTGCCTCGCCACTAAAAATACCATTGAAAAACTAGGAAACCAGTAAGATACTTGGTAACCCCTTTAAGCAAAAAAAATAATCATTATTTATATATGATTTATCGCACTGCTTCAGAATAAATTGAATCATTCCAGAAAATAAACCAGAGAGAACACAATTACCAACAGCATTAAGAATAATTTGGTCAATTATACTAACGTGCAGAAAAAAAATGTGCATTATCGTTTCAGCTACTTCTCTGTTTTCTGTGTAGTTGGATTTCATTTCATTCTCTCATTCATTTTGCTATTCTTCCTTGTTTTTTTGTTTGCTCTCATTTTCATTTTCTAAGATCATGCTAGGAAAGGTAAGTGATCATTCCACTAAACCCATGTCTTCATATTCACCGTTTTCGGCCTTTCCATTTCTCAGTTAATTTAATAATAATTAATAATTAAAATAATTACTGTTAAATAAATATTCATTTCTATCTATCTATCTATCTATCTATCTATCTATATATGTGTGTGTGTATATATATATATATATGTGTATATATATATATATATATATATATGTATATGTATTCTACAACAGTAACATATCCAGATTGAACATGTGAACAAGTCTAAGCCTCTAACAAGCTGAATTTCGAGACTAACCTACAGTATATACAGTATATGTGGGTATATAATAGATGTGTTTGAGTGTAGTACAGCTTTAGAATCCCCCATATGCATTTGTCCCTTTACCAGTCCCCCCGTTAATGCAAGTCAGCTCCAGTGCCGAGTCGACAAACACTGCGGGGAGTGGGTCTGTTCAGTCCTTCCATTTGCCTGGAAAGTATTCTTATTGATTTCAATGGGAGCATTTTCCTGCCACTGATTGACTGCTTCAAGGAGCCAATCGGTGGCTAGAATTGTCAGACCGCTGAGAAGGTGTGGCTTCTTTTTTTTTTTTTTTTAAGAATCTTTATTAAGGTACTCGCAGAGTTCTTTAACATTCATTTTTCTTTAGTGGGGCTGTCAGCTGTTCCTTTTAGACGTTGTCACCCTAGCCTTAGATTGCGTTCTGGCAATGATCAGGTTAATACCCCATGTATATTCCTTTCATGTTTTTTTGCTGCTAAAGGGTTTAAGCCAGATAGTTTGCAGAGAACAGAACATCATTTCCAGATCCACGTGCCAGCTGGATACTCATCATTCTCATGTGTGAAGAAAACAGGATATTTTGATAGCACCTGAGTAATTTGTAACATTAAACATAAAATGATGCCTCGAAAGTCCCTTGCTCAGAAACATCTGTCTGCGCTATGGAACATGAAATGTCAGCCGCCCACCAGGCTCTGACACCACTATTTTGCAAAAATGAAAAAAAAAAGTTCTGGATTTATCTAAAATACGTGATTTTGTTTACATTGGTCCCATGATTCGTGGCGATCATCATCGAGTAAATCTGTTAGCAACATCAACCTCAATTAGGGCAGAGTTTATGACCGGAACACGCATTCTCACTCCGTAAACGTTCACAGATGCTTACACAAGCGTGCAAAATATCGGATGCCCGAGAATGCCACTCACAGGGAATTTTAATTAGACGATAAAAAGGATATAACCACTGAACGGTGCAAATTAAGTGATGGAACTGCAAGCTTCTTAACAGTGACCAACATTTTGGGCCCGGAGGTCCTCTCTGTCCAGAGTAGAATAGTCCAAACCCCTGACCAAAATCCAGGAGTATCATGAATCCTGCCTGGAGAACCCTGAAGACCTCATCATTTATTTATTCCCATATCTTCAAGAGGAAACATTAACTAGAAGACCACCAAGCATTTTACCAAATCCAAAGACCCATAGCCCAAGAGACATTCAGATTATTTAGGGATGCCTCCCACAGATCATGGACGTTAGTCACTAATGGCAGCATTTTATTTGCCTAGGAGTTGTGTGTGTGTAGGCAGGGAGATGGATGGAGCTCGGGGAAACGTTGGTGGGATGAACATGTCCACCACGCTCTTCTCTAAATAAATCATTTGATGAAAAATTCCGATTTGCTCATGGTTTAAATCATAGATCACATTCAAGTCATCTGTTCTATCGGAATGGGTTCCTTATCTCGTACAAGGATTAATGGTTCCTAGGTATGCAGGAGGACATTTTATTTATAGAAATAATATTGCTTTATTCCGCTATAGTCAATATACCGTAAATCCTATGGCTAATATGAATCATGTTTTCTAAAGGATTTATATGTGAGAAGAATTTATCTAAATTGTTGTTTTTCTTTTGTGTTTTCCAATCAGTTCCTCCGTGGGCTTTGGCCACCATCCTTATAGTAGCCGGCTTGCTCCTAGTATGTTGTTGTTTTTGTATCTGCAAGAAATGCTGTGGGAAGAAGAAGAAGGGGAAGAAGGGCAAAGATAAAGTGAAAGCCCAAATTAACATGAAGGAGGTGAAGGACCTGGGAAAGAGTTACATCGACAAGGTAACTTGTTATCCACGTTGGCCTGCGCTAGCCTGGCACCCCTTATTGCGAAATAGTGGCATATGAGATAACATTCCATCAGCATTACACTATAAATGCAGGTCAATTAAAATAACGATGGGGAGATGAACTGGAAAAAAAAACCAAGACGTGTCACTGGTTCAAAGTCATTAGTGTGATGAAGTCATTAGAAAAAGTACAAAAACGTAAGACAGAAATAAGATGTTCGTGTGTCTTTCTGTTCCTTGTCGTGAACCTTATCTGATGCCTTTGCTGCGTTTACATTCTGAATTTGTGTTTAATTCTCCGAAGAGGTTTGGAGATATTATTATTTCTGCATATCAAGGTATTGGGTTCTCCTTGACAGTGACGTATTCTGGAGCATTTCCAACATATCTGAGAGCGAGAGGTGTCCTCTGATCGAGCATAGGAATATTTATTTTCAGACGCGGTCTTCTATTGGATGGACTGTGTACCATAACACTCAGAGGCGCACGAGACTTGTACCCACCTTTTCATCTGTCATTGTGATGCCTCATTACTGTCACCGTTTGTCAGACGGCAGTAAATTGCCAATATGTTGTGAGAGCTGAAGGAGCACTTACTCTGAAATTCGAAGATAAATTGGCAAGGCGGCAGTGATAATACGAGCCGGTGGATTTAAGCCATCCTTCCACTGGTTATCTGTTTAGTTACTTCTCATCCATAACTTCACACTTTCTACAATGTTTCGGTCAAGCAAAGGGTGTATCGTCCAACCCCACAGAGCTTCATTTCTGATATGAAACCATTTCTTCTCTTTCATTAGTCGGGGCAAATTGCTCCCCATAAACTGGAGCTTCTTTTCATTGTTCGGTGCACCCCTCAATCCATATTCAAGTACAGATAGAGCTTGAATCATCCCACAATATAATGGTACAAATATGGAAACATAATCCCCCCCCCCATTATTGCTCTCTATATACAAAACTAAATAATACAAATATCCGAAATAAAACATTTTTTAACGAAAAGCCCCTACCCCACCTTAGTAAATGTATGATATGTATGTAGTTTTCCATACATGTCGATTGCAGGCATACCCCATGTACAAGAAATATGGCTGGGCCCACGCACATAAAATAGGGTTTAATGCCATAAATATACTAAAGAAACACCACTTAGGACAAAAAAGAATACACATTCTTACAACGATACACTTGTGTACTGGCCCAGGCTGGCTAGCAAATGCCCACTGCGTAGATGGCCAACATTGCTCTATGCTCAGCCATTTTATTATTTTCTCTGATGGTTTAATTGCATAGGAACTTTCCTCAATTTCCATGGCAACCACCTTTTCACTTAGATTACTGCAACCACTGCATGCATTAATGTTTTGTATGTGGGGTCCGGTGCGAGGGCATGCGACTGCTGGTCAAGCTCTATTTTTTTTGGAGTACGCCGAGTCCTTTAGGTGTTATTTTATTATGTATTTTAGGGCCCCTAAAAAACTAGAACTGCCCTTGTTTGGCACATTGAGACTGATTACACGATTTAAAATGATGAATATTTTTCAATTATCTGTCCTCAGTTTGTAAAAAAAAAATAATAATCGGAATTGAGAATTTATTTTCACAAATATTTTTTATGAATTGGCCGTTAGATAAGTTAAAACGCTTGGCATCAGCAGCCGCTTTGGCCTGCAGAATGTACGTTTTTGTCACCAAATATCTAGCTCTTTGTCTACTGAAATGAAATGCCTTTATTTGGCTGCAAAATATAAACATGCCCCCCCTCCATACGGTTCTTTGACATCTCATTTCACATGGGAATTCCGCAATGGCTTGAAAATGAAATTATCTTTTTCGTCCTCCTCGATCTTGTTTCCCTTCATTTTAGAAATTAAATGTAACTTCGCTGCTCGTACAGTACATGCTCATTAGTCACTTCTGTCATGCCTCACGCCTGTTCTTTTCTCTCCGTGTTCACCCGGCCTGCCATGACTTTGATGACCTCATTTTCACATCAGGTCTCGTTTCCTCCCTTGTAAAGCTTTTCGTTTTAGAACTCGTTATGGACATAGGGTTAGTCTAGGGTTGGCCATTGTATGAATGTATGTTATAGCCACCGGGTAGATTGTTGTGTTATCCGGTGGTTGCTTTCATAAAAGGGACCTCTGTGTGTGACGGCATATTGCAGCAGGGGCACACCGGGGTCTTGATTGCCCGAGAGGGACAGTCTGTCGGTTTCGCAGGAGAAGGAGTACTAACTCACTGGCACTTCCACTCTAGTCTGGCTTGGCCCAAATATGCCCCCATTGACATCAATGATGTCCTTGGCACAACTAACTTAGACGCGATGTTCTTCATTTAGACATGGACATCCATCAACCGCTAGCCCGGTAAATATGTTTCTGAAAGGATCCAGGTCATCAATGATATGACCCTGTGGAAAGTCACCATTGGAGATCGTGACCCAGGTTGCGTACTATTTCTTGAGCTGCTTGTGGCGATGGTAACTTCATTTTATTAGGTTTGGTGGAATTCCAGGTGCTGATGGACGGCGTCAGGTTTAATTGGATGTTCCTTCTGTGTAGGACCAGGGTAGGAGATAGTTATATGAGCCTGTAAACTTTAAATCTTATTACTTCTGTTGGTGTGTTACCTTTAGGCTCCTATTATGTTTAAACGTCTTTATGTACTTTAAATGATGTACGTAAACTACAACAATATTGATTTTCTACTATCAAAGCGTTTGCTTTGTCAACATGGTGACCACAGTACTAGTGACGGCGTGATCACAGAACTCTAGCTGTGCACCAAACGTATCAACAGAACAAGATGTTTATTTTCCGTTCACAAAAATACCGGTAAATTAAAAGCAACTTTAGCTTTAGACTTTTAAAAAGGATATTCCCAGCAACTATATGCAGTTTTAATGATATGTATTGTAAGCGTCCAAGTGCATACATTAAGTTGTAACCGCACGATGGGTTTTTTTCTCCTTTGGCTAGTAACAGCACAAGACGTATCTGGTTGTCTTGTTTAAAATTTGTAAACCAGTACTTGGACCATTTAGCTCAGGCCTGGACTGGCCATCTGACACACCAGGCAAATGCACGATCGGCCAGTGCCCGATGTTGGAGGCCGCTTAACCTTTACAGTCCACTGATGTGGCAGATCCAATCCCTTAGTGTGTGGTTGAATGCCGCAAGATTGCAAAAGCGGAGCGTACGGCTGTAGTGAGCGGCATTTGTCTGTCACAGTTGTGTTCTAAAGATTTTTTTACGCAACATGACCAAACATATGTGGACACCCTTCCTAATTATTGCGTTTAGGTGCTTCAGCCACACACATTGTGTAAAATCAAGCACATAGGCAGCCATCGCCAAACCTTGGCAATAGAATGGGTCATACTGAAGATCTCAGTGACTTTAAACATGGCGCTGTCATAGGATGCCACCTTTACCAGTGTGTGAAATGTCTGCCCCCATCAGCGGTAATTGCTATTATTGTGAAGTGGAAGTGGAATGCATAGTGCCACCTGTAAAGTTTGGTGGAGAAGGGATAATGGTGTTCCAGGGTTTAGGTCCCTCAATTTCAGTAAAGGGTAAACAAAGACATTTGTAAGCGTCTAGCTTTGTGGCACCGGTTTGGTAAAGACATGGTTGGATGCAGGGCCGGCCCGACAATGGAGCCGAGTGGGGCAACCACTTTGCCCCCCCAAGCCCTTTTTTTTTTTTTTTTTTTTTTTTAAAAGAGAGAGAGAGGGCACCGAGTGGTTTTCGCTTACCAAGCTGTCAGTACCCGCTCGGCGCCCCTCTCTCTCCCTGTTCGGTCTCGGTGCCGGCTTGTAATGCTGAGTGCCGGAAGATTTCCCGCGCTCAGCATTACAAGCCGGCACCGAGACCGAACAGGGAAACTCGCCGCAGGACTGCTGAAAGGTAAGTACAAGGGGGGGGGGAGAGGAAGGGTAGATAATGGGGGGGGGGCGGCAGGGACGGAGGGAGAGGAAGGGTAGATAAGGGGGGGCGGCAGGGACGGAGGGAGAGGAAGGGTAGATAATGGGGGGGTTGGAGGGAGAGGAAGGATAGATAAGGGGGGGGCGGCATTTTAAAATTCGCCCCAGGTGGCATTTTGCCTTGGGCCGGCCCTGGTTGGATGAGTTTGGGTTGGAAGAACTTGACTGGCCGCACAGAGCCCTGACCTCAACCCCATCAAACACCTTTAGGATGAACTGGAACGTAGATTGAGAGCTGGACCTTCTCGTCCAACATCGTTTACCTACTTAACATTGCTGAAACTGACCTAGATACCTATTGATAATAAAATTTTTATTTTATGCACAGGTTCAACCAGATGTTGAAGATCTGGATCCTTCCTTGCATGACGGGAAAGAGGACAAGCCCCAGGAAAAGCTGGGGAAATTGCAGTACTCCCTGGATTTTGATTTCCAGACCGGACAGGTATAACACATTTTCTACAGGTGGAAGGGTTCAGAGACCAGGTTACTTTATACTATACATATTTTTGTATGAAAGAGCAGTTAACTTCCTTGAGCTTTTTTCAGGCATACACCCGAAACATGCTATTTTTCCTGCCCTTTATAAATTACCGTATTTGCTCGATTATAAGACGAGGTTTTTTTCAGAGCAAATGCTCTGAAAAATACCCCTCGTCTTATAATCGGGGTCGTCTTATAATCAGACCTCAAATAAAGACTATGAGACGACTAAGATCCATATTCCCCGCGGCTGCAGGGGACCTGGATCCTCCTGTCCCCCCCACCCCGCCCCACTTACCGGTACTTCTGAGTCCCCGGTGTGTAGCTGGGGCAGCGTGTAGATGCGTCCATCGCGCAGACCTTCCCCGGCTGTCAGAGATCAGAGTTCCCCGCACTGGTGCGGCACCGCCACCGGTGCGGAGAACTCTGATCTCTGACAGTCGGGGAAGGTCTGCGCGATGGACGCAGACAACCCCCGCTGCTAGCCACGCCTCCTTCCGGCTGCAGCGTAAGTGCGTGGGATCTACACGCTGCCCCGGCTACATGACAGGGAAGTCAGAAGCACCGGTAAGTTTGGGGGGGGGCGGGGGAGTGTTAAATGGGGGGCATAAGGCATTTCTGGAGGCAGAGTGCTCTGTGAAATGCCCTTTGACCCCCTATGTGCCACTCTGCCTCCTGAATGCCTTAAACCTCCCTATATGCCACTCTTCCCCATAATATGCCTTTTAACCCTCTAAATGCCAGAGTGGCATATAGGGGTATAAGGCATTTCTGGAGGCAGAGTGGCACATAGGGGGTCAAAAGGCATATCATGGGGCACAGTGGCATATAGGGTTAAAAGGCATATCATGGGGCACAGTGGCATTTAGAGGGTTAAAAGGCATATCATGGGACACAGTGGCATATAGGGGGTATAAGGCATTTCTGGGGCAGATGTGCATAACTGGGGGCAGGTTGAAAAATAGAAGGAAATAAAACCAAAATATTTTTCTCAATTCTAGCTTTTATAAAAAAAAATAGTTTACATGAATTAACATTTACTGGTAAAACTTTTTTCCTATCGGGTCGTCTTATATTCAGGCTTTTTCTTTTTTTCCTAAATTAATATTCAGATTTGGGGGGTCGTCTTATAATCAGGGTCATCTTATAAACGAGCAAATACGGTATTAAAAAATAATGTTTTATGGTTTGGCACTATTTTGATTGAATTACACTAAACCCAACAGTATCATTGTTTCATGTGGCTAGTATTTGGTTTAAAAAAAACAGATCCTCCCATGATGTCATTTTGATGTCCAAGAAAATTGTCATCATGGATCCATTGCAGAATTTAAATAAAAACTTGAAGACTTTATTGGAAAATGTTAAAATCAATTAAACAAATAACATTTCCCAAAGGGTATCACCAAGGTACTGTATCAAATGCATATTTGGAGGGCGCTATTTGTTTAATTGATTGTAAAATGTTGCAATAAAGTAATTCTTTTAATTTGATTGCGTGATGGCTACTTCGAGATGCACTATTTTGGACTGGTTTCTGATGCTTGAATCAAGTATTTAGCAATTACAACCAGTTGCAGTATTAGTCTTCGGCGTTGCCCTAGGCCTTTCCAAGGGCAATGCCCTCTGTGACACCATTCTTCTTCTGAGCGCTGAGATATGACATCATATGTCAGTGCTCCACGTTTAAAGGACGTGCAGCTTCAGGTGGAAGGAAACTATGGAGACTTGGATGACTCAGCACACTCATATTGTTAATGTTTATATATACGGGTTGTATAACCTATAGTCAATAATATGTGTGTTATATACTGTTTTGTTGCAGGATATGCAATGATATCTGCTTTGCTTTTTATGCAGCTCATAGTAGGAATCATACAGGCGGCTGATCTACCAGCGTTGGACATCGGTGGAACTTCTGACCCTTACGTCAAAGTGTACCTTCTTCCAGACAAAAAGAAGAAGTATGAAACCAAAGTTCACCGCAAAACTCTAAACCCAACATTCAACGAGTCTTTCACTTTTAAGGTGAATTGTGCCAGCTGTCCCCAATTGGACGCAATATTCCTTCACAGTTCATGGCATGGAATAAACCCTCCAATTTATATGAGGTTTCTTCTCAGTAACCCACCAAATGATGAAATGCTTAACGATCGGCTTAATTTATTCAGAGAGCTGTGAATTATTTATGGTAATTATATTGCATCTAGAGGAGCAGATGCGATAATAATCTAATGCAAAATTAATCCTACCTGTTCAAGCCCCAGTAATCAGTAATATGTGTAATAATAATAATAATAAACGTTTCAGGCCAATTAGTATATAACAAAAATGTAAAATTATTTTGTAAGTGAGAACATATATATATATATATCTATTTAAGCCATTTGTACTGCGTACTCGTTCCAATATATATATATATCTATATATATATATATCTATATCTATATATATATATATATATATATATATATATAGATACATATATAGTGTGTATATATATATATATATATTGTGTGTGTATATATATATATATATATATATATTGTGTCTCGTTTTTATTTTATAGATTCCTTATGCAGAGCTTGGAGGGAAGACATTAGTAATGTCTGTGTATGACTTTGATCGTTTCTCCAAACACGACGCTATTGGGGAAGTCAGAATCCACATGAACACCGTGGATTTGGCCCATGTCATCGAGGAATGGCAAGATCTGCAGTCGGCAGAGAAGGAAGAGGTAAGGATCATCTCACTCTTACCAAACGAGGTCCCTTGTGTTTGCAGGTACACAACCCGGGCTAGAGTAGACCCAGTAATTGTTTTGCCATTCAATTTGCAGCACTTAAGAAATGTGATGTCATCAAAAGGTGCAGTAGGCGGCATTTCATTTTTATTTTTCATTTTAAAAGCACTGATGGGATACTGTAATGGATTCTCAAAACACTGTGTGCCATTTTTTAGTTGACCTTTTAAAGTAAATCTCACAATATCTCAAACTGTTCTTGATGAAGAAAAATGTAGGAAGTGAAAACTGATAGAATTGAAGATAATGAATACAGTTACGCAGTTTAGAAATGTGATATGCTGGCGGTGATCACATTGAACTGTTCATATCCATGTTTGGTGTTATTTTACAGTCTTGGAGGTCTTGATCCATTTAAATTTAGTTAAAACTTTCCCATAACTTTGGCTCTTGAGATAGAAGACAAAGTTTTTCTTCCATACCTATAATGATAACGAGCTGGGATGCAGGTGCACCCATGACATCATTCAGTAGTCTGCCCACAATGCATGGGCAGCAGCATGATATCATGTTGCCCTCCAACTACGTTTTATGGTTGGCACCATGACATCATGGAACGTTCCATCCACACCCACATGTCAAGCGCTTTTCCGGATGAATAGTGCCTAATTCAAACACAGTGCAAGCAAATGCTGCCGGCAGTCCTAAAGCGAGATATTGGCCACAATGGCCTGGGACATAACTCCAGCTGTCAGCCATCCTGCCAAATTCTACACTGATATCTAGTATGGTTTTCATTAGCTATTTGAAGACTCGCCCCATATTATGATTATTCTGACATATTGCTCCCCAATAATCTGCTTTAGATGCATATTGATGAAGTCAGCTTGAGTTTCAGCCATTCAGACAGAACGCCGAGAGACGATCCTCTCTTATAGAAATAGGGAAGACATGTAAGGGTTAATGTGTATGCATGGCGAGCTGGCATTTCCCACTCCAGCAACTAATTGAAGTCATTTTGGGCTGCTAAAATTAAAATAGCATAAGCATTGTGTTGTTGGTCTCACAAAATGTCACTGTGCAAACATTTTAAGCACGGGTCAGGTTAATGAATTATTTTCACTTTTTTTTTTTTTTTTTTGCTAATCTGTATTGAAAAATATTAAAATGGCCATCATTCTTTTTTCCATTTATTAAATAAATATGTCCCGGAGCATGCCGGTACGTGCATTTCCTTCATTTACAGAATCCCCAGTGAGTAGTGATGGCTTATTTACCTTTAAATTAATAGGCTCCCTGCAGATTGTAATGTGTGTAGTTTTTTTTTTTTTTTTGCTGTGACATTCGTTTTTTTTTTTCTCTGCTAATCAATTACCGTATTATGAGCATCTCCTTTTTTTAATCACCAATTACTTGGTGAGAGGAGATTTTGATGAGTTTCTCACCTGCGTTCCAGGAAAGCGCATAGAAAACAGTTCTTGGGAGGCCATCATCAAACCAGCAAACTGTACCATTCGGTTATTGTCGATTCAGGAACATAAAAAAAGACGTAACGCTGGTTGAAAGCTTATCTAGTGCAGCCCGATAAAGTTCAAATAGAATTATCTATAATGTACAATATACAGAATAGAGGAAAAAGAAAAAATTAGGACAAAGCGCTTAATTTGTGAATAAAACAACACCCATTAGTTATTCAATAATCAATTATCTGTGAAAAAATACATTTTTGAATTTTAATTGCTAACCATATAAAGGGAAGAAAACTGGACGGATAACGACCAGTGTATAGCAAAGCAGCTAATCCTTAAAATAATAAACTCCCTAAAAGATGGGGAGAACCTATAAAACAAAACAAAAAAAAAGAGATTTTTCTGTTTTGTTTTTTTTTTTTTTACAGAATAGAGGGCTGTGTATAAATGGTCATTATGGTGGACAATTTGAAAAGTCTACTTATTACCATAGCAACCAATGGAATTCTTCCAAAAAGCATATTTGTTTAGAGCTTGGCCAAGCGTTTGCCCTCTTGGGGTCTTTCTTAACTCTTTGGCCATCTACATTCCGAGCGTCTTTTGCAAAAAAAAACAAAAAACAAAACCCAACTTGCCCTTCATACTATGAATTATGCAGGGATTGCCCCGTCCTTCTTCTTACATGAGAAGTTCACTTTTAGGAATTAGTGAAAATGTGAAGTCCTTATTTAATGACTAAACCCCTCAACGTCATGTAACAGAAGCGGCCATAAGGTTTCATCATCGAATTCTGTTTCCCGTAGCAAGAAAAGTTGGGAGACATCTGTTTCTCTCTGAGATATGTGCCCACAGCCGGGAAGCTCACCGTCATTGTCCTGGAAGCCAAGAATCTGAAAAAGATGGATGTAGGAGGACTTTCTGGTGAGTAACCCAAATGTTCTAAAATGTAATCAACTATTAATGCTTTGAAGTGATAAATGTTCTCAACACGCTGACCTACTTGGCTCCTCCAGTGATGATACCTTGAGAGCCGGGGGGGGGGGGGCATCGATGCAGTCGCTGTATCACAGTAAAGGAAAATGTAGAATAAATGACATGAATACTTTCAGGCTTTGCTTACTAGATTTTGTTGATTCAGACCTTGGAATTAAACTTTGGGGTTAAAAAAAAAACCATTGCATCAGAATAAAGCTTATAGAACTAAAATTTCAATTTTAACAAACTATATGTAGAGTAAAACTCTCCCAAGGCAATCTCAAAGCAAACATGTTTTGTTTTGGAGAATATGGTTTTTGAGAATAATGTAAAAGAGACTCGGCTTTCGTTACACGAGACTCATATTGTGGCTTTATTACATCAACGGAAGTGTGTAGAGCTTACGTACCATGTATGGACACATTGTAATGGAAGAATACACTTTAACCCTAAAATGATTTAGTTGTATATGTGTTTATGTACGGAATGCCCAATCGCTATACCCGGGAACTCTCCAGGTTCTCCGGGTCAAGACCCAAATTCTTCGGGTTTCCCGCTGCCGCCAGCGGGTACGCCCCCAACGTCAGCAGGAACGCCCCCGACACCAGCAGGAACTCCCACCGACGTCAGTAGGCAGTCCTGGCCACATTCCGCAAGGGAAGGCTCTGGGTAGCCGGAGCCCAGAAGTTCCCGGGTATGCCAATCGCCAAGGAGTATTGACCAAAGCTGGGAACGCTTAAGGGCGGTCCCTTTGAAACTCTCCCTCTTCTGATGAAGTGGCATCATGAGGCGGTGGGGCTAGTGACTGCATTATTTGGGCACGTAGTAGAAGGGGACATGGGCAATGGCCATAGCCAAATGCGACCTGAAGTCTCTAAGGCTGGGGAATAAAATAGGGAATATTAGCTTTAAATGGTTAATTTAGAACATAGTAATTAAAGTGACAGGGGAGGCTTACAGGTATTAGTTTGCTTTAATAACAGCTCAGTTTTTAACTGATTTTGTCTGATTTTCGCATCCTCTTATTGGTTATAATACTTAACAAATCACAATACTTTCTGTGTATCGGTAGTCGCTCCATCCCTAGACAATAGGACCATGTGTGGCCTTGTATTAACTGAGTCATATCAATTCACATGCCATTCTAAATACTACTACATTTAAAACATTATACACAAAACCGTTTTATCAAGTCATTTGATTATTGGCTTTGTATGGAAACTGTCCCTTTTGTAATATTTCAGTTAGTAATATTAGTGATAAAGTTGGAAAGTATAATTTGTTGCTGGGTCCTTGTTGGCAAACAAAATTATTTTACAGCCAGCAGATTGTGGCACCAAGAAGAGTACATTTTGAATTGAATAAAAGTTAAAGAGGTTGCCTTGTAACATCTAAGATATTATTATATTTTGATAAAAGCTGTTTATCAGAAAAAAAAAAATTATAAGGAATGTCAGTTACGGACGATTCCTAGGCTATGTTGCGAGTTAATCTTGACTTGAATGGCGAGTATCAGGTACCATCTTGGTATTGTCCCAAGTATGTTCTTGATGCCTTAATGGCCTAATGTCTAAAGTCATTAATGGTGTGTAGTTGTGACAGTTAGCCTATTCTTGTTTTAAGTAATGATCTTCAAACATGATATTTTAAGGATGGGATCTAAGAGATGTAAGAGTGTACCATTGTAGAACAAATTCTTTTGTGTTTAACTGTGCTTGCGTATGTTATTTTCTACAAGATCCATACGTGAAGATTCATCTGATGCAGAACGGAAAGCGACTGAAGAAGAAGAAGACAACCATCAAGAAGAACACTCTAAATCCATATTACAATGAATCTTTTAGTTTTGAGGTTCCCTTTGAACAGATTCAGGTGAGCTGCACTGTTATTAATAAATTATGATCTTGTAACATATAAGGATGTATAGCGGCGAATTAGCAAAGACTGGTGGATATTCATTAATGGGACTTGCAGTCCAGCCATGCCTTTCCCAGAGTTGGTCCAAATTCGTCTCAGAAACTGAGCTCCAGATAAATCTGCTTAACTTAATTACCTCCTGAGTTGGTTCCAGTTTAGGTTCCTAATTACACCGCATTTTGAGTATTCAGGGATGCTAGGTACCTTGGCAAGGTTAGCATTTAAGCTCGTCCTGGCTTGTTGCCAATGATTGTCCTCGGTCAAATGTTAAAAAAAGGAGCGTATTCAGGCCAGCATTGGTATTTGTGAATAAGCCTTCAGGGGTTTCAGAAGTTTAAATAAATATAAATAAAAAATTGTGGATTCCTACACAGTATAAAAAGGTGTTTTATAGAAAAATACTTTGGGTTAGGAACCACAGCATTACTATCTTGGCTAGTGTGAGGGGTCAATACATGTGAATAAATAATAAGCGCCCATAGCACTTTATAACCCCTACGTAGCAGGGCAATTGTCCTTAAACTAGATTGTTATTAAGGCACAAAAGTCCAATAACGTGACCAAGGCCATAGAACCATAGGCTTACAGGTCCATCTAGTCTACTCATTCAGTCACCCATTATAGCGGTCATCCTGCTAGCGGAGAATCCCGGGCATTTTATATTTATACGCATTTTGCTTAAAATATCACCATTTGGACGGCGAAAACAAGGTAGTGCTGGATCAAAACTCTACATGAAAAAAGCATAGAGATGTGAAATGATTGATATATTATGAAATATGTATAACACAATGAATTGGTTTAATATGTGTATATGTGTAGTAATAATACATTTCATCCGTTATTTATTAGAAATGGGAAATAAGAACCCCCTTCTTTAACATTTGGCGTCTGTATTTTCTCATTTACAGAAAGTCCAAGTGGTTCTCACAGTTCTCGATTATGACAAGCTGGGCAAGAACGAGGCGATAGGAAAGGTCTTTGTGGGCTGCAACGCTACGGGGACTGAGCTCCGTCATTGGTCTGATATGTTAGCCAATCCCAGGAGGCCTATTGCCCAGTGGCACACCTTACAACCAGAAGAGGAAGTGGATGCTGCCCTTGGACTGAAGACCTCATGATGTCACTTCCTGTGTGTGAGTGGGGCGTGAATGTAGGCACATGGTTGATACTCGCTCAAACAAGTATCAGTACGTCTGCCTCTGTGTGTGTAAATACTTGTTCAAAGCTGTAGCTGTGACATAGCTTTGAGAAAACCTCCTGTTTTGTGGTTATTTGTAAATTTATTAAAATATTTATATAAGGTTTGGCCAAGAGGCAGTATCCTTTTTCGAAGTAAGTCAACTGGTTTAGTATAAAAACTAAAGATACTTGAAACTAAAAACAATCTTTTCCTAATATGTTAGGATTGACTAATTTTTATGCATTTTAGAGAAATCATTTACATTTTTAATCATTTTTTTTTTTAGGTTTCGTTATTGACTCTGATCAGGTTGGCATTAAGGGTACTGACTTTGCTGAAATGTTTTGTAGACGAATCTGAATCATCAGTTGTCCCTAACGATATAAATTATTATAATTATTACAAAAAAGAATATTTTTCCTATTTAAATAAAACACAAAATATTCTTCTTCAGCACCTTTAAGATGTCTCAGAGCTCATTACTTAAAATTGTTGCCCAAAAGGTATTTTCTTTGCACTGTTAAGTATATCTATCCAGCCTAATTCCCTTTCTACTTATATTTACATGACGCATGGACCAACAGTTGACTTGATCTTTACCAGCTTTGCTGACATCATCATTTTGTAGCCATAACATGCACTTTTAATTCATTTTAGGGATTCAGCACCTTCAGTGGTGCAAATTAAATGTTTATATATTGAATATACCCAATTTTGAATGGGCTATATAGGTTGAAGTAGTAGAAAAAGGATTATGCCTCTTTGAAGAGCTACCAGTGGTACCATCGTTGGGGGTGTCACAATAATAAAATACAATATTTTTTAAGGCTTGGGGATGGGGATATTAAAAAAAAAGAATGTCTTTGTTTCCAGAGGTCTGATTGTGACAATCAACATTTTACTATTTTTAATTTTTGCAGGTGATATGTGTTGGGAAAAACAGGGTAATGGTAGCGGGAAACGAGTGCATTCCATGAGTGAGGTTACAAGGAGTGATCTAAAATCAAAAAGCTGCTATCGTAACATCAAATGTATTGTGACGTTATTTAACAAAGGAACATGCTCCATGTATATGTCTCACGCCGCACCATAGACCGAAACAATGACCATGCCATGTCGGGTATTAGGGGCGCATTTACTAAATTATAGACCTACGTCACTTGTACCACTCTTTCTCTGTAGCCGGTGCAGACCATATTGAGTTCACCGACTCACTTCACAGAGCGCAGGAGAACACATTGATCTGATCTTCTTCTATTCTCAAGAACGTGTGGTCCACACAGACTCCAAAAGAGCTGCCATAATTAAGGTGCCGCCACGGCTATTCTGTCTCTTTTACTGACTACTGCTTCATTTCTGGAAATGCAGGGATTTTTTCTGGAAATGAAAACGCAGGGATTTTTTTTTTTTTTTACAATGGAGACCAGGGATCCTTTCATATTTCCCATGGCTGATTCCCAACACGTTTCTGAACACAGTGACCACATCAGCATCAACCCTGGGCTAGACAGATGTATCCACAATTTAGAATACAAGCAGAATTTGCGAAGCCAGGTGGATTTTTAGAAGACATTGATGCATTGATAGACATCCATGTAAACCAAAAACAAAAATGGGTAGTATAAATTTAGGAGCCATGGTTACATATCTCCAGGGATTTGGTTGACCTCGGTCAAGCCTTCACAGTTACATTTCAAACCAAAGGATATACCAGTATTTTGTAAAGTATATTCGAATAGGTAAATATGGATATTGAGTACTTCTAAAATTGTGATCTACAGAACATTTCCAACACAATCTGCCATCATATGCCCTTCAGTGAACCCATGTGAGAGATACTATGTGAGCCCGGTCATTATTCACCTCTGATGTTCTCAGAGGAGGATCAAGCAGCTCATCATTACTTGACCAACGGAAGCCTTATGAGACACATCTTTGAAATAGAATTTAAATCACCGGAGCTCAGGCAAAATATTCCTTACTCTATTAGTGTAACTTCTACCAGAAATACTTAATAACTTGATATTGTCTTCAGGCCTGCGTCATTTAGGAATTACTTCTCAGCGATCCCATGACGGTGCTTTCAGCGGGGAAATCTGCAGAAGAAGACCGAGTCAGGCGTGACTTTGCCGCAGGCAATAAATAGGGTTTATTAGTCATCAGGGTTTACTAAGAGAATCACTGCAATCACAAGTGATTAATTTTTTTGTGTACAGAATTAACTGGACCAAATTTTATCTTTTTTGATACTTTAGTAGAATATTTTGTGATGACGATATTGTGACACTCCTTGCAGTATGGCTCTGTCTTTTTAATGCTCTTTATCCCTTCCTTGCTTGCATTTAACAACGTGTATTCCCATACATATTTGATGTGTTTTGTATGATATCATTCATTCGCATTAGACCTGCCTCTATGTTTCATCCTATTTTACTATTATAATAACCTCTTGTCTCCGTTTCCATTTTTCTCATATGGTGATGGGTATAGGAACATGGATGGATAAGGGAAACCATTCCCACCAGTTTACTCCAGAGAGAACCAGTAAGAGTACTGCCAATGTAAAGAGAGGCTACTAATTCCTTTCATTCCTGTAATTCCATCTCATTCCGGTACTCATGCGTGTTACCACATCTTAAAAAGTTATTGTCCATTGCTTTTTCTTACATGTTGACACAAGGCTTTCTAGATTTACCCATTTTTCTGGTGACACTAAACTATAGCCCTTAAGAAATGGTCGTTTCTCTTGTACAAATCGCTTTTTTTGGAAATATCACATAATAACTGCTTAGCATTGTGTATGTGAAGCTCTGGGAGATGTTCATCCACATCATTTCTCTGCTCGGGCACTAACTGTGTATTACCCTTAATCCTCAATAATAATATTATAATAAATAACACCCCTCCAACAACACAACAAAAATATTGTACAATTTATGAACATTTTTAGGTAATGGCGTCAGGGGGTATTATACATCCTACTGGGTGTCACCATATGGATTGTTTTTTTAGTTTTGAAATCAAACCTTATTATGATGTCTCATGTGGTTCCTATTTTTCTACACTTGCTGTTATTGAAATGTATCCGCTAAATTTATTATACACATTATATGGCAAAAAAAATCCATAATAAAATGGACCACAGTGGATGAACCACACAGAGCTTTTTTTGACCCACCTCCCCTTCTGTAGTTTTCTTGGAATCCCTTGTTATAGCAGTAACACCGTACTTTATAAAAGTTCCCTTTTGAACATATTTTAATATTAATGTATTTGAATGAAACTCTTGTCTGTTAATGAATAAATGAAAGCTATATATTTAAAAATGGTGTAAATTTTATTTCAAAAAAACCCCAAAAACACAAATTTCAATAAGTTCAATCGTTCTGGGTTTTTTTATGAATCCAAATATTTATATGATTTTTTCCTTTTAGTTTTAAGTGTTTTAGATGTAGCACAAGCTTGAATATTTGTGCATATGGCATCTGATTGCCAAAAAAAATATATATATATATATTGTCTAGCTATAGGACAGGATTTTTTAGGTATTTAGAAGTTGAATATTAAAAAATTTAATTTATCACATTTTATGCTGTTATATACATATTATCCTGACTTTTACGGCTGTAGAACAATGTAATACATTTAAACCCAACAAACACTCTTACAGAAAACAATGGAGAAGAATATAAAAATATACATATAATATACCGGTATATATATATATATATATATGTATGAATTGCTTTACATATACCATAGTTAAGAATATTACTGGCTATTTTTGGGGTCTTTGCCATTTAAACTATGTAATCTATGAATTCTACACGCTACAGGTCGGTGAGACAAACGCCGTCCAACTGCAAAGCTTCAAGCTAACTGGTTTTCACTCCTCTTCTTTATCATGTCCCATTACTTCTTGCCTCTTATAACAAGCAGAAGATAGGAAGTACATCAAACTCTATATACTTTAATGTTTCCTCTAGTACTTGGGGTAGTTATGAACAGACACGCGATTGTTCTAATAGCTGCTTAGTTCTAAATGTTAATGGCGTTGTGTCATATAAATGGTCTATGTGGCGTGGATGAATTTAAAAACACTTGTCTGCCACAGGACCGTACAGAGAAGATCTAATCAGATAGAATGACCATCGCAGCGCATAAAATGCAAGTAGACACATTCTCAGTGCTGCCCTCTACTGATCAGGATGACCACCAACAGCATTTAATCTGTGATAGATTATAAAAACCAGTTAAAGCTAAGGGCAAAGTGTGTGGGCAATACTCGGGAGGAGAAATTAGCTACTCGGGGTACCTTTTTGGAACTTGGAACCATAGGTCACTTTGGGATTGCCAGGGGTAGGCAACGTTTCCATACAGAAAGTTTACACACACGCTGGGGGAAATGGCACGGCTTATGAAGACATTGGGGCCTATTAAGATCACATTATTATATATGACCAGCACAAATATAATATAAATTAGTGATAAATCTATAAATAGTTAAAGGGTGATTCAGGGTCAAGGCAACGTCTTCAATCCCTTGCTTTATAGACATCACATGTATAACAGGTCAAAAAAATGTATGCATATTTAACATATAAAATCTCGCACACAGAGACTGGGCTATCTGGGCATCTCGTCCATGCATGTTGTTACGATATGACGAAAAATTTTTCCTACAGCAGGCTTAACAAAGGAAGATGAAGGTAAAGGGGGGGGCGTCTTCTTGGATCCAGGCAGTGTCATGCGCATACCTGGGCACTTGCTAAATGAACAGACCCTGAGACTCTTAAAATGTTAACCCTTTAACAGACCACCATGAAGATTCTATGTAGTGACTCGCCAAATGCGTTACCCAAATGGCTCTAATTCCTGTCCTCATGGAAACCTTGGCTTATCATTATTTAAAGATACACTTAACTAAGTCACCTGCATTCAAGCAGGGATATCAAGCATAACATACTGGTAGCAATAGCACAAAAAGGATCTGCCCCTTCACCTTGAGATTGGTTCACCTTGAGAGTTGGGTGTTGTGGGAGACTCTGAGGGAAGTGGTGCTTCTGACACGCCCCAAGCCCCGCCCATTTCCCCTATAAACAGCGGTGTTTCCAGCAAAGTTAGCATCGGCCGGACCGCCCAACGACTTCAGTTTCCTGCTCGCATTTCACAAGGGGGGTCCGTGCAGCCAGAGCCATAATGTTCCCAGGTATGGTGATTGAATATTATAATAATAATATTTATAAAACTCAAAGTGTTACAGGGCCATATCCAGGCCAGGACTGTCCATCTGGCACACTGGGAAAATGTATTAAATAATAATAGTAATAATAATAATAATAATTAAACTCAAAAAGTTTCAAGGCCATCTTCAGGCCAGGACTGGCCAACTGGCACACTGGGAAAATGTATTAATTAATAATAGTAATAATAATTAAACTCAAAGAGTTACAGGGCCATCTCCAGGCAAGAACTGGCCAACTCGCACACTGGGAAAATGTATTTAATAATAATAATAATAATAATAATATTAATAAAAATGATAATAAAACTCAAAGAGTCACAGGACCATCTCCAGGCCAGGACCACCCTGCCATCTCATCACTATAATACAAATACTCGGTTTTTGCCAGGCATCCCATGTGTAATTACTGTTATTATTTAAAAAGCCAAAATATTATTATTGTCTGTAAAACAAAAACTATGGGTACATCATAGTGCTAAAAAAGTTTACTAATATTAAAAATAACTAAATAATACTAATCAATAAAGAGTTTACAATATTTTATTAGTTGTAAGAAATTACTGTAGAATTTCCTGTTTATAAAAACTTTGCAAATAAACAACAAAAGATCCAACTACAGAAACCAAACATTCATTCCCAGCCTCTCTGGGTTACCATGGAGACAGCAAAGCTTCCCTGTGCTGCAACCTAATCTGCTAGGACCTACCGGCACCGCCCGCCTCCTGACTGGTGCTGCGCTTCCATTAGCCCTTTTCGCTGTCAATCACGAAATGCCGGCACTTGATTGGACGCCGCATTGTCTGCCTTTAAAGTAACGAGGTGGGTTGCATGTGGTTCGTGTTACATATTTAAAACGGCTGCTAGGGGGGTGAGGAGAGTGGTTTCTGCGGTTGCAGGTACCGGGTGAGGTATAAAATACACCGTGCTTATATACGATGAGCGGGGAGGCTATTAGGTGTTTGGAGACATGTAGCATACTGACTGTACAGCACCGAGTATATTAATATATAATGTGCTTTATTCACAGAGTTCGTGCGATGGCTGCTGCAGGGAGAAGAGAGGTCTATCCCACCTGGTGGGGCTTCAGTCCTGCCCTGGATCTGCAGATGCATTGTGAGTGCTCAGGGGTTACCCACAAGTATATATTATATAATATGTATATCCAGTATATTATATATCATATGATATATATATATATATCACCCACATATAGCATAGTTCCCATAACTGGGAACTTTCTAGATGAGCTGCCCCTGAGACTTATTAACCCTTTAATAGCCCAATGTGAAGATTCTATAGTATATAGTTACTCGCCTCATGGAAACCTTGACCTGTAGCTATTTAAGTATAAAGTTAATTGACTCACCTGCATTCAAGCAGGGATATCCACCATAACATACAGGTAGTAAAGCACCAATTGAAAGTATTACATATAATCACGGCGGAGGAGATTAGGAAGGAGTGTGTGACCCCGAGATTGGGGCAAAAACCCTGAGAGTTCCCAAGTCTGGTAATATTAATATTAAATCCTCTTAAACTGCAGGATTCTGCTACCATTTGTTTTTATTTTCTTTATTTATGGTAGAATTTGTGAGCGTGAAGGACTTTGTTTATAAACAGAATATAAACAAAAACAAGGAAGTATTTTTGGCTACAAATACAGCGGGGTTTACCTATTAAGTGATTCTGATGGAAAACTTGCAAAGCGGCCTTATCACCATAGCAACCGCTGGAATTGTGCAATCAGCACGAACACTCGATTGATTGCTATAGTGATACCGGAATCCATCTTTACATATAACCCAGAGGGGTTTATTCACTAAAGCAGAAGCTGGCGGGTGAGTTGTGGATTCAAATCCCTGCCTTCGCCATCTGTTTATATAATGGGTCGTCCTGGACAAATTACTCTGCAAGAAGCCGGCCCTGCACGATGTATAGTCCAGTCAGGGGACTTTCTAGATATTCTTCTGATTTAACTATACTTTATACGGGGCCATCCTTGCAGCTGATGCTCTCTGGGGTCTGCCCTTCATAGAATAAAGCGACTTGAGCGAGATGAAACAGCAACTCTCCTGCTGACTCCCTCTATTTGTACCCAAAACATTTCTCATTGTAAACCTGTTCCCAACCACCAGTAGCTTTACTCACAAATCAAAAGTTATTTGTATACATTGTATGCAGTTACTGCGATTGTATATTAATTTAAATATGGGGGGTTTCTCACTTTACTCCCTTTTGAGTCAGTAAAATAACTAATATCCTGGGTATGACATCATCAGCGCTGTTCTGCTGATACAGGTCATGAGATGCCTCCATATGCAAACTCTCCCAAAGCAATGGAACGGTCCATGCATCTCCAGCTGTAATCAAATCGAGTCTATGAACACGTCAGTTCATCAACAGATCCTTCTACCCAATCCAAAATATTGGTCATTTCCCGATGATTAAATATGTAGGACAGATAACCCCTGTCTGTATGTCTCGTGGCAGGCTTTCCGTGTAAAGAGCTCATGTGCGCCCCGCAAGTTAGCCTCGGTTGCTACAACTCCCATTCTCTCGTCTCTGGGGCTGCTCCCCGTCCCAGGTCTTAATTCCAGATGGATGCGAAGTTAAACTGGGGAGCTTTTACTCATACTGGACAGTTATAATGGGAATCCCGACCCACGAGCTGGGTTCTAAAAAGTGTTATTACCTCGATCTCTTAACAATGTGGAGATCTGTGTGGATCCGCAATTTTGTTACACTCAGACTCAGAGTTCCGCTATATGAATACTCGGCTGTCCACAGAGAGGGTCACGTTATTTTTCTCTACAGGTCTCCAGAGTACCATCCAACAGCTGTCGTCTTCTTCTGATGATGATGTGCCGGAACTCAACATTCTGCTAGTGGGAGCGGGCGATGCCCGGCATCTCCTCAAGACGATTTGTCAGGCGCGCCGCTGGCCAAAAAGAAAGCTTAACGTAAGTGAAGACCATGTGTTTTCCTGCGACGGACGGGAGGGAAGTTTATTGCGAAGGAGGAGAAATGTTAGAACAACCAGGTCATCATCTGAAGCTAAAGTTCTCAAAGTCTTAGATGTAATGTAAAGACGTTTTACTGAGAGGATGGTGGATACGTGGAACAGCTTCCCAGTAGATGTAATGGAATTGAAGCATACATGGGATGGGCATACGGCTTTCCTGGATCCCAAACAAATTTCCCAGCTAGAAAATCTACACTTCTATGTTCCTATTAAGATGATGGCGCTGGAGCGCTCACGCTATCGTCATTGAGACTGTTTAGGGCCATGTTTACATCTGAGTAACCCTGATATTGGGTATGTGAAGAAATAACCGGGGGCCTCCTTGGGCATGAATCATGCTCTCCAGAGCTTCACGAAATGACTCTTAGTGCTTCTAGAATATCTATCTCAACATGTCGTCTGCTTCTTGCGCATTTGTCACCTCTGTGAAACATGGAGATGGATGAACCTCCTCCATTGCAGGCTGCATGTGCAGCAGGCTCGTGAGATATGGTAGGGTATTGGATGTTGGAATAACAATGATCAACAAAGAATAAATGGTCTCACAAAGGCCAGGGCTGAAGTAGGTTGATGTTTAGGTTGGACTCGCCGTGGGCTAATTATTGTAAGCCAGAGATCTATTTGGAATGGAGGCCCAAACCCATCTGAGGTCCTTCTAAGCTTGTTAATAACTTTTTAATATACGTGGACCATATGTAGTTTCTGCTTTTATTGAACAATCGTTCCTGCTGAACCATCTGTATCTTTCACCCCGCTAGTTCTACATAATAGAGAGTGACCTGGAGCTCCTGGCACGGACCATGCTTTTTTTAACCCTGGCCCTCGAGAATCCGGAGCAAATGGGCTTACAAGGTAAAATAGAGTTCAACATCACGTAAGTCCAATCAAGGCATGTTTAACCTCATTTTAAAACCTGTAATGCGCCCATCAGCCTCTCCGCACCATTTAGAAATAGAATTGAAATTGTCAGCATTGATTAAAGCGAATCCCCAAATGCTCTGCAGCTGTATGTTCCGCTAAAATATGTTTTGTCTCGCTCTAGAAACACTTCCTGACATATCTTTGTTCCAGATGTTAGATAAAGCAAACACTGGAGTTCGAATCTCTATTATATCATTTCTGCTTGCAATGGGATTGGAATCTGGGATTGATCTCTGACCATTACTCCAATACATTGGGAAATGTGTCCATCTTTCTACGTATCTGATTTCTCCCCCCCCTCCCACCTAGAAAAAAGCGAGAGTTTCTTGGAGCTCTTTGGAAACAGTCTGATCCGCAGTCAGACGGCAAACTATCTCCAGGAGAGGTGCGATCTCTTCATCCGCTATGTCACGGACCCGGATTACCAACAGAATGTCTTCCCGTCGCTGAACCTCACCGCCATCAAGGTAAATTTATCACTGGATAAAATAATAACTCCCTTCGGACGCTTCCCAGCCGATCAATACTTATTGATTACCCTGCTTGGACATTTCAATTACTTTTGACTTGTTAGGTAAGAAGGTGTCCTGTAACTCCAGGGGGGGGGGGGGGGGTATTTTGCTTGTTTATTTGGCCGGTTGTGCTTTTGATTGCTCGATCTTCCCTCTTCTCACAAAAATAATTTTAAAACATCTCCTGTAGCTAATTTTCTAAAGTGTATTTTTCACGTGGGGAGGAGAACTTATGGGCAAGACTTCAGTTCTACCGCTGAAATCGGTCCGACAAACTATTGTGTAAGAAAGTCGCGCGTCTCGGAAGAGTACGGTTCTTGGTTGGGAC